>OY282641.1:35949772-36549772 GCA_958299015.1 Tetanocera ferruginea
GCCTTAGTTTTAATATAAAGTGAATAAACACATAATTTTATTTATTAAGCTTCCACAGAATCCTTTTTATAGAGTTTTCAATTTTGGAGTTGTATGGGAGGTGGGCGTGTTAGTGAGTGGATGACGACCATTTTTCTAACACACTTTAGTTTTGACATAGAATATACAAATACCGAATTTCAGTATTGTAGCTTAAATATTCGCTTCTTTATAGTGTTTTCATTATTGTGGTTGTATGGGAGATAGACGTGGTTTTCATTCGATCTAGCCCGTAAATAAACTCACAACAACGACTTAAGTTTGCCAGAGAGCATCTTAAGTAGAGTTTGGAAAAATGAAATACGGTGATATTAAAAAAAAGTAAAATTAAAACTAATTTATTTTTTTACAACAATTTCGATTTAGTTGCGTATGTTTTGCCAACCATTTTTCGAGAAGATTGTTCTTAAAGCATAATAACTTGGAATTAAGTTAAAATGATTACAAAAATTAAATGCGTTTTAAATGCAATTTAAACTATTTTTTGAAAACAAACCTTCTCGCAACGCCTTTTGACGTTTCACGTAACAACCCATTCAGTAAAAAACTTGGTATCACTACCTCGACAGTTGAGTACGCTGAATGTAGCCATTTATCTTTTCAGAGTTGCAGTTTTTAAGGCATTATCTCTACGTACACAGGGTTGCAAATCTTTCGTGATGAGATTACTTTTTAATTTAATTTAATCTACTTAATTAAAGGGGATTAACCTTTTTATGGCCAATATGATCAAATTCAACAAGATTAACGAGTTTATCTCATCATAAACATTCATTTCGATTTAATCTCAACATGTAAACGGTCAATTATTCAAGTTCTAAATTTCTTAACTCACTCCATAAACGATTATTACACATCGATAACTGGTTGTTGAATATAATCGGTTAATATCACTGACTTTGATTTTAAATATTCAATATAACTTCATTTGCGATATTACAATATCGATAATATCTATACTTTTACATAAATTAATCGTTTAAAATCGATAAGCTTAGCATAAAACTTTAAATAACACCCGATAACATATAACGTTAAACAATTAACTAAAGTCTAATTAAATCGATTTATTTAATCGCACTCACTGGTCAATTGATCAATTAATATCGTCTAGCAAGAATTTTACAAACATAAAATAGTATTAATTATGAATTATTTCAGTTTAAAAACTGAACACAACTCGATGACAGCGAATATCGATACTTTTTGATTACAAATCATTTAATTGTTTTTAAGCATTGATCAACGGTAGTTTACAAAAGTATATATTTTGTAAAGTAGATTTGTTATTATTCAATACCGATTATTGATAATTTTTAATTACTGTTAATGAAATTAGTGTATAATATTATTTAACAATTCCTTATCGACTGTTGTGTAATAATTTGATATCAGGTTTCAACATAGAATACTTCTTTATTATCGATTATTAAGCATCATTTAGTGATAACATTATTTGAAAAGTTAAAAACATTCAAATGTATGCTTCTTTTTAATTAATTTTCTTTGAAAATATTTGAGGGTTTTTATTATTTTGACCTCCAAATAGTACTTAACCTGATGTTTAATCGAATAATCGATAGTTTTGCTAAAATATATCTATTAACAACATAAAATATCACTAAAATATAACCTTGCTTATGAAAATGCAAAGGTTTTTTAAAATATGTTGATTATAAACTAATATAAACAATTAAAATGCCACAATTTTTGAAGTCATGTTGCTTAATGTCTAGAGTTATCGATTTAAATCGCATGGAAATCGATAAATTTTTGCTTCAAATCAATTATTGTTAGTTCAGTCAAAGTGTATCAATTTATTTCAGTTTCTACTATAAAAGTATGTATACTTTTAAAAATTATCGATAAAAAGCATTAAATTTTCTTTATTATCTAATAAATATATCACCAATGGACTGCTTTATATCGATTAACAATAATGTTATTAAATCTTATTGATTATTGTAGACGATTCTAAATTTAAATCATTTTTTCATTCCAAAGTTATTGATTACTACGTATGTATTTACGATTGGATTACAAGAAGAATCGGGCACAAACGATTATTTTCGTTTTTAATGTCTGAATATGTTGCACTTTATTACCGATTACTGTTTATCAATTACATATCAATACTCTGTAGTATGTTTAATATAATTTTATCGTTAATATCTGATGTTTACACCAAATTTTGACTGTTGAAATATCGATAACTTTTTAAATATTACTGTATATCGGTTATCTTACGTTATTACTGTATATCGTTTATCTATACATATTCAGAATTATGTATATATAGTATGATCGCTTAATATCCGATGATTACATAAATTTGGTAATTGAAATAACGATTAAATATGTATTATCTGTAGTTTTTTAAAATTCATCGTTTAGTCTATTAATACAGTATAAAACCACATAAATCGATTTATCAGAATATTACATAATATCACCCACGGATATTGAAATAACCTCAAATGATTTTTTTTATAGATAAATTTATCGATCACATCGATAATTTTTGATGAAAATGTGAGCTTTTTCTTAATAATTGTCAATAACATATCAATTAAACAGGTTAATGGAAATGCATGTCTAAAAATTAAAAGATTATCGATAATTTTATTTCAATGGCTGCGTTTCTAAGACAGAAGTAGCGGAAAAGTGATACATACAACATGTTTACAACATGTTGTGTGTCTTCTGAACGGTTATTTTCATTTTCTGTAAACACTTCCAAAAATTGACTTATTTGAGCGCGAACATTTTAATAACTATTGGATATATGAATTTGGACGAGATAATTAATATTTTCATTAAAGAATTATCACTTTTATTTGTGTCAAACTATGTGAATATGTCAAATTAAAAATTACAACATGTTGAGTAAATGTAGCGGAAAAATAAAGCGCTCCCAAAATTCACAACATGTTGTGAGTAGCGGAAACTGATTATTGCCTTTCAGAAGACATTTTACTCAACAGTTGTGCAACTGTTGCGAAAAATTTTGTATTTGAAACGCAGCCAATAACTAACCATTTCATAAAAAATATCATTGATAATTACAATATATCGTAATATATGGCTAACAAAAATGTTTTTACGACAACAGACGAAAATATGAAGCCAATTTTTTCAAAAATGAACTCGAAAAAATATAAGAAGGAAATCGAGATGAAAACCTGTAGACTGTCATTCCTCTACTGAGAATAACAATCTTTTGCAACAATAAAAAATATCGAAAAATGACACACCAATTGGCAACAATGGCTACTCCTGATAAAAATACAATTAATTGAGCGATATAGAAATAAATATTTTCCGTATTGACTGTTTTGACTTCAGATAAGAACGGTGATTATTAATTGTATTGAGAAACAAAATATAATTAATTTAATATATAAAAAAATATAAATACATAATAAGCACACTGTTACTTACCACAAACGCACATACACAGACTAACACCAGTCTTGCCAGACGGTGCAAGATCTGCTTTTATCTCAGACTTAATCCAAAAATCAATCGATAAATAAACACCGCATAAAACACAACAAATGCACTTTAATATTATATGAATTACCTATATTTTTCCAAATTCTCTGTTTTATGTATTAATTAATTTTATTTTATCACTTCAATTTTCACATTTATTTTTTGCTTCTTCCTCTTCGTCACATGCCATTATTTGCAAATTGATTTTTCAGCTACATAGCAGATTATTTTTCTTTTGTTTTTTTTTCTATGTATTTTTCTTTATCTACACTAGTTTTATATTTTGATTTTATTTCTATTTTGATCACACAAACCAATTTTTTATTTTCTATGATTATTTCTTAACACATTTTTTTTAAGCTATGAATTATGTATTACACAATTTTTTTACTACAAGCTTCTTGCAACACTCGAAATTATTAACATAAACAAACACCGTCGTCGCTGTTGTTTTTTTTTTTTATTTTTCTTTTAGCCGTAACGTTAGACTGCTCAAACACTTTGCGTAAATAACGTAATCTTAATCATGCAGAAAATCTTGAAATTTCTTTTATTTGCTTATTTTTCAATTCTAATTTTTTTTTTTTAAGTTGCACTTATGGACAAAAGACGGTATTGAGACGAAAACAACGAAAATTCTTAAAATTACAACCGCAGCTATGTTATGCACACGTTCACAGCTCCGTTGTGATCAAAACGTTCGCCGAAAGTTTTTTTCTATGTTCTGTTTTCATTCAAAAATTTGTTACAGGGTTGCATTGGTAGTAGAGACAAAAATATCACCTGAATAGCAGGGTGATCCATAACCGATAAAAATGATTATATATACCATATCGTCGCCTGAGTAAAATAAGGTCGTATGTTACATTTCGCAGGTTTTGGGAAATCGCAGTCAAAGTTTAGAATTGAATTGCTCAATAAATTCACGGTTAATTTTATTCTAACTTGCCAATATTGTAAAAAGTGCAGAACACTATTAGTTTACATATTATTTGCTTCACAGTTTTAATTATGGAATAAAATAGAGAGGATTTCATTTAATACAATTTTGTCGTATGTGCCATTTACACACATATTATGTGCTAAACCAAATATTCTGTATGACATACAACAAATAATTATGCAAAAATTTTGATTAAAAGTGAAATTCATTAAATCAAAACAGAAATATAAATATTTATATAACATCCTGGTTGAAAATGTTCTTTTTAACTTTGATCCTTATTCTTTCAGTATTATACTTTAATTCTTATATTCGTAAGATTCCTTATGAATTTCTCTGAAAATTCTCGCTGAGAACTTAAGTACGACTTAAAGTGTGATCACTGAAAGCATGTAAGTTTGTCACAAATTTTTAACTCAGGCTTTTTATTTGTCAATCTATAGTAGATATAATTAAAAAAATTTTAGTTGAAAAGTAATTTGATTAAATAAATATTAAAGTAAATTTTATTTGAATTCAGTTCGGTGAAAAGCATATATAAAGAATAAACGAGATCATAAAATGATTATTATAAAATATACAATTTAAAATCTCAATAAAAATAATCCATAAGATAAGGTCTAAGATTCATCGACTTTTTTATCTTAAATAATTTAAAATTAGGTAAAAAATATAAAAAAATGAAGTCTATTAATTTTCTAATACAACTCGGTAAAATTCCTTGTCTGCATCGTCCTCTAAGAATTTGATCATTCTTCTCAAATCCTTTCTTTTTTGTTCCTCTATATTTCTTCTTGGGGCCAATGAAAGTTCCTCTTCCCATAACTTTGAAAGATTTATAAAACGTCCGATAACCCGGAAAGATTTTTGAAACGTCCTTTTGTTTTTTTTATTTCAATATAATCATAAGAAATTTTTTTACATGACTCATAAAAAAGTGTCAGCTCCGAGGGATGAAAATTCCTCCCAGAATTTCTAAAATATGCCAGAATCTCATATTCTATTCTGAAAACAACACAAGTCTTTTTACTGCAAAGTTTTTCTTATAACATTTACTTACTCGTTAAGTTTTGCATCCAAATAGGGAGCTGGCGATTTGACTCTCTTGCACTCGTTTGATGTTGTTGACATCTTCCTTACTACTGCAACTTGAAGGTTCACTGCCTTCAAACACATACGACAATATTTTATACAGAATGTTGTAAAAATTTGTCGGACGTGCGGGACAACGAACACATACGACAAATTTTTACTGAACAGAAAAAAATCTGAAATTGTATGAAAAAATTGTCGTATGTGCTAGTTGCTCGCACATACGACAATATTTAATTCAAACGATAACTAAGTGACACATGCGACAATATTTTACTGAATATCTCGAAAACTAAAAGAGCTATAAAAAATGGATTACACCATTCGAAAGATATCATTTAAAAATATAGGATTGCATCATTAACTCAAAACACTACAATTTACACATACGACCTTATTTTACTCAGGCGACGATAGGCTTGAAGGTATTGCAAAGTCGATTTTTAATTGATACTAAAATGTTTTAAATAAGAAGGATTGTTCGGTATTGCTTTTTTTATTGTAATATTATAGGTAAGAAGGATATAAATAAAATAAGATTAATTGAATTATAGCCATATCCCCCTCTTTTGTTCCATCATCTCTCTTTGTCCGATCCAAAATGCATAGAGCACTCAAAATTCTTCTCGCTCTTTCAAATCATCATTTATAAAAACAAAAGTAATGAATAATCTCTTCATAGCAACCTGTTGAACGCTACGCTCTCGCATAAACTCCTCAAACACATGTATTGGTTATTCGTTTGTTTACAAAGAGCACTCACCGTTTTGAGAACATCGTCACTGTTTTCATCCTCCGTGCTCTCCAAAAGATGTTCTGTTTATTTCAGCTGAAAAATATTCGAATTCATCAATAATGAGTATTTTGTTACTTATCAGTTTAATATTTGCTATTAAGTGAAATGAAACGCATACGTTATCCCAAAAATTGTATTTATTAAATAGAAAAAAACACATTTGCAGAAATAAACTAAAATTCATTTATTCATTTAATTAAAAATTAAAATTCATTAAACTTGAACGTCATCAAAATTGATATTTTTAAATAAGTTTTCATTTAATTTAATTAAAAGTAAATTATAGATATTTTCAGAGTTCAGTCTGGAACGATGTTTCGTTAGTATTAAAGATAGTAAAATTGACGCAAACATGTTGTGCTATATAGTTTGCAGTTGTGCTTCTCAGAAAACGAATGATAAAAAAATGATGACATCAAAATAAAACTAACTCCGTACTCACACTATATAACAATAATTTTCAAATAATCTGAGTCATGGTTGAATAACAAGGTTGCCTCAAAACTGACTGTGCTCTCTTTCGCTTATCCGAAAGTGTCAAAAATCAACTGGCTGTCGAAAAAAAGAACAACAACAACAACAGCTGAAGCAGTTCGCTTTGACATTTGCGGCAGTCGCGCTCTCCGTGTTGCGGCTACCTTATTCAGTGTACCCTGAGTGTACCCTGATCTGAGTGAGGAAAAAAAGAGCGAGCACACATATCGGCTTATGTTATTCAAAAGCGCATACTGTGAACAGCAACGAAAGAGAAATGCAAATAAACGACTCGCTCGCTCATTTGGAGATAAACGAATGGTCGCTCGTTTGTTTATCATTTCCAATGAAAGAAAAAAAATTAAATGCACTGAGTTGAGTAGTATTGAGGAGAGTGAGGGATATTTTACACCTCAATGTTAAGTATCTACGAACTCTGGTCCGATCATAGTATAATTAACGAAGTAATATCAGGGAGGAGAGCAGCTTACCGTACCGAGCAGCTTACGAATGAGTAGAACGCTAAGAATAAGCAAAATGTAAACAATGATCCGCTACCAACTCTCGCGTGTTTATGTTAAATAATTGTAGAAAATTGTGATTTATCGGTTTGTATACTATTTTTATTGATATTGTTAAAGTAATAAATAAGTAATAAATAAAATTAAAAGTTCAAATTGAATAAACTGCAATTCATTGGATGCTGTTTGCAGTTACTGTTGCTGCTGCTTAAACTCGAACCTCTTAGAACAATTCGCTGCAAACACCTTGAAGTCACTGTTATTCCTCAGTTATTGTATTATGTTTATTTTATCTAGTTTATTGTTATCATAAAACAATATCACAACGAAAATACTAAATGTTATTTGCACTTAACACAACACGATGTTCCATTGAATTTAGATTTGTTTGTTTGCTTTGTCTGCATTCGCCAAGATGGCCGATTTTGACATTTAGGGTATTGATAGAGAGAGTACGTTCAATCCTGCTATTACTTCGTTAATTATACTATGGGTCCGATCACCCTTCCTGAGTTGGTCAGCAGCATGAACAAAATGTTGTTGCAGCACTCTATAAATTCATGTATCGTCAGCTTTGAATTTTGAATAGCAGACATCTTACTTAAAAACCAGCTAGTTGTAGAAACATCATCGCTCTGGATTTTTTTATTGAATTCTTCCTTTTTTGAAGGGATAGAGTAGATAGCATTACAATTTTTTAATTTTTATAGAATTTTTAGTAAAATAAAAACACATTTTGTAATAAGTCTTGAAACGTGTTCACTTATCTACAACTTAAATAAAATGAAGCAAAAATCTCTTGTTGAAAAGAAACAACAATCTCTTGTTCTCTATAAACTTTTCCACACATAAAGGTTAAATTCGTCAAACGATCGCTAGAATCCGTTAGCGGCGATTTCAGAGTAACACAAATAACAACAAATGTGATCAAATAACAATCTTTCAATGGTCGCCAGAAGGATTAAACGACGATAGTAGAGTAATAATTTTTCAATGGTCGTCAGTACGATTAAACGACGTTTGTAGAGTCACAAAAAAAAGCACTCGTCAATCACTCATCAAAATGAGTCGCATAAATACCATATGTGATCTTTGTCTACTAGCAATCTTTAAATACTCTCCAAAATGCGTGAATGACGATTCACTCGTCCAACAATCGTCGCAACGACTCTAAAAAGCATCAATAAAATTCTACTCTAACAATCGTCTAGACGATTAAAAAAAGAATCGCAAAATGATTGCAGTCGTCATACAATCTTCCAAATGCTAGCTGGGCATCTGCATGTTCATGAAAAAAAGCTGATTTTTGCTTTTTCAAACATTTGTGTTTCGAAAACACGACAGCAACAGTCCACGAAAGACGTTTTTGCTTTGACATTTTCTACAATAAAAAAGTTTAAATGACCATAATTATTATATTGTATCTTAAAAATGAGAAAAACTTACAATTCCTTCATTGTTTCCTATTTGAAACAATTAGGTGATTGTTGATTATATTTTCATTGACAGATAACTTAAGGCCAATTTTTCAGTGCTGGTTAAACCGTAGTTAAGAAGAGCTAAGATAATCGTAAATTAAAGTTGATCAGCGTTTAAATACACAATCAGTTTTTCAGTGCTTGGTTACGTTACTAGCAGTTTTGTGCTTATTGATATGGCAGAACCATTAAAAGTAAAAAAATAATCGACTTACCTGTAAAGACCGGTAAGGTAACATGACCAATTTCGTGAGAAGTCATTTTTTTGTACACTCAAATCGTTAAAAATTCGGTCCGTGATGAAAATGAATGCAACCAGCCGTTTACTTAAATTTTTTTTTATTATTCAAATAAATAGCTGCATTAATTTGTTCTCTCTTTGATTGGATAGCCAATTATTCAACCATTTGCCGCAAACACACAAGAAATTCCGGACAACAAGCTAAAGTTGTAAACGCAAATTCAAAAAAATTAGTCAATCCTTCTGGAGGGCATGGAAGACCGATTACTTGAACGAGCTGCAGCAAAGGACGAAATGGCAAAGAAAACAGCCAAGCTTGGAGATTTAGTAGTGGTGAAAGATGAGAACATGCCTTCAACTTTGCGGAAAACAGCTCGGGTGATTGAAGTTTATCCTGGTTCAGGTGGACTCGTTCTAAATGTACAAATTTAAGTAGCCAATGCAGACTGGAACAAGGGAACTTCGAAATTAACACGTCCGGTACAAAAAACTGTGTCGGCTGCTTTTAGATGATGTTAAAGCATTGACTTATTTATTTTACAGTAATTTTTCACCTTGTAGTCATCAGTCGGCTTCGACAAAACTCTGAAATGATTGGCGTATTTACTGTTTGAATCAGCAATCAACATTTTTCGGTCCAATAGCGAAAGAATGAACCTGAGAAAATGTTCATAAAGCTTCACAGTAAAAAGCTTTAATATGTTTATCTATTTTATCCATGTACTCGATTCAAAATTCTATTTGTATAATTTTTCTGTTTGATCAATAAAAATATAATATATATACAACAATTAAAACAACAAGTAAAACAATGTATTAAAAGTAGTAATAAATCGCTATACAGCTCTCCCTTCAATGAATTGATTAAAGTAAAACAAAAATTGTTATATTGAAATCTATATAATATTAATGTAATCTGCTTCATCACCATAGGTTCTGATTTTGTGTTTTTGTTGTATGCAGGTTTGACAAGATCTATTGAAACAGTTCGAATTGTGTTTCCATATTGAATTTTAAAATTTTTGTCCATTCTAGAAAGCACAAGAAATGGTCCTTCGAAAGATGCCTCAAGTCCAGATCTACTATATAATTTAAGAAGTTTAGCTTCTAATACATTTGGAACTAACCACTGGTTTGAGCCATTTTCTGTCGAAAGAAAAATATCTGATTTTGATTTATATTTTTTCGATTTGGATACATGAATGATTAAAACGGTTGCTCAAGTATCTATTAAAAATGTTAGTTTGTTATAGTTTTCAAAAACGAAAAGACGACTTGTGGTTTGAGAAAATATCCCATTATCAATCGTCGTAATAATGGGAGATATTAGTTTAAATTCAAAAATGTATTTTTATAATCTAGTTTATTAAACGAATAAGGTGGAATACAAAACAAACAAAAACTTTGGTACCAAAGCAGAAAAGCTGCAAAAGATACTATTGTAAATATATCTATACTGCTTTTATAAAAATAAAAATTACAAAAAATGTAGAGCCGTTCCTACAACGAATTGAAACCGTCACTGAAAAGTATCAAATACATTTTCTGTGTTAAAAATTTTGAAAAGATCAAAAAGTCAAGACTTAACTGTCAATTTTTGCAATTATACGCCGAGTTTATTTTTTCTTCCCCTGTTGTTACTATTTCCTAGTCTTCGAATGCAAGAATTGATGGTCAATTCTTGACAAGTATTAGCGGGGACAAATGAATATTATATATAAAAATTTCTTCGAAAAACTTTGAATAATATTAGAGTCCAGATAGTATTTTTCATATATTTTTTAAATACATTTGAACTTCCTTAAATGTTGAAAAACTTTCTCAAAAGTATTTGCAAATATTAAATTATTCAAAGAAATTACAAACTTTCCTCAAAAAAAACTAAAGCTTAAAACTCTCACTATATTTAAAAAAATTATTTTAATTTTAAATTGAAAAATTTAATAATTTACTCTTTATTACTATGAATTCATAACGGCAGTTTTTTAGAAAATAACGTTTTTGTGTAAGAAAATATTCTTTTATTGCATAAAAATACCATAAAATACAACGTACTCAACAGATTTCGTTCATTTTAAATTTTTCTAAAAGCCTAAATAATACCTATATCATTAATATCGGTTATATATTTAAAATAATAAAACCAATTTTCTTCATACACTCAAAAAAATACTGTAGTAGAATATACTACACAATGTGTATTTGTTTCCCAAAACATGTAGTTTTATTTATTTTCAAACACACTTGTAGTTATTCGATAACTTTTTACTGCATTATACATTTAAATAATTAATACTACACGATGTAGTTATATGTAGTAAGTATTTATTTAAATGTATTTATTTTTATACACAAAAATTTAAAAAAAAAAATATTTTTTATAGCTAGCTGTGATTTTTCATTTCAATAAATTAAAAATTATTTAAAAAAACAAAAATAATATTGTCAACCAAGACTGCACAATGCTGGTAAGTAACCAAATTTTAAATAAAATGTTAAGTGTTTATATAAATAAATAATATCATTCTAGTTGACGATATTTGGCTCCTACCACTATAACTAGTCATCAAGATTTCAAGAAGAAAAGCTTTGCTGAAAATTGATGGGAGTTTAATTGCCCACAATATTGGCATTTAGATAAAGCTGTAACGTAATTTTCATGTTTTTTTCTCCCGTTTTATATTCAGCCCAATCATGAAACATTTTCTCCCGGAAGTTGTAAATGGAAATTTCCGTTTTTAAGATTAAGTTAAAATACTTTTTGGAAATTTTTAATGCAATTTTGTTCATCAACCGCCAATATTCATGAGTGTAAAATAAAAAAATGAGATACCTTTATCTGCTATCTTAAAACCGGAAACTTCCACTTACAATTCCAGGGAGAAAATGTTTCATGATTGGGCTGATTATGTTCTTTTTTTATCATTCTATGTTATCTTTCATTATATTGTTGACATTATTGTAAATATGTTCTTGAGATATTGTTGTTAATTAAATTGTATAATTTAATATAGAAATTAAAAAACACAATTTAATAATTAAAACAAAACACCGATTTTTTTAGTTAATATAAAAAAACTACTACACATGTAGTAAGAATTACTACATATGTAGTAAAAATTCTTTTTTAATGCAGCATAAAAATGGTCTATAGACCTTATAACAAAAAACAAAAATTAAAACAAATCGAAAACAAATCGATAAATCAACTTTTCCTTTGGCTATTCGTATTTATGTTGAGAGTACTCTTCGAATCCATCGTCAAATCGCAGCACGTCGGAAATCGTAATCTCCCCAAAATTTACATAAACCGTTAATAATTCCAAAACCCGAACAAATTTTTATAAATATTTAGCATAAATAAAAATTTTAATTATTTTCAGCCCTGCCATTGAATTCGCCCTAACTGTCAAAGTGAAAGTTTTCTAGACTATCGTGCTGTCTTGCTCACACTTACAGTGCGAATGTTGGCAAAAATGAAAACCTTCATACGTTTGCGAGCTGCTGCATCATTTCACTTTCCTGCTGCCACCAATTCAACAATTGGACATAATCCATTGAGGAAACAATTTTTCCACATATCGAGCAATACTAATATTGTCTTCACAAATCAACAACGTCATTTCGGTAGGTGCCACATAGCTAGTCGATTCAGTAAACTTGCATAATCACGGTTTTTGGTTTCTGCGCCTATTGACAGCTTCATCATCTCTGTGGAAAAGAACAGTAGCCGGCAAAGTACAACCAAACCCAACCAGCAGCATGCAGACAAAATTTGACTATCCTGTGGCGCGCAAGGACGATACAATTGAGGATGATTTCCATGGCGTAAAAGTGAGTGAAAATAAGATAACATATGTTAGCATAAGATAAGATAAGATGTATTGTGAAATTATCTAGGTCAAAGATGTTTACCGTTGGCTGGAGGATCCCGATGCGCCAGAAACGCAGTCCTATGTCGAGGCACAAAACAAGATAAGTCAACCTTTTCTAGAGGACTGTCCGGAATGGAAGAAAATCAATGCTAAACTTACCAAATTGTGGAACTATCCAAAGTATGGCTGCCCTATGAAGTATGGCAAGTACTACTACTTCTACATGAACACTGGGCTGCAGAATCAAAGGTACGGATTGGTGTTATATTTCTATTAGAGTGATTAGATTTTAATTGTTTGTCTGCTAGTGTGCTATATCAACAAGCTTCACTGGAAGCTGAACCCAAAATATTTTTCGATCCCAATGCACTGTCGGAGGATGGCACCATAGCGATGTCGCAAAAATCTTTTTCAGAAGATGGCAGCTATATGGCTTATGGACTCAGCGAGAGTGGTTCAGACTGGATAAAAATACGCATACGTGATGTAGACACGGGCAAGGATTACGATGAGACACTAGAAAAGGTTAAATTTTCAGAGATATCCTGGACTAAGGACAACAAGGGATTTTTCTATGGTGTAAGTTTATCTAAGCTAAATAATGACTACATTCACTTATTCTTTTTTTTATGTTTAATATAGCGCTATCCCGATCAAGATGGCAAAACCGATGGCTCTGAAACCAAACAGAATGAAAACCAAAAACTTTATTATCATCGCGTTGGTGAACCACAATCCAAAGATGTGCTTGTAGCTGAATTTCCTGAAGAACCCTCTTGGCGCATGTAAGTTTATTTACGTTTCAATGCAATGTCTCAATTTTTTTTTTTTCTGTTAATATTTAAGGCCAAGCATGCAACTTGAGTTTGCGCGCAAGCTAGAAATCAACAAAGTTGAATATGTTCAATTTGGCTGGGACAGGTGATCGATTGTTATAAGCTGTTAGCATATAGTTTGATTTAAAGTTAATGCTTAGAATGCAAGTTCTAAATTTGTCATTCTATCACAGACTGATTGTCTTCATCTAACTTCATCTAAAAAGTACTAATAATTTTGCCATAATTCTCAAAACAATCACATGATATGCAAAAATCAATATAAAGATTATTCGTGATTTTTTTCATTTTAATTTTTTTTATACATTTTTAAATATCACGTTATTTTGTTTTTGTTGAACTATGTTGTATGCCTAGAAGGTATATAACCATTGGGAGTTTTTTTAAAGAACATCAACTTTGTTGCGTAGCTCACTAAATGTTTCTCATGGCATGTTGTTTTTTTTTTTAATACCATTCAAACACTCCTTCCATTTTTCTTACACCATTTCAGACAATCTGTTGTAGCCGACTGTGGCACATATTTAATTATGCCCATCGTCAAAGACTGTCGCGATAATATTCTCTACTATGCTAATCTTGAGGAGGCTGGCGAGATACGGTCTCAGCTGAAAGTTAACAAAATTGTCGATAAATTCGAGTCGGACTATGATGTAAGTTTAAAAAACTTTTCTAAACTGATTAAATATAAATAAAAATCTTGTTTACTTTTGCAGTACATCACTAATATAGGCTCTAAAGTTTATTTACGCACCAACAAAAATGCACCCAACTATCGTGTTATAGTCATCGATTTTGAAAATCCAGCTGAGGAGAATTGGGTTACACTAGTACCTGTGAGTTTAACATCGCATAAGTTAAAATATTATTTGATTAACATTTCTTTTATTTTATTGAAATAAATTTAGGAACATGAAAAAGACGTGCTTGATTGGGTTAAATGTGTGGATGAGGACAAGCTTTTACTTTGCTATATTCAGGATGTGAAGGTAAATAAATTAATGCTAAAAATGTCGAAGTTTTTCTTAAAGAAAGATGCGGTTTACCGAACTATATGGAGTTTTATGGAGATTCTGCCGATGATGCCGGAGGTATTGTATAAGTGAGCTATTAACAGACTTTCGGGTTTGTATATAAAGATATACGAGACACGGAACGTCCTTTGGATAATTTTTCCAATATAAAACATTGTCGGCATGGAAGTGTTTCATATTCATAAAGTAGATGTTCTCTTGTCTCTCGTTGGCCTAGACTACAAGAAAAGTCCTTCCACTAATATTTTTCTAAATATGCGCTTTTTTGGACGCACTTTGCTTTGGACAAGATTTTGTCAGAGGGTATTTTTCTGGATGAATTGGAAACAGCTTTCGTTTCAACAGTTTACAAGTCCTGGCATAAACATTTTTTCTGGGTCGATCCACAAATACTAAGCATATTATTAAAAATTCTACATTAATCTAATCGAGACACGTTCGCGGGTGGACGTTTTATATACCGATCTATCAAAAGCACTGGGTCTTGATCGAAAAACCACATTGGCAGCAACTGGGATTGTCAAGGCGAGTCGGAGCCGCCTCTTAAGCTCCATATCCAAAACTTCCTGTCTCATCTTGACTCTTAACTTGAGGGTTCTCTACAAGAACTTAAAAATGGAATGTGCGTAAGGTTTGGGTCCCCATCACATTATAACTGTCCAATGAAAACCAAACCAGCCTACGTTGATGACCACCGCAAACGAAAAACGGACAATGATTTACGGATATCCTGGAATGTTCGTACCCTTTATAGGAAAGGTGCCACTGTCCAGTTGGTAAAAGCCATCTTAAAAACAAAAGCTGAAATCAGCGCCATCCAAGAGATGCTATGGAAAGGAGAAGAGAAACGCGGATTTGGATGCGGTTTCGTCGTAAGCCGGAAATTTCGCAAATTATTTCCCTGTTGAAACCTGTGAACCTGTCAAGGCGAAGTTCTTCAATATAAGCCTTATTTGCGCGCACGCCACGGAGGAAAAGGACGATGCTGTCAAGGACGCCGTCTACGCGAGCCTATAGGATATGTATGATCATTGCCCGACCCATGACGTGAAAATATTCCTTCGCGGTTTCAACGCGAAAGCCAACAGGTTAAGCGTCTAACTCAAGATCTCAAGCCCTGAGTATCTACTTGTAGAAACTAAAATGGTGATTTGGTTACAGATACGCATTGCGCATTGAGATTATGGAGGCAGTATTTTTCCAATCAGCTTGAGGGCGACGATCCCAACAATTAAAGTTGCTATCTCCAAAAGAACAAAACAGCAGGCTTGGCTGCTGGATTGTTTAAACCGGCGGCGGCGCATTGATAAGGTGCATCCATGCCCGACGATTGGAAGCTCAGTGTGCTTTGTCCTATACTGAATAAAGAAGACCCGACAATTTGTGCCAACTACCGAGGTATCAGTCCTGATACCAATTTTGAATCCGCACTCCAAAACTCTGATTGTATTTTATCAGCTCCTTTCTTATGCTGATGATATCGATATTATCGGCTGAACCAAGAGAAGTGTAACTGCAGTTATAGAAAAGGAATCAGCCAAAGTGGGTTTGACAGTAAATGAGGGTAAAACAAATGGGGAAGCGCGGCGTCTAGGGTCTCATGTTACAGCGGATAAATGAAACTTTGAAGTAGTCAAGGAGTTTACACACCTTGGCACCGCCGAAAAACGTCAATAACAATGTCAGTCTGAAGATTGTCCCTCTCTCGATCGACAAAACTCACACTCTACAAGATGATCATTATACCTATGCTTCTCTATGGCGCTTAGGCATGGGTGGTATCGCAAACTGATGCAGCCGCTCTTGGGGTAACTGAGAGGAAAGGTCTTCGAAAAATCTTTGGTCCTGTTCAAGTCGACGACGGCTATCGCATTCGAATGAACCACGAACTGTACGAACTCTACGACGACATTGACTTTGTTCAGCGTATAACAATTCAGCTACTACGCTGGCTAGGTCATGTCTATCGTACGGATGAAAAAGCTCCAGCGAAGAAGGTGCTTGAATCGAAAGCCGAGGGCCGACGGCGAAGAGAAAGACCATGACTCCGATAGATCGACCAGGCTGAGGAAGCCCTAACCGCGCTTTTTGAAAGAAATTGGAGACGGTGCTCGCGAAGCCGGTGCGACCACGAGTTGTCATGGCTCTCCCCAGCAAACCATGACATTGTTGTGTTGCTGTACCAAACAAGCTAGCTGGGCCTCAAATCAATTCAATAATAATCACGCATTTAGAGCATTCCGCATTACTTCAAATAAATTAAATATTTAATGTCTTGAACTCGTCTTTTAACGCATTCATCTTTCATTCCAGAGCGCTCTACAAGCCAACTCACTCCAAACTGGCGAAGTTATACGTAAATTCGAATTGGACATCGGCACTATTGTCTCAATATCGGGCAAAAAGAAATATTCAGAAATTTTCTTCAATTTCTCGTCATTCCTTAATCCGGGTACTATTTATCACTACGATTTCAAAACGCCAGATGTTAAACCGAAAGTGTTCCGTGAAATTAGTCTTAATCTAGAAGGTTTTCGTCAGGAGGATTATAAAGTAGAACAAGTTTTCTTTAGCAGTAAAGACGGTACCAAAGTGCCTATGTTTATCATACGCAAAAATAAAGAAGTCATTGCGCCGCGACCTTGTCTACTCTATGGATATGGCGGTTTCAATATCAGCCTGCAGCCATCGTTCGGCATAAGTGGTCTTATGTTTATCGATACCTTTGATGGGGTGCTAGCTTATCCCAACTTGCGTGGTGGTGGCGAGTATGGCGAAAAATGGCACAACGGTGGCCGACTGTTGAACAAACAAAATGTTTTCGATGATTTTCAAGCATCGGCTCAGTATTTGATGGACAATAAGTATACAACCAAAGATCGTTTGGTCATACAGGGCGGCTCCAATGGTGGTCTGCTGGTGGGTGCCTGCATTAATCAGCGTCCAGATTTGTTTGGCGCTGCTGTGGCGCAAGTCGGGTAGGCATACAAATTATTTTAAAGAAATGTTTTTAGAATAGGATCTATGCTAAAATTATTTTTGTTTTATTGCAGCGTTATGGATATGCTGCGCTTCCATAAATTTACCATTGGTCACGCCTGGTGCTCAGATTATGGCAATCCAAGCGAAAAGGAGCATTTTGATAATTTGTACAAATATTCACCACTACACAATGTGCACACACCAAAGTCAAGTTAGTATTTATTTTGTTCAAATAGTGTTCTTTCAGTTTTTAATTTATTTTATTTTTTTTGTTTTTTGTAGCTACCGAAGAGTATCCTTCTACGCTTATTTTAACCGCTGATCACGACGATCGGGTGAGTCCGCTGCATTCTTTAAAATTCGCCGCCGCTCTACAAGAAGCTGTGCGTAATGCGGATTTCCAAAAGAATCCTTTATTGTTGCGCGTCTATAGCAAGGCTGGACATGGCGCAGGCAAGCCAACATCCAAACGCATCGAGGAAGCAACGGATATTCTGACATTTATGTACAAAAGTTTAAATGTCGACACGGTTAACTTGTAAATAGGAAGAAGAAATTGTTGTAGCTTTTTTTAACGCGTTTTATGCCATAAATTTTCAATAAATATTCTATCCATCTATTATCTAAACCAAAACTCTTACTACAATTTTATCAATGCTATGCTATAATATTCAATAAAAACAATTTTATACATATAACAATTTGAGTTTATTGCAACCGAAAAGAGACTAAATTAGAAACAATAAATGAAGAGCCATTATGAAAAAAAAAACAAATTGGCCATTTCAGCCCTTGAAAGGACTTTGACCGAGCTTCTTAGGATCGATTGTGTTGTGTGTGTTATTAAATGTTTGCACACAATTGACCGAGAACTGGACCTATATGTTTTATGCCGACTCCGAACGGCTCATGTTCTCAAGAAGCTTTACATATCATTTTTTACTCTCTGAGGTTTGCCATTGTCTGCGGAGAGGTGGTGACCGATCAGAAAAATTTTTTATTGAAAAAACTTTTCGCCACGGCTGGGGATCGAACCCGGGCTCCGAGCATGCTAAGCCACACACTTAACCTGCATGCCACGGTCACCTCCGTGAAGAGCCATTATAGCAAACATTATATTCAAAAGATCATAACTAGCTCGTTCAAAGCACTTTTGAGAGCTAAAATAGACAGTTAGTTTTTCTTTTACAATAGCCGAGTGATGTAAGAGGAATAATCGACCTCAGATTCTAATGTCTTCTAAATATTTTAAAATAAAGTTACGAATGTAACATTATACTCTACTGTTTCTTACATTGCCTCCAAAAAATGTCAATAAATAAATAAATATGCTTAGTACTCTCATGTTTTCGTACACGGTTTTTTCGTTTTTGGTCATAAATTGAAAAAAGATTTTTTGATAATTATTTTTTAAGTCGTTCAATAGTTACAAATTGAAGAACAACTTATTCGAAACAGTCAACGTTGGCTTTCCAACACAAGCGAAATCGATCCGGTCGATCATCGATCGCAGCATGAACGACATGTTTAGGAATTTGTCTACTGACTGCACAAGTGCGCCCGTTAGAGACTCGATATTTGGGTGCCGAGTAGAGCAAGCCATTCCGTCTAACTCGGGCCACATTTTTAATCCAATGGATTCAGGTCTGGACTACCTTTTGGCCAATGATCCCTGGAAATGAAGTCCGGAACATTTTTTCTGAGCCACTCTTACTTCAAATTAGCCGAAGCAGAATTTTGTTGAAAGGTCCAAAGTTCGTTTTGAAAAAATGTCGTATTGAGAGGCTTTACAACCAATTCCAAAACATCGGTTTCATACTGATTCTTTTCTACAAAAATGGCGCTTTGTGACCCTATCATAGGTGACTCTCCACCAAATCATTACAGAACCCGGGTGGTGACCTCTCACGAATTCTACGAACGATTTGTACTGCATGTCGTGATAATAGAGCATACACTCTATTATTTTGTTAATTGAACTATTCCTCTGTGCTGATAATTTTATCGTCAGGGAATAAAATTCGTCTTTGGGCATTTTTCGCGTGTCTGAGAAGTAGCGCTTTCGAATATTGACCCTTAAATGGTACCGTGAGAAGGTACCTGGGGTCATATTAAAGAATGCGAGAGATCGATTGTTCGAGATATTCATCACCCACGAAAACATTTTACACTTTCGTGGCGGTTTCGGTTGATTTGAGACTTAACCGCCCTATTCTCACAGCATGCAGATAAGCAACCTCAAAAATTAAAGTCAATAGTTCATATACTATTTATTTTTGTTTTCATCCATCTTGAACACCAGAGGGTGTTGTAGTATTTATCTATTTAAAAAAAAAAACTGCTAAAAACTCCTCAGTTGGTCATTCGAAGAGCATGAAAATTTGTTTACGAGAGTTTCTAAGTGCGGTGAGTGTTTTGGCGCTATCTATTTTGTGTTATCTTCAACACCAGAGGATGCTGTATTACAAATCTTTGAAAAAATCGCCAAAACCTCCCAAAACTGGTTATTCGTGTAGCATGAAAATTTGTATGTAACAGTTCTTGAGTACGGCACTATCAATCTTGATCCACCTTGAACACCAAAGGGCGCTGTAGTACAAATATATTAGAAAATTGTCAAAAACTCCAAAAGAAGTCATACTATTAGCATGAAAATTCGTATATATAGTTTTTAAGTACGGCGAGTATTCACCGTTCATCATATCCATCCTGAACACCAGAGGGCGCTGGTCGTCGGAGTTGGAAAAACTCTTAAACTGGTCGGTTTTCCAACTCCAACGGAGATACGGTGAAGAAAAATTTCATTGAATCGTTGTCTTTCATTCGCATGGTTATTGACTTGATTGATGATGATTATTGACTGCTGGTCAATTGCCCACTAATCTAAGTCGTTAGTTTCTAAGTTGTTGTTGTTTCTTTTTTTTTTAACACCAGATTTTCGTTTCTTCATTATAAAGAGGTCCATTCGACTCGATTTGTTTTTAATCTATAAAATACTGCCAACATTTTCTGACTAATGAAATCGATGTCACCAGCTTGCGTCAGAATGTCGTGCCACTACTTATCTGATCAGCAGTCCAAATGATATTCACCATCAACAGATTTAAAAAAGTCACATGATATTGAAAATCAGCTTATCTGAAGCCGTTTGGAACCAAGGATAGGAGGGAAGGTACTTCCATTTTAGAATTGGAATGTTGCTAAGTGGCATTCTTCAAGTACGGACAAGCTTTGCAGGTCTGGACTGTCGAAGGTTTTGTGATAAAAAAAGGTTGTGGTATCTATTTGTTTTTCTAGGGTCTCCTCTGAGGTATGATTATGATGATATGATCCGAGATCTGATCGATTTCACAGGATTGAGTTGGTTTTCTTCTTTAATTCCAGTCTAGATTTTTGTTCAAAAAGTTTTCTTAGTCCGCAAGAGTTAATATACTCAGACATCTCTTTCTGAAATTGTTGTGGGTGCGCACGAAACCAAGGTGAATTGAGTATCATACGGCTGCACTAATTTTTTGCAACGACTAAAAATGAAACTCAACAAAACTGCAATACAAGTTTTGAGCGTTCTCCTCGAACCATGAACTAGAACTTATGGTCGACTTGAGAATATTTCTTACATCTAAACATCCTCAACAATTTCTTGGGATCTTAAAAAAGTACGAGCCGATATCACAAACTTTGATATTTTTACAAAATTACAACCGTTACAAAGCGTGAATTTCTGGTTTGCATCTGAAATTATTAACTTAAGCAAAATTCTTCCATTTCTCAATTTTTAATTTTAATTTTTTCAACAATTTTTAACTAAAATAATAAAATTTTAATCAGATTTAACAGTTTTTAAATTTCGCGAAGTTATAATTTATTATTTATACCTCATATGACCGTTTTACTTTCATACATATTCTACAGACGATCATTTGCGGTAATTTTTTTCACTCTTTAAATTAAACTTTTCTGTCCTTCTCCCTACTTCAAATAAATGTTCAATCAAGTTGTAGTAGTTTTTTTTTTGTTTACCAGAAACATGTAAATTTCTGCTGCTTTTTATTTTTTCTTAAAAATTTATAAGTTCATCTTATAAAAACATCTATCCCACAATCAATAAACACAACACACTTCTCTCAGAAATCTGCTGATGTGCTTACTTCTCCTCTGGTTTGGTGAACACAAAAGTCAAGTTACACTTGCCGCAGTAGTGACGATCCTCATGGGCAGCCATGAAGACACCAGCGCCGCAATTTTCACCGGGGCACTCACGACGCAGACGATGGATCTTGCCGTTCTCATCGACCTGTTTTTAAAATAAAAAAATAAACAAATTAAATAAAAAAATACTTAAAAGAAATCAAGAAACCATGCTCAGAGTTGAAAAACAGCAGAAGGCACACGAGTGCGACCAGTGAGAAATTAACAGCTAGCGCCAAACAGCGCATATTTGAATGCTCAAGTCAATAGCACAAGATTAACAAGACTCAAGAATTCCATTAACAGATCATCAAACTATTCATATTCGTTTTCTAATCAATATAGCATTCTCAATAGACGCACTCCTCTAGTGGCTTCCACTTTTCAATACCCAACAAGGCAGCATTTTGAAGTCTTATTTGTGTACCTTGTAGTATTTCAAGACAGCTAGCTTGACCTTCTTGCGCTTATGCTTAATTTTCTTGGGGGTAGAGTAATTCTTCTTCTTGCGTTTCTTGGCACCACCACGCAGGCGGAGCACCAAGTGCAAGGTTGATTCCTTTTGAATGTTATAGTCGGACAAGGTGCGACCATCTTCCAATTGCTTGCCAGCAAAGATCAAACGTTGCTGATCTGGAGGAATTCCTTCTTTGTCCTGAATCTTGGCTTTGACATTTTCGATAGTGTCAGAGGGTTCGACCTCAAGAGTGATGGTCTTGCCCGTGAGGGTCTTGACAAAAATTTGCATTTTGTTGTTGTGTCAGCAACCAGCTGGAAAGATAAAAATTTAATAATGAATATCAGTGGCTGTTAATGACTTAAGAAAGGTGTAAACATTTTGAAAACAAACGCTAAAATGTTGAATTTGTATGAGCAAATGTTGCTGCATTTATTACAAACTTCTTATATATTATATAGAAAATACAGGCCGAAAACTTACAAACTAAGCGAAAGATATATAAACGAATACCACAAATTCATGAGTTAAAACTAAACCAGCAATACCGCATTGATGACTCCATCGTTCTCCGGATTGTTTGTAACCTGCGCATATTTACCCCAAACAACTTTGCCAGTCTGCGTGACGAGACCCAACTCAGAGATGTTCACTTCAATCACGGTACCCTTAGTTATCACGCCCAACGATGTAAACATTGGGGAACTTGGATTTTTCTTTACTCCAATAATGGGCAGATGGAAGGTTGCCTTCAGTTCTGGATGTGTCACGTGCGCCTTTTTCATGCGCAACGCCATTGGTCTGATGAAGCGCTCAAACTTTGGTGGTTTTCGTGTGAAATTTTCACCTACAAATGTCACCTTAGTGACCATGCGTTTCCACGCTTTGCGTTTAGTTTTGCCAGATTTCAACACTTTGAAGACTTCCGCATCGGACTGAGCACGCACCTTGGGTATGGGCACATCCCATTTGCCAGCCTTCTCTTTGCGTTTTTGCTTAATCATATTGGAAAGCACCTTGGCACTGGATTGTATACCACGATCCAGCAGATAATGTGGTAGCGCTCCATCTTCCACCTTCTCTTCCTGTTTCTTGACTTTTTTCTCTTCATGTGCTTGTATTTTCTTCTTCATTTGTATCTTCTCATTGCGACGCTCCTTGTTGAAGAGCTTAGCTTTGATGCCGCGCAATTTACGTGCCTTGCGTGCACGATCCTTAGGCAAACGCGCCTCCTTCTTGCGCTTACGTTCTTCATAATCTAAACGCCGACCGTAAAGTTTACGGTGGCGCTCCATATATTCGTTTTGCGGCATATTGGTGCTGTTTTACTATGTCGTTCACTTGAAATTATCTGAAAAAGAAGAGAAAAATATCCATCAATGACTCTCCTTTAGGCAGAACATTACCAACATGTGATTTCAGAATGAAGTTTCATCCCACCTTGCGCAGTCATCAATCGCAATGAATTGAATTTCACTTTAACCTCACTTTTATTTGCACACTTTTTCATTCTGAGTATCACTGGCAATATTCTGCTGACAAGTACTCACCAACAATTACAATAAATTTAGCGTTAAAACTATATTTAAAACTAGCTACAAAAATAAAAATGTACACAATTTCAATATCATGTTACCGCAACATGCTTTTACCACAAAATTAAAGTTAACAAACTTTCAGAAAACTCACTTCGACACTTTTAATTGTTTACAATTTCAGGAATAAGATAAAGAAGCAATTTTCTACTAAAAATTACTAAAATGTTAGTATTTAACAATAAAAATCTTTATCAAAATTTCACCCACCTAGTTCGACACACAGCACGATGTAAAAAGGAAGAGAATAAATTTTGTCAGCCATTACAGGAAGTTGCTGTTTTCGAAGCATCATTTTTCGGATATTTGTTCGAAAAGTAGTGCCACGATAATGGCACAACTACACTCTATAGACATAGTAGAATTACATGATAAAACGAAAAACAGTACCCAGACAAAAGTAGATTCTTTCTCTCTTTCAGAATAGGAATCGATGATCATCGATGTTAAGGCCATTTCCTCACCGAGCAATTCAAAAGTAATGCAATTGCAACAAATGTTGCTAACCCATGGTACTATACCGAAACCTTCACATGGAGCAACTTTTTCAAAACTAGTTGGCAATATGTTTGCGATAAGTTTTATGCAACGCAGCATGCTGCAATTTATATCACCAACTTGTTATGTTTTTTCTTAGGTCATTCTGTACAATGCTAAAAATTTAGCATCACTTTGTTGCAGTTCTTTTATTGCCCCGAAAAATCTGCTGTTTATGTTATTTTTTAATGTACGGATGGACCCAAATCTTTTTGCCGTTTGTTTTTTCGCGTATAGTAAAAGAAAAGGAAAAATAGTACTTTGGGGCCCACCCCGCTTAATTTTTTTGGGCCCTTAGGTAAAATTATGCTTATTTCAATAAAAATAATCAATGTTGCGTTGCAACATGGGTTGCTCTCCTGAAAGCATAGGTTGCAATTATGTTTTGAATTGCAGTGGTTTGAAACTTTATAAACAATTGTGTTGCAACTGCATTACTTTTCCATTGCTCCGTGAGGAAAAAGCCTTAGAGACAAAAAACCGATGCAATGGCCCATATGCATAAAAAAAGTAAACACTAGAGTTCATAGTGAACACTTGATTTTTCATTATTGATATGCATAAAAAGAAAACACTATATAATGTTCACTTCTTTTTTTGACTAGACTATTTTCGAAACACTACTTGCTAAACTTTGATATGCATAAAAGGAGTGTTCACTACTTAAAAAGAAGTGAACGCTATAATTTATTGTAGTGTGGTTCTGATTAAGCTTCTTTGAAATAATTCATAACGAAATGGTAATGTTTTTTCATTTTAATCGTAGAAATAGAACTAAATGTTATTAAAAAAGAAGATTTGCCCACGAAGATAGTTTTCGATTTCTTTAAAGATTGTCCTGCGAGAATGTTGAATTGTTAGCAACATATTTATTGCCTGAAAATTTAGAAACTCGAGATATCGCTTTAAGTAATTTTACTAAAATGCAATGTATTCTTTGGAAACGTTTGCCCAAGCGAAACACACCAGTTCGGTTTCACCTGCTATTTTTTACGACCTACTTTTAAGGTCCATATTTCTTCATATAGTTCCGTATTTTTTGATAACATGATTTAATTTAAGTTAATAATTCCTAAAAACACATTATTTTTATTAATAATATTTTGAGCTTTATGCCACATAATTCATGAAGCAACTTTATTTTTATTGCATTCAATTCTCAAATTGAATTTTTGAAATATGACAAGAATGCAAAAAGTCTCGCGGACTGTGATTTCATGAAACTTTTTTGTCGTTATACTTTCATATTTTCGTTGTTGATGAAATTTTGAAAGCAAAGTCTCTGCAAAGCAGTTTCATCGTGTAATTTGAAGATGAAACTTGAATAGAAAATTTCAGAAAATGTCATGCGACGAGTGTCGTCGTATAAATCCCCTCTATAACAGAAGTGAACACTCGAAATTTGAAAATAGAGCTTGCTTAAAAATGTTTATTCATACCAAAAGTTGTGTTCACTATCGTACTTTCACTACTTGATAGATAACACTACTCTGAAGCGTTCACTATATTTTATGCATACGGGCCAATATATCAAACATCGCTGCAACGATGTCCCGAACATAAAATCAATGTTTTAACATTAAATTTTTAAATGAACGCTTTCACAAAGAATCTTACTAAATTTTAAAATTTTCCCAAAAATCCGTATGTTGCTTTGAAATAAGGTTCAATGGAATAATTTGATTATTTGATTTTGCAAAATAAAGGAAGCTGATTTTATTCAATAGGGAAAAAAATTTTGTAGACGCGCATTATGGAAGCTGTATTCCAGAAGGTATTAAATCTAAAAGTATTTTGAAATCAGTTTGACGTTTGCTATTGGTTTTGATTTAACAAAATAATTTTTTTGTAAAAAATCGTCGATTTTTTGCCATAAATTCTTATTAAGGCAAAATATCTACCCAAAATTTAGGTGCAAATTAAAAGTATCCCAAGCCCTAAACTTGGAATCCACATTTCCGGGGCTTGGAGACCTTCAATTTGCAATATTTAATACAGCTTTCTAAATATAAGAGTTGCAAAAAATGTTTTTTCGAGCGGCCATAATGATCATGTACTAAATAATTCTCGCGATTCTACATTTAGGCTATTCACAGTTTATGCGTATATTAGCTGTGTTTTTTACCAAGCGAGTAGTCAAAAAACGACTGCTTACTCGCTTAAGAATTTTTTAAAACTTGGAAGCATTTTCTGAAAAGTCAAAAACGTTGTTTATGTTCTGATCAAATTTTTGTAAACAATTTTTGACAAATTTATTTTATATATCAAAGTTCTGACAATTAGTGATGCATAAATTTTCAGATTTTAAGCATTGGAGACTCGGTTCTGAAAACAAACCCGATACTCAAAAGATTTTCAGTGCTAAAAGCTTAAGCAAACAACATAGTTTTACATAATGAGTATATTTGATAAATTTTGTTTATCTTACCTGTTAAATTATTTTGTATTTTTATTGAAATATTGATCTAAAGCAAAAAATGAGTATTTTGTGAAAAGTATTTGGTACAAAAAATGTTCATTTCATACATCACTATTGACTATCAATCAGATATAGTTGCCACCTTTGTAGGAAATTTACATAGAAGTAAAAAATAAGGAAATGGTGTTTTGCACACATACAGTGTACGTGTAGTGTGGCTTTTTTTTGTATCGTTTTTTGACAGATCGAAACGCTTTGGTAAACATTGCGACGTGCTTTCAAGAAAACTATAAAAAATTAATTAATAAGTGATTGTCATTGCTAAAAAGTGTTAAATTATAAAAA
Organism: Tetanocera ferruginea; assembly: GCA_958299015.1. Lineage (NCBI taxonomy): Eukaryota > Metazoa > Arthropoda > Insecta > Diptera > Sciomyzidae > Tetanocera > Tetanocera ferruginea. Next base: position 35,977,120 of record OY282641.1, read on the forward strand.
TAACAGTTTTAATTTATACCATAAACATGCGTTGTGTTGTTTATAGCTGTGAAAATGGCCAAAAAATGAAGAACAGTGCGATTTCCTTTCACAGGTAATTATATCCACACCGGTGTGTTTTATATGGCAAAATCACGTTATTTATATTAAAGTAGTTTCAACAAAGTGAATACTTATTGAAAATTTATATATTTCCAATAAGAAATATAAGAAAAATCGTAAAAAGTGCCCGCCACTTTCGCGCCATTTTTCAGCGGCTAGAATTGTCAAAGTACAAACACAACGTCAAGGCCGCATTCTATTTTTTAAGGGGCCGCCCTTTTGCATTGCGCCCTTACTGTTAGTATATTAAATTAAATTAATATTAAATTAGTATTTAGTTTAGAGCTCAATGATTTATTAATATTTTACTAATGATTTCTTTTCTTTATGGGTGAAATAGGCCTACAGGGGAACCGAACACCCAAAAAAATCGGCAACGCACCAATTGTATACCTCAAGGGTGGTGTGGAAATACAATTATAATATAATTTCAAATAAATAAATCATTCACTTAAACTTTTTAACCACTCAAACAGAAACTTGTTTCATATGCAATTCCTATCACAAAACTGCGTCTAGTTGTACGCAACAACCGAATGCGGCCCTGAGTGACTGTTTATGTATTTGCGTAAACATACACCAGTAAGAAAAGTACCGCACTCTGATTTCAGAACACCACTTCCTTATCTCTTATTTCTATGGAAATTTATACAATTATTGAAACATAACTTGGAAGCATTTTTTTCGTTTGGTCGGCAAACTTTTAAGCGAGTAACAGTTTCCTGTGTTATTTAAGCGAGTATACATATGATAAGCGGTCGTTTTTTAACTACTCGCTTGATAAAAAACAAAGCTATTAACAAAGTATGTTTATAGCATTTGTTATTTCTGAAAATGTGAGCACCTCAGTATTCAAACATTATACAACGCAGTGACGTCTATAGTTAGTGTTGCCACTTTATTTTTATTACCTTTGGAGATATAACATTAATCCCTGTGGGGATTATTATAGTAACTGAAATATAAGAAATTCAATGCAATTCACTCCTATTAATAAATTTTATGCGAAGTTGAGGTCCTTTCTTTAAAACCACCAAAATAATAAAAAATGTTTTTAAATGTAAAACAAAATAAGTGAATTTTGGATATTTTGTTAAATGCAATGGCACCACTGTCTTATTTTCTAATTAACAGAACACTAAATACGAAGTTGGCAACTGTTGACAGGGCTTAAAAATACGACGCTCAAAAAACACGTCCAAAGGCTACCCAATCAGCCAAACAAGCTTGGAATAAGCTTTAAACAAGCTTACACACGTAAGCCTCAAGCTTAGATAACGCTTTCATTTACGATTGTAGAACGCTTACATGTAATTGTAGGATAAACGAAAGTGAACCCTTGGAATAATATTCCTTACTTCAAGCTTAATCCAAGTGTTGTTTTTACAATTGGATATAAGTGTTTTAATAAGCTTTTTCCAAGTGTGCTACATTCAACAAATCAATTACCACTCGCGAAAAATTTTTATTCCGTGGCTCAGTTGGTAAGCCACTGGTTATTTGATTTGTTGTGATTTGGACATACAAGGTTCAATTCCCAACCGGAACATTTTTATTTTTATTTATTTTTTATTTTCGTTTGTTAAAATTGAAGCATATATTTATATGAAAAATTGCATGTCTTCAAAAATTTTTGTGTTTGCTACCCCAGGGATCGAACGCGCGAACCACCGCATATGAGTCGGACACTCTAACAGCTTGCCGTTAGCCTTATGGCTGCTGAGCGAACAAAATGAAAATGTATGTATATATGAGAGCATCACAACTTTGAACAGTTGTGAAACTATTACCGTTGTCAGCGTTATCTAAGTATGATTGCAAAACACTTACTTAATGCAAGCCTTTCCAAGTATTATTGTACATCACTTGCTTTTTGTGTTTTACGCAATAGTTACACAAAGCAACTTGGAAATTTATTACCCGGGCAAATGTTTTTCAAGCGTGCTTGGATAAGGCTTGATTTTTGTATTGCATGTAAGCTTAATCCAAGCACTATTTCTAAATGGTTCCCAATCAACCATTTAGAAATAGTGCTTGGATTAAGCTTACATGCAATACAAAAATCAAGCCTTATCCAAGCACGCTTGAAAAACATTTGCCCGGGTAATAAATTTCCAAGTTGCTTTGTATAACTATTGCGTAAAACACAAAAAGCAAGTGATGTACAATAATACTTGGAAAGGCTTGCATTAAGTAAGTGTTTTGCAATCATACTTAGATAACGCTGACAACGGTAATAGTTTCACAACTGTTCAAAGTTGTGATGCTCTCATATATACATACATATTCATTTTGTTCGCTCAGCAGCCATAAGGCTAACGGCAAGCTGTTAGAGTGTCCGACTCATATGCGGTGGTTCGCGCGTTCGATCCCTGGGGTAGCAAACACAAAAATTTTTGAAGACATGCAATTTTTCATATAAATATTTGCTTCAATTTTAACAAACGAAAATAAAAAATAAATAAAAATAAAAATGTTCCGGTTGGGAATTGAACCTTGGATGTCCAAATCACAACAAATCAAATAACCAGTGGCTTACCAACTGAGCCACGGAATAAAAATTTTTCGCGAGTGCTAATTGATTTGTTGAATGTAGCACACTTGGAAAAAGCTTATTAAAACACTTATATCCAATTGTAAAAACAACACTTGGATTAAGCTTGAAGTAAGGAATATTATTCCAAGGGTTCACTTTCGTTTATCCTACAATTACATGTAAGCGTTCTACAATAGTAAATGAAAGCGTTATCCAAGCTTGAGGCTTACGTGTGTAAGCTTGTTTAAAGCTTATTCCAAGCTTGTTTGGCTGATTGGGTTGATTGGGTAGTTTTATTTACGCGTGTCTGCGTATTTGCGTTTGCATGCAAAACAACAATAAAGCAAAATACGCTTGCGTAAGTTGGAGTAAAAATAACAAATCGTAAATATAACAGACCTGCGTATTAAAACTTTGAACAAGCTTATTGTTTTCTACGTAGATGGCGATGTTGGGCAACATCGATGTTTTTTGTTGGAAAAACATTGGGAATCGATGTTGAGATTAAGATTTCAATATTGATGTAATCATCGTTGTTTTTTTAAAATCAAATCAAATCAAATCTTCGTGAACGCCATTCAAGCAGTGGCGTACCGAGAGGCTAAGCCGCCCGGTGCGGATTCCAAATTTGCCGCCCCTCTCATATGCAATAAAAAAAAAATCTTTGATATTTATATAGGGTTTTGTATGCATAGTTTTCACTTTAGAATTTGGTCTTTCATTGTTCTCAATTATATAAAAAAAATTCTAATATACATATCATCAACCTATTTCTAATACGACGCAAGTTTGGAAAAAATGGAGCAAAACGCGCGCATGAGTCTATTTTTGCTCTCATTTCTTCCGTGGTTTTGTTGTTCTATCTATGTTTAAAAATCTAGAGCAAAAAGTCTACGAGAAACTTCAATCCATTTTTGCCCATCTCATTTCTAAACACTAATATTAAAAAAAAAATACAACAAGTAACTTGAAATGCCTTGATTAGATTAAAATGGGTTACAACAAAACCAAGTTACTTCAGTACTTTTCTGCACATTACTTAAACGAAGTTAAATTTTATGCGAAAAAATTCACTTCAAAATACCGCAATCGAAAAATTATTTCAAAAATTTATTGAAAATTTTTTCTTAGTCACATCTTCGTACAATGTCGTCACTTGAAAAAAATTTCGATTTAATTGAAAATTTGAAAGTCATAATCTATCAAAAAATATATGATAAGTTCCTTGAATTTTTTTTTGGAAATTATTACAAAAATATAAGTATACTCTCCAGTGATTTTTGCGTTAATAACGGAGAAAGTAAAATTGATTTTAGTCCTGCATCGTCGTACTATGATCCTGATTTTGATCCACAAATGAAAAAAGGTGACGAAGAAGAGCTCATGGACAATCATTTCATGGATACTCGATCTGAAGATTCTCAAACAATCTTTTCCAATCGTACTACAAAGGATTCTCAAACATTCGTTTTCAATCGTGCTACAAAGAAAAGATTATTGCATCCAGCATACAGCAATTGCCGAAAAAAATGAAATGCAAAATTTTCGAAAAGGATTATTGTAATTTTTTATAAAACTTCCATCGAAACCGATGCAAAATTTTTTTGAATGCACATTAGTTCATCAAAAAGATCTTCTGAAATTTTCAAATATGTACAATTAAAGGAAATCGTGAAAAACCCATCTAAAAACAAGGATATTATAGATAAATTAATTCCTTTAATACATGATAACACAAAAATTAATTTTTGGGAAGATTTTAAGGAATGTGCAGATTCTAAGGATCTTTCTATTGGTTTTACAAGCCATGAGTAAATACCAACATTCATGAATTTATTTATATGTTCCATTAATTTTGTTAAAAATAGTATCAAAAGATTTTTTATTGAGTTTAATGAATAGATTTATATATAATTTACTTAATAAGATACTTGTGTAGATACTTAATTATAATAATAAGAAAAAAAAAAAAAACAAATTGGCCATTTCAGCCCTTGAAAGGACTTTGACCGAGCTTCTTAGGATCGATTGTGTTGTGTGTGTTATTAAATTTATGCACACAATTGACCGAGAACTGGACCTACATGTTTTATGCCGACTCCGAACGGCTCATGTTCTCAAGAAGCTTTACATGGCATTATTTACTCTCTGAGGTTTGCCATTGTCTGCAGAGAAGTGGAGATCCCACTTGTTGCTAAAGTTATCTCATAATTCTTCCTTTCCGTTTATTCGAGGCATGTTTATGAACAAATTTCAAATTTTTGAAAACTATTTTTGCAATTTAGCTCCAAAACACAAAAAAAGGTGCTCACAGTTCGATCTAAATATGTTTCTAAAGTTGTCAGGTGTTAACTTTAGAAGCAAACTGTGAATTCCCTAATTGTCAAAGTCTATTTCATTACTTTAGTTGTATTCTATAGATAATATGGCAAGATTTTGTAGGCGAGAAGTACTCATTGTAGTTCTAATGTAGGTTTTTATAAATAAAAGCTTAGAATAAAGCTTAAAAGTATAACAATGTTTGGAACTGCGTTTTCTAGACTTAATTTAAAAATAAATTTTAAAAGTTCAAGTGGACCTTTCATACAAGAATCAGTTTCTTTGTGAGCTATAGAAACAATATGCTGAAGTATTTTTCTCTCAACGAGAAACTCTTCATTGTCAATTTCTTCGTGACAGAATTCATTCAGTTTACATTCCAACTTATCATTCAGGAGAATCAAAGGAGTAAGAATTGCGAATTTTTCAGCAAGAGCATGAAGCTGCTGAAACCTTGTGGTCATTTCTCAAAATCAGTTCTTGAAAATTAATAATTAAATTATTAAATTAGAAAATGACCTAAATCAGTTTAGACCACGCCTAACTCCTCTCCAAAGTGATTTTATTAAAACAGTGAAATCCCTTAAAAAATCAAAAAACATTATAAAAGATACGACTTAAAATTATACGCATAAGTCTTATTTCTTAATATGCACTCTGAACTTACAATTCGCCATAATCAAACGAAAATTCCGCCTTTCTCCCACACTCAACACATCAAAGCACAAAACAGCTATTTTTACCAAATATACCTAAGTTGAAAAACGTTATTCTGTTAAACCACTTTTCTACTGGGCATTTCCACTGACAAGTTAAAGCACTTAAAAACTCAAAAAACTTTGAGTTACTCGAAAACACCAGTTATTCAATGCTTGTTTCAAGTCGCAGCCGAGTTATTCGAAAATTCAACCACTCGCACATGCCTAAATATTATGTCTTTTTTTATTTCTTTGGCAACTAATTTTGAGACTCGAAAAACGATTTTACATTTTGGTTGTGCTCAATACGAAGCTCATAAATATAGTTACATTTACTGTGGTGGCCAAATTTATTCATTAAGTTTAGTTCTTTCTTTTGTTTGTACACCTTAAAATGATAATGTACACATATTTATTTTGTAAAAGGCTTTATTTAGCTTCAGTGCCGCCCCTAAACTAGTGCCGCCCGGGGCGGACCGCCCCCCCCGCCCCCCCCACGGTACGCGGCTGCATTCAAGCACTGTGAAAACTAAACGCCACTAATGAACGAAGATTGTTTGTTGCTCTGATGTCCGATATTTTTGGTTCCTTTCCGTTTCGACAGAACTATAGAAAAGGAGTAGTTTGATTAAAAAGTATTAAAAACGCAATAAATAAAATTAAATAAATTAAATTAAAATAAAATAAAAACAAATTTAAGAATTATTTTAGCATTGATAGTGCACATTAAAATGTACTTATAGCAACTTTTTATTAAAACTTGATCAATAATAGCTATGTTTTTTACAAAGCGAGTAGGCAAAAAACGGCAACTAAGTCGCTTAAGAATTTTTTTTTAAAACTTGGAAGCATTTTCTTAAATGTCAAAAAAGTAAAAAAACAAAAACAAACCTGAAAAAATAAAAATCAATTTTCAAATAAAAGTAAGAAGAGCAGACATAAAAACAAAAAAATATGAATGAAGCAGCATAAGAAAAAAAGAATTAATATTTTTCTCAAATATTTTATTCCTTCCTTCTTTTAATCACAAGACACAACGTTTGAACCAGTAAAAATAAAAGATTCATTCGCGCGCACACAATTTCTCATGAGGAGAAGCGCAATTTTTCAAAGAATAACTTGTTTATGCCGCCCCCCATGTACTTGGATTCGACTTTGTGCGCTTGTCTGGAAACAGTATTGTTTTCCTCTAGTCGGTACTTTGAAATCCTTTGAGGAGATTTTACCAAACCTGACGTCATAGGCGGTGTAGCGAGTTATCATCAGATGACTGCAGTTCACTACTTTGAGGAAAGAATTTATGTAAGGCTTCTTGTTCAGCTTGTTTATTCCCATATGCTTGCTTACCTTGCATAGGTGTTTTTTAATTGCAGCGATCCCACTAAGCTGAATGGCTTTTTAGAGTCTTGACGACGATGGTTTCGCTACCGGCGTAACTAAAAACAATTGCTTCATCTTGGTGGAGGCCTTTTATATAGTTGTCATATATAGTTTATATAGTTGTTCCCAAACTTTTTATTTTGGAATCACTATTAGCTGTGTTTTTTACCAAGCGAGTTGTAAGAAAACAACCGCTTATCATATGAATACTCGCTTAAATAACACAGGAAACTGTTAGTCGCTTAGATGTTTGCCGACCAAACCAGAAAAAATGCTTCCAAGTTATATTTCAAAAATTGTATAAATTTCATATAAATGTGGCAACTGCGCCTGATTGACAGCCAGTAGTGATGCATGAAATAAGATTTATTTGTACCCAATACTTTTTACTAAATATTAAATATTTCTTTTTGATGAACATTTCGCTGAAAGCGCACTATTAATATGTAGGATAAACAAGATTGGCCAAATATTCCTATTAATTATAAAAGTAATTGAATGTTTAAACGTTTGTTTTTCAAAAAATTTTCAGTATCGGTTACATTTTCAGAACCGATTATATTTAATACTTTAAATCTGAAAATTGATGCAGCACTACTTGTCAAGAGATTCAATATAAATAAAATAAATAAATAAATTGTCAAAAAATGATCGGAAAGACGTCTGACGGTCTGCACTCCTAAGGAACCATTCGCACACACTGTAGTCGCTGACATCAACACATATTAAGCAGATGCAGACCAAGCAAATGGGCATCAACAAGCTGAAGAAGACATTTTATTCAAGACTTTGTTCAAAGTGAAGGACTGCAACCATCCGGTGCCAATCGCTACACTACTAATCAGTTTATGCTAAATCTACGCTAAGGATTTGAAGGATCCTGCCGAGAGGTATATGTGAGCGCGCGTGAATTTTTTTTTTCTTTTAACTTGAGCATACATTTTATTATGTCTTTGTGTTAAAGAGTTTGATAAAGTATAAATAAAAGGATGACAAAAGAAATAATACGTTATATAAAATAAACAGCTTTTGGTTCTTCTGTTTCATTCATTGCACCATTTCGCGCCTCAAATAGGTTCCAGCCAATATTTGGAGATTTAATGTTGTTTTGTCGGATTTGTTTTGGTTTTTTTATTTACTTTTTTGACATTTGAAAAAATGCTTCCAAGTTTGGAAAATATTCTTAAGCGACTTCATGGTCGTTTTTTGACTACTCGCTTAGTAAAAAACCATGACTCAATAATTTATAAGGTTATCCCGATATTTGACATACCCTTATTTTTTGTAAACAAAAAAATATTCTCTCTCGAAAATGAATGACAAACAGGGTTTTGTGGTCTCCTCAAAAAAAATGTATGTTTCAGTGTTGTGCTGTGTTTTTTTTTTAATAAAAAAGTATGTGTTTTCACAAAACAAAATCAGTATGCATTGCATTCATTGAATTTTTTAAGGCAATAAATTCGTGAAAATATTTCAAGCTTGGACTCTGTGAAGTCGCAGAACCTTTAAAAATCATCTGATGGATGCTTCAAAATACAAAAGTAGCAGAAAATGTATTGACTAGAAATTTAAAGATATATTGTACTAAAAAATAGTATGATATTCAAGCACCTATGAGATTTTTGTGTCATTCAAAATGCTCTCCTCTTCAAATAAGGGTATCTATCTCCATTTTCGTGAGAAGACGTCAAATATCGGGATAACCTTATAATTATTGAGTCATGGTAAAAAACATAGCTATTGACTGTCAATAAGTTACAGTTGCCACCTTTATATGAAATTTACACAATTATTGAAACATAACTTGGAAGCATTTTTTTCGTTTAGTCGGCAAACTTTTAAGCGACTAACAGTTTCCTGTGTTATTTAAGTGAGTAAACATAATAAGCGGTCGTTTTTTATAGCTCGCTTGGAAAAAACACAGCTAATGTATGTTAATTTGAAAAAACTTATCAAGAAAAGGAGTAAAAATAAAACATAGTGCATAGTGCATAGTGCGGTTAGCAAAAAAATTAATCAACGCTGATTCGTTACGAGAAAATTTTTATTTGCCCAACCGTTCACAGTGTTCGAATGAAAATGACGACGGATTATTAGTTTTAGAATCTGGTATCCGTGCACTGTGCATTCGAGAATATCCGGTGAGCAATCGTGGACTTTAAATCCCTACTAAATTCAATAAGTTATAATATGAATTGGTTTGCATACTATTTTACTTTAATATCAATAAGTTCTGGAACTTGAAGTGGACAATGGACACTTACTTGACATTAGCAAGTCAATATTTTTTATGTTCATCTTCCTGTAAAGTTATGACAAATGCATAAATATTAAATCAAATTCACAGTGAGCTCTTAGCTTTAACGAAGCTTTCTGGCCACTTTCCACAAAAACTGTGGAAGGTGGCCAGAATTTGGTTGTACATTAATAAAATAATGAAAAATACACAAAAATTGTCTTCAATTTAACTAGAATCTTGTTTGCAGTCAGTGAACCAGAGTTGCGTTTTATTGATTTATACGCATAAAACATCGAAGTGTCAAATTTCACATAATTTATGATAAGTTTATGTTAATATATCGTCTCCTAAATTGCAAAAAAAAACGTAATAACAAAACATTTAAAATTCAATATTTGATTTATTATAATTAATTTGACAAAAGAAATAGCTCTGACTTTAAAAATTATTTTTCCAAAAATTTATATTTTTCTGAAGTTATTTAAGAGAAAGTGTGGCTTAAATCTTAAAGATGTGCCTTTCTATAAAGTTTTCGTTTTCTCCAATGATAACATTAAAAGTCTTCTTATACTTTGTTTACATATGGAGACTAAGAGCAACGAGATTAAGCTTATCTCCTTCCGTAATCTTAATTGTTTCCACTTGCTTTAAAGATATTAACTTTGACAATTCGTTTTTTTGGTTTTGCTTTGTTATTTACCATCACATTGGCAAGATTCAGCATACCGATTTTCAGGATTAAAAAAGTTCGGAATCCCAGGGTACAAAGTTTACACCAAACAAAAGTTTTACATAGTATGTTTACACCAAACTTTCAAAACGTGGTTTAAGCATCTATCGCGCTTAAAAGCCAAAATACGATGCATTTTTGTCTTGCCATACAAAAATTAAAACACCTCACAGCCTGTTTTATTATTAAATACCATTAAACGCTGTAAAGGTCAAAACACATCACCATAAATAAAGAGAAAATGAAAGCTGGCATCGCCAAATGCATCATTTTTGGAACATGAGCAAAAGAAAAGTAAGATTGGAAGCATAGTACAACAAATAAGGTAGCCGCAGGGCTGAGAGCCGAAAGTCAGAACTGTCAAAAAATACTGAACGAAATAGAGCAACAAAACGAGACATCAAATTATTTGTATTGAATTTGACAATTCTGACTCTGAGCGAGAGAGGATTGATAGCCCTGCAGCTATCTTGTTTGTTGTATTATGATTGGAAGTAAAAATGGGATAAAATGGAAGAAGTTAAAGCAAAAACGTCAATCTTAAACGTGATAAAGGTGGTATAAACAGTCGTGCTTTGTAATAAAATAGCTATAAAACGTGTTTAAGCTTCGCTGTAAACATGCTATAAGATTGGAAGTAAAAATTTAGGAAGTAAAGCAGAAACGTATATTTAAAACGTGAAAAAGGCGGTGTAAACAGCCGCGTTTTGAGATGAAACACAATAGGCCTTAGTAATAGAAACGGAAAAGTTCTAAAGTTAAATTAAGTGATTCAAAATAACGTTAGAGGATTCGTTGTAATGAAACAAATCTAATGCAGGCTTCAAATCTGCAATCTTGTGTGCGGCCATTCCACACAGGTTCGATAGTTAAGAAGCTAGTTCGCCAGTTTGGCACTCCAGTTGGCTTGTTAGCAAACATTTTTGATTTTCTCTGTCCAATAAGGAAAAAAAAACTTTAGTGGTCCTCATGAAAGCTCTTAATCTCGCATATTCATATTTGCGAAAATTTGTATACGCCATTTAATAAACATACTCTAAAAGTTGCAAGTGTGTAAATCAGCTGTTTCAGTACAAAATGCCAATACGAGGTTTACATACGAAGTTTACGAAATGAAAATGCATTGGAGTCTTGCGAGCAGATCGTAAACTTTTTTGTAAGGAAAAATACGCAGTGAAAACTTGCGTGGCTTACGTGGTATACTAGGCATCTACGAGCTTTCATGAGGACCACTATTCTCTGCAGTCTTTACGTAACCGGGGTTGTATTGAGCTATTAGTCTAGTACATTTTAATGATTTTAGTACGATTTGAAAAATATTTGGTACTTGTTATATTCTATTTGGTAGTGCTCTAATGTTGCATACAAGATATGTTATACCTTTGTTTGGATACAGTAAAGAAGTTATTTCGAGAAAGTTATGCAGGTGTGGAGGACTTTCGAAGTAATAAATACTTTTTAATATTACATTTCTCAAATCTAACCCTGTGTGTGCCAAACAGACTCCGTAATTTGAACGCTCGCTTTCTCGAACACATATAAGCCACCATATTGTGAGCCACACGAGTTCACAGATGTGAATGCCACATAACAAATGTCGAATTTAATGCATCTATTGTGAACTGGGGGAGATTACGATTTCCGGGGCACCACGATTTGACGATGGATTCGAAGAGTACTCTTAATAAAAATCAGAATAGCCAAAGGAAATGTTGTGTTATCGATTTTTTATCGAGCTATCGATTTTTAAAATTTTTTTTTTTGCTTTAAGGTCTATGAAGAAAATCGGCTATATTTATCTTAATATATAACCGATATTAATGTTTAAGGCATATATATAAGGCTTTTAGAAAAATTGAAATTTGATGAAATTTGTTGAATACTTTGTATTTTATAGGTATTCTTATGCAATAAAAAAATATTTTCTTACACAAAACCGTTATCTTCTCAAAAATTACCGTTATAACTAAGAATTATAAAGAGTAAATTATTAAAGCTTGAAAATTTATCTTTCATTTGGTATATAATATATATAATTTATTTGACTTTTTGTGGTGTTTTTTATGATACAATGATTTGCCCTTGTACGGAAAATTGCTTATTTCACTCATATTTACCTTAGATGTTTTGCTTTCTTACTCCATATGTTCGATTATCGCCATTACAATAAACAATTGTTTTTAAGGCAACATTGTTGCTACAATATTTATATATATTAACGGGATTTTCGAGTCAGTGAAAAAATTTGTAATTTTTATTCGATCAGTTTATAAAAATATATAAATATTTTTATCTATCGAAAAAAGGTCTAACTGTACACTCAAAAAAATACTGTAGTAAAATTTACTGCATAGCGTGTATTTATTTCATAAATATGTAGTTTTATTTATTTTTAAACACAAATGTAGTTGTTCAATATCTTTTTACAGTTTTTACACTTGAATAATTAATACTACACGATGTAGTTATATGTAGTAAAGCCTATATGACACTTGCTTGTTTTCAGATCTTTAAACAAGCAAGGGATAAAAGAGACAGCAATGTCTTGTGTGAATGGGATGTCTGTAGAAAATTTTGTGAAAAATGCAACAGCTCTTGCGACAAAAATATAATTTATTTTGTGTCAAAAATCTACAACTTGTCCGAATTATTTAAAAATAATTACGAGCTCGAGCAGCGCAATTGTTTTTTATTTCAATTAAAAACATTTAAATGCAACCAATTGAAATGCAAAAACAGCATTAAAAGGTACAACGGCAAAAATGCAGAATGTCTGCTTCACAAAATATTTATCTAGTTCTTCTTTCTGCTGTAACAAGGTATTCACAATGACTTTTTCGTGATTTTAAGCTGGTAGAAGCTGAAAAAGTAGAAAATTTTTGTATATTCTAGCGCTTGATTTGCTTGATTGCACATATAGCGTAGGCAGTCATATCAACGGAAAATTGTAGTGAGCATTTATCGTACTGCTCTTTACTTACAATTTAAGCGCTGAAAAATACTAAAACTAGCCAGTGTCATATAGGCTTAAGTATTTGTTAAGATGTATTCATTTGTGAATAAAAAAATACTTGGAATTTAAAAAAAAACATAGCAGTCTGAGCCTTTGCTTTTGAATTTTTTGTTTTTTAAATTAAAAATAAACAAAATAAAGCAAAATTAAAAATTCTTTTACCTCCTTGTAAGTAATCAGTGTACATTTTATAACTTTCTTTTTAATGTAACTCCTATTCCAGCGGATGGTATTTGTGTGTTGCTTTACCAACTCTTCTAGCTAGTTCTAACGATGTGCAGAAAAGGACTTTTTGATGATCAAGGGGCTGAGTTTCAACTAGCTGTTAATTTTTCATTTGTTTGTTGTAATATGTATAAGTGATGTGTATAAGTGTATAAGTGTTGTATCAGTGTTGTAATAAGTGACAAGTTAAAAACAAGGTCATTTAATATTTTGTAAAAATTATTAGCTGTTTAATACTTAAGACATAAAACTTTCAATATTGTTAATATGCTAATGACAAATAATATAAATTACAATAAAAAATAAGAAATATTATTTTATAAATTCTTGTTCAATGTGGGAAAACTTACTACACATGTAGTAAAAATTACTACATATGTAGTAAACTATTTTTAAATACTGCAAAAAAATCATTGGGGTTTCGAATTTTGTTTTAATAAAAATGTAGTAAAATATACTACACTTGTAGTAAAATTAACTGCATTAAACAGTTTCTATATTCTGTAGTAAAAATAAATAAATTAATTTAGTCATAATAAATACATTTTTATTTGGACGGTGAGCTACTACTTTACATTTGTTTTAAATACATTTTTATTTATTTTTACTACAGAATTTTTTTGGGTGTAAGCTTTTAAAAAAAAAAAATATATTTTTAGTATATTAAAAACGTAAATTTTTTAGAAAATAACGGTTCTTTTAACTAAAGATTCAAATCTGATATTTATTCTCTTATAAATTTGAAAATATTTTTGAAATTATATATGTATTATATATCGTTGAAAAGGCATTTCATGACCTTTCGAATAGCATGTCAATCTTTAAGATTCATTGGATATTGGCAAAGATATAGAAAATTTTTTTAACAGATTTTTTAACAAAGAAAACACTTGGTAAATTTAAATTTTATGTAATATAGTGTGAAATTAAATAAAAGATGTATATTTTTATACGTCAAACAAAAGGTCCAACTGTAAGCTTTTAAAAAAAAAAATATATTTTTAGTAACTTAATTACGTAAATTTTTTAGAAAATAACGGCTCTTTTTATTGAAAAATTCAACTTTGGAATAAATTTGTTTATAAAACTAAAAAGATTGTAGCAATGATATTTATAAGAAATATATTTGAAAGGTCATTTAATGATCTTTCAAATGACGTATCAATCTTAAAGATCCATTTAGTAACGGTAAAGATATAGATGTTTTTTTGAACAGATCTTTTAACAAACAATTTTTTTTTAAATCGATAACTCTTCAACTAATAGAGTTATCGATTTTTTGTTCGGCGAATCATATTTTTTGTTGTTCTCTACCAGAAAACATCTTCAAATAGCGGCGCCCCGGAAATCGTAATCGTGCCGTGAATGAGCTTAAATTCTATCATCTTAATTCTATCATCAAACCCCTTTCTTATGTTTGCTTTTGACAGATGATGTTATAATTTTTATTTTTTGTTTTAAGTGTTTTTGAAAACTTTTTGGCTTTAAACATATTTATTTTTATTTTTTCTCTGTCACCTTGTTTGTGAAAAGAATAATCTCTTACATTATACACATGCGCGTGCTCAAAATATGCCAAAATTCTAAATGACATTTGTGAAATGTCAAAAGAGAGTTCTGCCGCAGCGCTGCCTTCTTCATCTCTCTCTTGCTGCTGTTGGTGTGACGACTGGCAGCAGAAAATCTGTATTTTAACCAAAAACTAAAGTATTTTTGTTTACAAATAAACTGAAAACGTCTTACAAAATCAAAGCAAGAGTTTGGAATTGTCTGCAGAGATGTGGCAATAAACAAACGCACATTAAAGAGCACAGGAAATACAAGTAAAAAACCAAAAATTATGATTCAATTATTGCGAAGAATCCCGCATGAAATAATCTTTGTACGTCATACAAACTGTCAGCTGTTAAGAGTAAGTTTTGGCCAATGTTATGTAAACGTTAATCTGAGTGAATATTAAACAAATTCTGGTTTCACTTGTTTTGCAGCACCATGCAAGCCGTGTGCCCACAAAAGCGGCCACTGTGCAACCGGAGGAAACGAATACGCCGGATCCAGTAGAGTCTGTGGCGGTACCAGTGCTGAATATGCACACCGTTGATGCCAGTAAGCGTGTTAATGCGGTAGGTATCAAGCATGTAGACATGGGCAACCGTGTTGTGGATCAGCAGCTGCCAGTCGTGGCAGTAAAAGCAGATGAAGTAACCCAAGGAGAGTCCCGCCTGTTATCGCCCAGTCCCAAACCTATTGAGTCGATTGGTCAACTCATAGGTTGCTACAAGAAATTGGCTAAGTTCCGGCTAACATGTGGGTCTAGAAGATCGTAAATTGAAAATGGAATGTTGTTTATTTGTCAATTATCTTTTTTAGCGCTAGTTGTGATCACTGCCATGGGTGGCTATGCCATGGCGCCTGCACCATTTGATCTCGCAACCTTTGTGCTTTGCTCGCTTGGCACCGGTCTGGTATCGGGTGCAGCCAACTCTGTGAATCAATTTCATGAGGTGCCATTCGACTCGCAGATGGCGCGCACCAAGAACCGTGTTCTAGTCACTGGCCAACTGACACCGTTGCACGCTATTGGCTTTGCTGCGGTATCTGCCACTGCTGGTCTCAGTATGCTGTATTTTGGTGTCAATGGCCTGACAGCCGCTTTAGGTGCTGGCAATCTGTTCCTTTACACGTCAATCTATACGCCAATGAAACGAATGAGTATTCTGAATACGTGGGTAGGATCTGTTGTAGGAGCTATTCCGCCACTCATGGGCTGGGCAGGTTGTGCAGGCACTCTAGATGCTGGCGCATGGATATTGGCGGGTGTGCTCTACGCTTGGCAATTTCCCCATTTTAATGCTTTGTCATGGAACTTGCGGCCAGATTATTTAAAGGCTGGTTACCGCATGATGGCGGTATCACATCCGGATCTTTGTCGGCGAACGACGCTACGCTATACTGTAGCACTTGGTGCTCTATCCTTCATGGCACCCTTATTGGACTTAACTAACATCTGGTTTGCTCTCGAGACATTGCCGTTAAATGCATACTTCTTTTACCTAGGTGAGTAAATCAATACTTATATTTATTTATAGCTTTATTGATTTTTCTTTTAACTATTTTCATTAGCCTACAAATTCTATCAGAAGTCAGACAGCGGCACTTCCCGCAAACTGTTTCGCTTTTCACTTGTTCACTTGCCCGCCCTCATGCTGTTGTTATTGTTTAATAAAAAACACTGGTTCTTTACGGAATCCAAAGCTGAAACGACTGCCGCTGCTTTAAATGAAATTGCGCTGTCCGAAGTCACCGCCACTGACGCTTTGAGTGTTGTCGAGAAAGCAAGCAATTTGCTGCAAAGTTCAGCTACGTCTGGACTTGGCAAGGTGTTACCACTTGCAGTTGTTGCTGCCACACCAGAACCTAAGCAATCAGAAACAGCGCCTTTAGCGTCTGTAACCGTTCCAGTAGCAACAGCACTGCAGCTTGAGAAGAGCTTGTGACATTAGGACCTGCCCACTGAAAAGATTACACAAAGTTTACCTTTTAGTTTTAATTTATTGATTTCCGCTTTCAACTTACTTAATAGCTGTCAACATAATTATCATTGTCAGGTTAATAATTAATTTTAAATAAGTCGATAATTGTAATGAAACAAAAAAGTTGTTTTCGCAACTTGAACTTGGTAAGCCAGTACGAACGGATGGACCTTTTTGTGTCATAGAAAAAAATTATGGCTGAATATTTAAATGAATTGTTTTCATTTTGATTGATAAGATAAGAACTATTGAATTATGTTAACGAATGTTAAAATATGCATAATAAAATTATTATAAAACAAAAACAATGCACATGAATTTTTGTTGTTTTTTCATTAAATGGAAAAAATTGTAATTTTGTTTCAAATATAAATTTAAATTTCATTTAAAATATTTATAAAATATTTAAAATTTCAATTTAAATTTAATTTATATTCGCAAAAAAAATTTGTAGCTGCATGAAATGGTTTTACCGTACTGTACTTTTAGTACTGTACTTTATCGTGTTACTATAAATATCTGTCCATTTATTTTGACTATAGTTAGTACAAGAACCATTTTTGGTTTTAAACTAAAATGAAAAACTATAAAATTATTTATTTGAAATAATAATTCATCAAATCATTGGTTGAAAGATGACTAATGTATGGCAGGTCCGTGGTAAAGGGGTACCGTTCAGGGTTTAAACCCCCCTTTTTACCGTAATGTAGAAAAAAAAAACAATTCAACTAAAATATATAATAGCAAATGTTAATATGTTTTAGTAAAAATAAATAATATAAAGATGAAACATTTAAATGTTTTTTTCATAAATATAAATAACATTTTTTTGATATTGCACATATTTGGAACTAAATGGCGTCTAACAATGAAACTCAGTATGAAGTTTGGCCAGCTATTTCAATTATAAAATAGACAAGAGCATGGGAAAACAGGGCGTGGCTCCACCCATACAATTAAATTTTAACAATTAAAATCAATTTTTATGCAATACATTTTTTTTTGTTGAAAACTTTTCCGCAGTATTTCTTTGGAGAAGTTGTTCGAAATGGGTCAGGCCTTACTTCTACACGACTACAAGTTGTCAAAACTTGTCAAACCTGTAAACAAAAATGTAAAAAGTTCATACGTAAAAAATTGTCTAGGGTTCCATTAGAACGAAGAAATGAAATTTATCCACGTTTTTTTCATTGTCTCATCACCACTAGACATCTGAACTTACAATTTTTTGTCTAATTTTAAATCGACTTCAAAAAGGAGGAGGTCCTCAAGTTGGTTGGTTTCTCAGTTTTTTTTTTTTTTTTTTTTTTTGTAAATGTATATACATCGATTACTCCTAAAGTACTTGCCCGATTGCCGTAATTTTTTGTCAACATATAGAGACTATAAGCGCGGAGGTGCCCATTTATAAAAGTGGGCGGTATTCGACAAAGGGAGGTGTCGATAAAAGAAAAACACTGTATCTCAGTAAATATTGACACTAGAATAATAAAATTCACAGTAAAATTATAAGAGCAGGCACAAATATTAAAAATTACGATCACTTAAGTGGGCGTTATTTGAAAAAGGGCGTGGAAATATTGAAAAACTCTGTTTCTAGAATAAAATTGACACTAGAGTACTGAAATTTAGTACAGAGCTCGGTACAATTATTGAAAATTACTATTAAGAAAGTGGGCGTTATTCG
Organism: Tetanocera ferruginea; assembly: GCA_958299015.1. Classification (NCBI taxonomy): domain Eukaryota; kingdom Metazoa; phylum Arthropoda; class Insecta; order Diptera; family Sciomyzidae; genus Tetanocera; species Tetanocera ferruginea. The sequence continues at coordinate 35,995,582 of OY282641.1, forward strand.
ACCAAGGGGTGTGGCAATATAAGACAATTACTGTGTATCGAATAATTATGATACTAGGGTACAGAAATTTATTACAGTGGTAGGCACAATTACTACAAAGTTTGGGCGTTATTCGACAAAGGGATGTGGCAATATTAAAAAAACACTGTATCTCGAATACTATTAACACTAGGACACTGAAATGAAGTACAGAGGTAGGTACAATTATAACAAATTAATACCGAGAAAGTGGGCGTTATTCAACTAAGAGGTGTGGCAGTGTTAGAAAAAAAATGACACAAAAGACACAAGGGTGATAAAATTCATTGTAAGAATGGTTAGAATTATGGAAAACACTAAAAAAAAGTGGGCGAAATTCGACAAAGAGGCGTGTCACTGTTAGAAAAAACACAATATCTCAGTCAATATTGACACTAGGGTATTGAAATCCATACAACAATAGGTAGATTTATAAAAAAACACGATCAAGAAAGTAGATTAGATTCAACAAAGAGGCGTGTCACAATTAGAAAAATACTGCATTTCAGTTTATATTGAAACTTGGGTACAAATATTTGGTAGGTGGATAGGTAGAACAATTAAAAAGGTGGGAGGGATTATAAATAGCATGAGGCACTTCAAGGAAACTACTGTATATCGGTTAAAACTGATGCTAGGGAACTGCAATTTGGTGCAGGGCAAGGTTGAATTATTATAAAGTATGATCAATAAAGTACATAGGGGTGATTCAAAAAGGGCGTGAATTGAAAATAACCAACAAACCATAAAATAGTGAACTTAATTTTTAATAATAAAGTTTCATATTTTAAATTTTCCTTAATACTCTTGCAAATATATGAAAAAATTCAAAAGAGTAAAGAATAAGAAACGACAGAAAAAACATTTTTGAAATTATGAGCTTAAATAATTGTGTTTACGAAGTTTACAAACTTTTTCTAAAATTTCTCAAATTCTCCAAAAAGGAAGAAATAAAAACTTTTTAACAAAAAAAAAACCTACTTCAAATTCACTACAAAGTAAAAAATAATTTTGAATTACTTTTCCTATGAATTGTGGTAAAATTTGATCATTTATTTATAAACATTATTATATTGGAAATCTTATTATTTTAACTTTTCCTAATTTGTTTTATTTTTATCATAAATATAAGAAAGGAAACTCTAAAATCGGTCTACTTCGATTATAGAATACCCTAAAGCTCTGATCAGGCCCGTAGCCAAGGGGTTTGTGGAGTTCAAACCCTCCACAAACCCCTTGAAAGAAAGTTCATATTTGTGGTGAAATCCATCTCAATATATCGGGTCGAAAATTATTTTCCAAGCTGAAACCAAGCATTCACATTCACAAAATTTCATTTAAAATTTAAGTCAGTTAAAAAAGCTGACTGAATCATTGACTTCAAAGCAAGCCTAATGTTATTTTAGAGTATATAAATAGAAATAATCTTGATGATGCCATTGATTTTTTTACATGGAACTCTTTCGCAACAACAGGAATAGGGCTTGGAAGGAATGTGCCTGTAGCTTAGACTTAAATGATCTGGAAACTTACAATGTTTGTTTCTGGAATTTGAAAACAGTCAGTTGCATTATACCATGAATACTTAGATAACATTAAGCTGAGGATATTGTCTGATCCAAAAAAATTTTGGGGATTCGTGTATACAAAGAAAAAATCTGTTGATTCCCTTCGTCATTCATAACCATTGATGGATTTAGTAATGATCCCGTTATAATTTGTGCTTTATTTGTCAATCTTTTCAAATTTTGGATATATGAATTCAGGACCGTGGTGACCGTGGCATGCAGGTTAAGTGTGTGGCTTAGCATGCTCGGAGCCCGGGTTCGATCCCCAGCCGCGGCGTAAAGTTTTTTTCAATAAAAAATTTTTCTGATCGGTCACCACCTCTCTGCAGACAATAGAAAACCTCAGAGAGCTACTTGAGAACATGAACTTTAGCCGTTCGGAGTCGGCATAAAACATTGTGTGCAAACATTTAATAACACACACAACACAATTGATCATAAGAAGCTCGGTCAAAGTCCTTTCAAGGGCTGAAATGGCCAATTTCTTTTTTTTGTTGAATTCAGGACCCAAAATTTTTTTTGGAACCTTCTGTAACCTTTTACCTCTGAGGATATTTTAAAGTATATTGGAACGATGAGCATTTTAATGTTGGACCTGATGGAATTCCTGCTGCAGTTTTAACTCAATTCGGTTCAATTTTGTGACAACCACTTTCCTAGCTTTTAACAAATCTGCATTTCTTGCGCAATTAGGTGTTCCTCAAGGAATTCTCCTAGGTTCACTTGTGTTTATTATAGCTATTATTGATGTTACTCCCATAACTAAACGTTCTCATTTGTTAACTTATGCAGATGGTATGAAAATATACAGTCCAATATATGCTAAAGACAATTCAGACCAACTCCAGTCCGATCTGAAATCCTTTGAAATTTGGTGTATGTTCTAATAATATGTTTCTAAATCCAGATTAATTCCAATTCCCTATGACCTTTTCGCAAAAAAAGAATAATTCAATACTTAAATACAATAAAAAGATACTGCTTTAAGTCGTGTTGATGCCGTCAAAGACCTTGGTATATGCATGAATTCTAAGTTATCGTTCAAAATTCATATTGATATTATTTGTAAAAAAGCGTCTTCAATGCTTGGATTTATAAAACGATGGGCCGAAGAATTCAAAAGTATGATAACTACAACAACGATGTATTAATCATACATTTGAATTCTTAGTGCGTCCTCACTTGGAGTACGTAAGTCAAGTTTGGTCCCCAAGTAACTATGTGCATGTTGATCGTATTGAAAGAATCCAAAAATGTTTTATTCAGTTTGCTCCAAAGGGCTTAAGTGGAACTTACTTTTTAAACGTTCCTCCTTATGACGATCTTGTGTTCATTCGGAGATTAGCGAAAACCAACATAGTGACATGATTTTTATAAAATAAGTTAAAAAACCCTCTGAATCATAACAAAATGCTCCCAATTTTTTACGGAACTATTCTCCAATTTTGTGCTTTTCTATATACAAAAAACCAAAACAATTTGATCATTATTCTTATGAAATATTTTGCTGTGCGTTATATTAAATTTTGTTCACAATGGATCAAAAACTGGACCTTCTTGTTTTATACTGTTTTATGCTAAACTGCATAAAACTCCAACAAGCTTTTCATGGAATTTTAAATTTTCTGAGATGTGCCATTGTCTGCAGATGGGGTTTAAATCAAAGTCCTTCGACGCTAAAACCACGCACTTATGCCTCGGCCACCACGATGGGAAAAAAAGAAATGTAAGGGGGGGTGGGGGGCTAAATCGGGTTTAACCGCTTTAAAAAAGGGGGTGGTTTTTTCAAATTTTTTTTTTGTATAGAGGCCGACCCACTCTAATGTCTGCCTCCTATACAACGTAAACATTGAAAAGTCCATAAATAAGCTCATAATAAACCTACAAAAATAAAATTTGGTAAGTATTTATTTTATATCAAAAAAAAAATTTTTTTTTAAGAGTTAGTGTCATTCCCCTACAAACACGCCTTCATCCCATACAACCAAAAAAATTGAAAAGTCAATAAAAAAGCTTCTACTAAAACTACAGAGATAATCCGCTTACGGACACGCCTACCTCCCATACAAACCAACCAATTGAAAACTATATAAGCAAGCATATGTTTGTCTTACAGTGAGCAAATTTGGTACGTGAAACATGTTTTTAAAAAATGGGCGTCTTCTACCCACGGCCTACCTCCCATACAACCCATAAAATTGAAAACTCCATAAATAAGCTTATGTTTGTTCTACAGAGATAAAACTTGGTAAATATGTAAAGGGTGATTTTTATGAGGTTTTTTTTTTTTAATATGGATTACTCTATTGTCTGACAGTTGTTTTGACAGTTTAAAGTGACGTCTCTACTCAGTATTGTTTGGCAAATCATCATGAATAGGTTAACTCCAGAACAACGCTTCCAAATCGTGGAAATTTATTTTCAAAACAGTGTTCAATTAAAAATGTTTACACTCAGAAAAATATCAACTGTAATATTAACAGTCGGCCGCTGTTATTTCAAAACACTGTTAGATTGAGTGATTTGCATTTAACAATTTTCTTTGTAGAAGGAACGTTTCAAAGTATTTTTGTGCTGTTTAAATTATCTGTTGAAATATTTTTGTGCTTTTGTTGATATGTCTATCTTCTCTAAGCAATAGTTTTTAAATATATTTTGCTATATCTATATTATCGTTGCCAAAAGCTCAGAGGAAGTGCGCTAGACTGTCATGCGGGGGACGTGGGTTCGAACCCAAGTTGTGTAAGTATCAAAATTTATAATTTAATAATTTAAATAATAATTCTGTTTCACAAATTGTTTGATCAAAAATACCTTCAAAATTAGTTGCGTACAATCTAGAAAAAAATTGCAAAGTTTATTTTTTATTAAAAAAAAATATTTTTTGGCCTTGCCGGGATTTGAAACCAGTACAGTCGAGCACCAGACGCACACGTTTTCACACTCGGCCAAACATGAACTTTCAAAACATTGATAAAATTTCAATAAATACGTTTTTATATGGGTTTCGTGTTCTATAGACCAACAGTCAACCGACTGTTGATTTGAAAGTTTGATTTGTTAGATGGTATTTAACAGTGAAATCTGTTATTTCAACCCATGATTTGTTTGATATAAAAGCATTTTTTCCCTGAGTATATAGAGCACTTCGTGAATTTTATGGTGCACATAATCGTCCGTCTGAGACCACCATAAAGAACGTTATTACCAAATTTCGGTCTACATTCACTCTTTTGGATGCCAAGCCACCGATAAGAATTAGAAGAGTGCGTACAGAAGTCTATGGGCTGGTGGAGTCATCGGTCCTTATTTCTTTAAAAATGAGGAAGAACGACGCGTTAGCGTGAATAGAAATCGATACAGAACCATGATCAATGAATTTTTGTGGCCAAATCTTCAAGATATGGATGTGGACGAAATGTGGTTTCAACAGGATGGTGCCACTTGTCATACTGCGGGCGAAACAATCGACTTATTGAAAGAACATTTCAACGACAACATTATTTCGAGAAATGGACCGGTGAATTGGCCTCCGCGTTCGTGTGATTTGACGACACTTGATTATTTTTTGTGGGGATACGTGAAGTCATTGGTTTATATGGATAAACCAGCAACGATTGACTTTTTGGAAACCAATATTCAACGTGTCATTGCTGAAATATGCCCTCAAATGCTTGAAAAGGTGGTCGGAAATTGGACCTGCAGAATGGCCTTTGTGCAAAATAGTCGTGGTGGCCATATACCCAAAATTATATCTAAATGTTAAATGCTAAGAAATTATCTACCAAATAAAAAAAATACTGGTTCTTTTTGAAAATACTTAAAATCTCGAATAATAACATCCACTAGGCAAATGGCAGGTTCAATTACTTATTGTTAAAGAGAGAGTTTATGAAATACCAATTTTAATAGCTTCATACAAATAAACACAAACAAAAGTGACTCGGTCATAATTCAACGAGCACACACTGTATATGTTTCGCTTAGCAATCAAGATTCGAGCATCAAAATCAAATATTTTGTAATTATTTCTTTTATAACACAAAGCTTTGCCATTTATTTGCGAGCCTTCGAAATTGCTTGTTTTTTTAGTCCTTGAATATTGAGTAAAAAAAATATTCAAAGCTTGTTACTTATTCCTAACAACCTTGACAAGCATCCATCCATTGAGAGTAACCATCAAAAGTGCTAGAATTAACGCACATTTCTCTACAAACTCTAGTCAAGGTTAATAGAGAGAGAATATTCAAAATATCTGTAATTTTATTCTTTCATTTATTAATTGCATGCTTAAGGAAGCAGAATGCAATCAAATTTGTCCCACGGCGCTTAATTTGTAAACATCTTAAGTCAAAAACCTATAAGAAGCAGATAGATAAAAAATAAATATAAAAACATAAAACAACACAAAAATGTCACCTCGACGAAAATCTTTTAAGGCCCACAACGCACTCGTATATCCATCCATCCTCCTTCACCAATTCCAAGTCGTCGAACACACATTGAGTACACTTGAGTGCTAGATTTTTGAACGCTGCTGAGGCACATAATAAATTTTATGCAAACAAAAATAATTTTCGATTCATCTGCATAAGTTGGCCATTATTTTAATTGGACGCCAATAAATTTGCTAGCAATCCTACACATGTTGGTAGGCGCCTAAAGGAGCGGGGCAAGGAGGGTCAATAAAAGCAAATACAAAGCAAAAATCAAATAAAAATAACAACAAAAATGTCAAAATCAAACGCTAGCTCGTTAGATGCATGCTTTTGGCGTTCTAGGAAATTCGTAGCCGAATTCCAAATCAAATTTAAAGTTAAATCAAATTAAGAAATAGAAAAAAAAAACAACTCAATCCACATCCCAGTGAACCCAAAGTATCTGTTTAAATTAATTTTTGAAGTTTTTGGGTAGAAATTAACTCACAAGAGGTTGCAAATTGAACCTTTTTTTGTAGACTTTATTTGGTGAAAAATCTATGATAACCTTTTTTTTATGCAAACGAGATATAAACGTAAGTTTTACGAGTAACTATTTCATCTATTGCACCATTGTCAAAACGTCCAAGAAGCTTTTGTGAAGAAAGTTTTCTGCTCTCTTAAGAAGTTGTGCGATGCTTTACGATGCTCATTTAGAGCACTTTGGATGTTCCTTTTTCGAATGAAACAACCTTGAAATTGCTTATGCTCACAAAGCTATACAAGCTCGCTCAGAAAAATTTAAAACTTGTTTTTACCAACGTACCTTGGAGTATAATGAAGTGGGCAAGTATCGCACATGTATTCACAAGTTTCTTAGAAGTGATATTAAGATGAAAACCTCTAAGAGTCTCGAAAATGGTATACGGAGAGAAATTTGAGCTGAAAACAATCCCAAATCAATTAATTTTGGGAGTGATTCTAAGCTTAGCCAAATATTTTTTTTATCAAAGCCCAAATGTGATTGTTTATCGAAAAAATTAACACGCTCATTTGTGCATAATGTATGTGATTTTTGGATTGTTCGTCAGAAAAACTAATATGCACACTTGGGCCCAATTTATGACATTTTGGTATTGATTATAAAATAAACATGCTCATTTGTGGCCAATGCATGTCATTTATGAATTGGGAATAAAACAAGTTAAAATGATCTCATGTTTAATCTAAAAAATTTTGGGATGTGACATTTTATGAATTTTAATAATACAAGGCAAATGATGACAAAATGTTAGAAGCTCAGGCATCAAGGAACCGAACAAAAACGATGACCAGATGCAAATTCAAAATTATATTTTCATTGTCCAAATTAGATCTTAAGGCTCAAACAAGTTATGCGTAAGCATACAAAAGTTTCAGAGAGAAGTCAACGAAAAGTATACAAAAGTTCAAAAACACACTTTTCCAAAATTAATTAAAAAAGAAGTAAGCATGAAAAAAAATTTCAATATAAATCGATTCGAATGAAATGACAAATAAAAAATTATTTGTTTTTGTCGAAAAAGATTGCCAACTAAAATCATAAAAAAATATTTTTTTTTAAGTTGGTAAATTTATCCATGCTTTATGATTAAAAATAGGGGTCAATTTCAATACAAACCCCGCTTAATAAACAAATCCTGTCTAAAACATACATTTGTTACTGACTTTTAATACAATTTCGATACATAAGTGTTTAAAATCAAAATTTAAATTATTTATTAAACAGGTTGCAACCCTTTTCTGCTTAGCAATATACGGTGTCGAGCGCTCACACTCAAGTTTTGAAAAGTAAACGAAAATTGAGAAACTGAACGAAAAATTGCTTACGCACAACTTGGGCGACGCAATATATTGCTGAGCAAGTACGTTCTTTTGCTCTCTAGCTTTTGTATGCTTACGCATAACTTGGTTGGGCCTTTATATTCAATTCGGACAGGAAAATATAATTTGTTAATTTATGTTCTGCACTTTTATACCAACAGTAACATAAACCAACTGAGAATTATGTCGGTCGGTTGCTTATTTTTTCATGAGCAAAAACAACAACAACAAAAATTTATTTTTATGATCAAGCTCAAGATGACACTTATTAAGCACAAATTGACGTGTTTATCAAAAAAATTTTCAAGCCCAATTTCTGGCATAAACTACGTACGTGATGAGCATGTTTTGAGATGGTTTTGAGCTCTATTGAGCTTATTTCATTTACGAATACTTTGAGCTTGATTTTAATCCATTTTTTCTCTCCGTGTACCTGTTGGAAGTTAAATTGTTAGTTCCTGTGGTTCAATTAAAATTAGAATCTAGTACCTGAAACTAGTTCACGAAGTGCCCTAGTAAACTAGACATCCCTAACTATACGACTGAAGATCTGATTATTCTGAACTTTCAATATTGCTTGAATTTTATATTCCATTTAAGTATATCCGTAGTCAATTCCATTTCAGTGAGTTGTTCCCTAGATCAAACTGTTATGGCAATCTTACTGATAGATATTGGCATAATTTCAAGCTAGCCTTGTAGACTTCATTGTACTAAAGTATATGTAATTTTCTAAAACTTTGTATATTATGTATCGACTTACAAGCAGGACAATCAAATTTTAATTCTAAATTTGACCACCTTATGGCTCTCTTCATGCATAGAAAACCGGTTGTGTTCCTTCCTGCTTCGTGTTTTTGTCTTTGTTTTTGAAGTGAAACTTCTTTGGCGGCGAGTGAAATTTCAAGGTCCTTTTTCGTGACGCTAGGCTAACGTTTTCAATTCATATGAAAATTAAAAAAAAAATACTGTCGCTGCCGAGAATTGAACCCCAACATTGTTATTTAAGAGTCGGAATCCATACCATTATGCCATGTAGGCACATAATTACCACCCAAACAAAATGTAATTAAACGCTTAACATACTGATAATAACATAATTAATATTAACATTGCATTAACATTAACATTACATTATTAACATAACCGTAACATTAATTTTCATCCTACAAGTATGCACGGAAAAAAAAATTGAAAAATAGCTAAAACAGGAGCAGAACGCGTTCGTGAATATAGAAAGCGAATTAGAGCTCTTAAGAATACAGCCGCAGCTGGGTCTGCAACTAATGATGAAGGTAAGGTGATTGCAACAACGGCTGAGTTTCAAAATGCATTTTTACGAAACATCAGTGTATTTTGGTGAATCTACAAAGAACCAATCCCCAAAAAACACACTGATGCATCTCAACAAAATTTTAAAGCCAACCAAGTTGATGCACTCAACAATCAACGTTCGCTGCGTTATGAGGCCCTCTTTCAACATAGCAATTATTATGATCAGGAAGCAGGAGGTAATAATGAACAAGATTTGCCTCTGCTTTCGGAGGCTCCTTCAAAGAGTACTATGCAAATGCAATCCAGCATTCAAAAAGTAACAATGTTGAGAAGACATTCGAAAGCAACTAAAACACCAACTGAACTAAAACAAGTACCGAAAATAACTGTTATTTTACAATTTTCAAATTGAAAAAAATTGTCAAAAGACTTTTTCAAATATACCATTATGTAACAAATGTCTTTAGCCTCACGAATATTAAGTCGCTTTTAAATTTGAAACTGATTCTTTAAAAGTTAATTTCTTGCCTAGTATATTTCGAGGAAAAATAAAGGTTACTTTTGACTTTTATTTTATCGGTCAAAAATAGCAGTTATTTTATGATTTTAATTTTTTCGGTCAAAAATATGAAGCAATTTGTATTTTTTTAACGGCCGCTTGACAGATTGAACTGTTGACACCATGTGTAAAATGTCTCACCGATGAGATGAAAAAATAATATCAAAATTTTTTTATCGGTAAAATGACTTGAACATATATAAATTACCTTTTATTTTTGACCGAAAAATAAACGGCAGAAAATAACTGTTATTTTTGCCCAAAAAAACTATAAGGCACAAAAAACTGTTATTTTTGTCGGAAAAAATAAAAATTAAGAGCTAAAAGTTAATATGTGACACTTTCGACAAAAACCATATTCGGTACGGTCCCTGGATGCAAATATTGAATCAACAAATTATTATTCCATTTCGTATTGATTGAATTTCTTTTCAGATACTTTCTCTCTCTATTTCACACTAAAATCTTTCTTATTTCTTACTGTTAAAGAAGTTTCTCTTCTGCCGCGAGTTTTTTTTTTAGCTGATGGCTTTTTTAGGTCACCATCAGACAAGTGGCATGCTGGTAAGATCGCTTGACTTTTATCCGATGCTCCGCGGTTCGAAAAACGGGAGTGGCTGAATATTTAATTTTCAATGCATGCAATTGTTCATTTAATTATTTGCTTGCATAAATTTAAATTACCAACAATAAAAATATAGCAAGATTCTGGCTGAGAATTGAACCTGGGTTATTCAAATTAAATTAACAAGCGCTTAATCAACTGAACCTTACTTAACTTGATTAACCTTACTTACAAGGCCATGACAACCCATGGTTGGGCTACGACTGATTTCATCAGCGTCTTTTTATATGTGGCGTGTTTTGCAGCCGTCGCACAATGTTTCGAAAAGGTAATCTAGAAGGACAAAAGCCGAAATGAAATTAAAACTAGTAAGGTATATCTTCGACTTGGCCGAAGTTAAAATACCCCCACGGCCGATTCTTAAGGGTAAAAGAATCTTAAGTTGGAGATCTTTTTGTATGAGATTTTAAAAGATTTTGTTATTTTTATGTGTCTAAAATACATTCACAACAAATTGTTTTCCTGCATCCTAAATATAAGCCTTTTTATAAAGTTTTAAATTTTTGGGTTGTATGGGAGGTGGGCGTGTTAGTACGTGTATGACGTCCATTTTCTCAACACACCTCAGTTTTGACATAGAATACAATAATACCGAGTTTCAGTTGTGTAGCTTAAATACACTCAGGGAAAAAATGCTGTTTTATCAAACAAATCATGGGCTGAAATAACAGATTTCACTGTTAAATACTATCCAACAAATGAAACTTTCAAATCAACAGTCGGTTGAATGTTGGTCTACGGAACACGTAACCCGTATAAAAACTTATATATTGAAATTTGATCACTGGTTTGAAAGTTCATGTATAGCCGAGTGTGCTAATGTATGCGTATAGTACTTGAGAGTCCACGGTTCAAATCCGGCAGGGCCAATAAAATTTTTTTTTTTTATTTAAAATATTTTTTTTTAAATAAAAAATGAAATTTTCTTGTTTTTTGCAAGATTGTGAGCATTTTATTTTGAAGGTTATTTTTGACCAAACAATTAATGAAACAGAATTATTATTATTTCAATTATTAAATTACAATTTTTGATACTTACCAGCTAGGGTTCGAACCCACGTCTCCTGCATGACGGTCTAGTGCACATCCACTGAGCTACTGGCAACGATAATATAAATATAGCAAAACACATATAAAAACTATTGCTAAGAAAAAATTGACTATTCAATATAAGCACAAAAATATTTCAACAGATGATTTTAACAGCACAAAAATACTTTGAAACGTTCATTCAACAAAGAAAATTGTTTACTTAAACGCAAATCATTCAATCGAACAGTGTTTTGAAATAACAGCGGCCGACTGTTAATATTACAGTTGATATTTTTCTGAGTGTATTAGCCTCTTTATAGAGTTTTAAATTTTAGGGTTGTATGGGAGGTGGGCGTGTTAGTAAGTGGATGACGCCCATTTCTCTTACATACTATATTTTTAACATAGAATACACAAATTCCGAGTTTCAGTTTTGTAACTTAACCATTAACATCTTTATGAAGTTTTCAATTTTGGGGTTGTATGGTAGGTGGGCGTGTAAGTGGGTGAATGACGCCTATTTTTCAAACACACCTCAGTTTTGATATAGAATACTCAAATACTGAGTTTTAGTTTTGTAACTTTAATATTAGCCTCTTTATAGAGTTTTCAATTTTGGGGTTGTATGGGAGGTGGGCGTGTTAGTGAGTGGATGACGTTTTTTTTTCTAACACATCGTAGTTTTAACATTGAAAACACAAATACCGAGTTTCAGTTTTTTAACTTTAATATTAGCCTCCTTATAGAGTTTTCAATTTTGGGGTTGTATGGGAGGTAGGCGTGGTTTTCATCCGATTTAGCCCATTCTCGAACTTGATCTTAGTTTTTTAAAAAAAATCTCAAATACCAAATTTCATTACGGTAGCTTGAAAATTACGGCTGTAATCGTGTCCACAGACGGACAGACGGACAGACATACGGACATGGCTAAATCAACTCAGGTGGTGATGCTGATCAGGAACATATATACTTTTCTATACCTACCACGCCTCCTTTTGGGCGTTACACACGTCGTGACAAAATTAATATACCCCTTACGCAGTACGCGTGGGGGTATAAAAATGTGGTATGCCATATTTAATGAATATTTCAAATAGCATATAACACTTGTTTTTATTATATCTGGCAACACTGAAAATGAGAGAGAGTTTCTAAAAGAACAGGCATGGTAACACAGGCATGGCAACACTGAAAATGAGAGAGAGCTTCTAAAAGAACAGGCATGGTCATAGGCGTCTACAGGAGCAGAAGGGGGGGGGGAGGGAGGGTCTAGTGCGTAAAATTCAACATTTCTTATTGTGAACGTACCCATAACGTTTTGGGATTTTCTGGAACGTTTGGGATTGGTCGATGTACCGTAAGATAGAGGCATCTTTGGGGATTAGTGAGACCAATATATTCAATATTGCATAAATATTTGCCCATCAAAAAGATATGATAAAAGAGACGCTCAGAAGAAAGGTGGTCCAACCCACTAATGATTTCTTTCGGTGTTGTGCTACCAGACACCCTTACTGAGATAATATTTTGGGATAAACAGCTCTTCTTTAAGATTTTGGTTTCTTCTTTAAGCTCTTCACAATTCCATTCAAAAGATACTTCGATTTTACGAACATATCACACACTATATATAAAACAGTCACAGCTCAAAAAACATAACTTTTCAAGAGAAACGAAAAATAAAACTCTTTGGTTGAAACTGCAGAAGAAAAGCAATTTTCATTTCAACACACAAACTTCATTCTTCCAGTTAATGAAAAGAATAATGAAAAAGATAGTGAGATATAGCTTGTTTCAAAAGAGAAGAATATTTTTTAGTTTCATTTTCGATGCGGAGTGAGAAATTATTTCTAAAGCTAGAAAATATTTTAGAGCGTAATTTCTTGGTTTTTTTTTACTGTTCTCTGAACTTTATATTTTTTTTTTGGGTGTTTTTTACTGGTTTTTTTTATTAATTTTTTTGTATTTTTTTATTGTTTCTTAAGGTCGACTTAAAATTAATTTAGTTTTTTTTTTATTTAATTTTTCTCCAATACTGTCCAGCATGTGGGTTGGACCACTTTGATTCTGAGCGCCTCATATAATGACAACGTAACAGGTGACGAATCATAAATTAAATTGACACCGGGTAGATATTTTTGGACCAATCTAAGAGAGTTGAGATCTCATAGATACGTTAGGACCTTATCAGTAGCCGGTCTATAGAACACGTTGTTAATGAAATTGAATCAATGTTTCGGAGTTTCATGCTTAGTCAAGCTTGCTACCGTTCACGTTTTGTACTCAACTGATCTGGGTTCAATACCCGACAAAACCACCAAAGAATTTTTTTGTTTGATAAAAATTTTTTTTAGCAACAAGAAATTAAATGTATTATTTTTTTCAAGATCGTAAGCAAACTTATTTTTATTTTTATTTTTATTTTTATTTGATTTTGGTCGAAATCATTTTTGGCTATTCCGCTCTAAAATTATTTTGGGGTTTAAGTATGGAAAGTCAAATTTTTGAATTCAAAACACATTTTTTTACAAATTTTACAATTGACGAATGGATAAAACTAAATTTTTTTAAGAAATTGTTACTTTTTAAAAAAACTCAAACTCGACCAACTCAAAAACTCTCTCTCAACCAAATTTCATATTAATCAAAGAACGGGTTTTTTCTCAAAAATTTAATGTCTCTCTTAGAAGGTTGGGAACCCCCTCCATCAGATATATCATATATATATACATTCTGCACATTTCAGATGTAAAGCTATTTCCTTCAAAAAAATTATTTTTTTATTTTATTATTTTGTTCAAAAACAGAAAAACAACATTTTAAAAATATTTAATTTTGTCAAAGAAATCATAGAAATCATAGCCTTGATTTTTTGATGGCACGGACAGTTTATTAATTAAGTGTCAAGACAAAATAAATGCACCTAAAATTCGGTATAGACTTTGAAAGAAAATCAAAAATGCAATTTTGAGTTTTTGTTTTTTTTACAACAAAAATCATTTTTACCCCATATTATAAAAAAAATCACATTTTATGGTCTTTTTTTAAAAGGAATAATTTAAATATAAACAAACAAAAAACGGTATTATTTTCAAAAGTTTTTTAAGTTAACTGATAAGACTTAAATAAAAAAAAGAAATAAATAAAATCTATTCACAGATGACGGAGATATTGGCTTCCCAATTTAGAACATTCAATTTGAGATAGTTTTTTTCTCGCTCTTGGCATTTGTTTGAAACACATGCTAAATAACTAACGACAATATTAACAAAATTCATTAAAAATACTTTTCGTTAGAACTTTGCTGTAATTTTTATCACATTTGAAAGAAAATTTAACAAACTTTTAGAAAAAATTAGAAAAATTTAAAAACCGTTAAAATCCGACCAAAATATTTACATGGAAAATCAAATTTTTGAATTCAAAACACATTTTTTTAAAAATTTTACAATTGACGAATGGATAAAACTACATATTTTTAAGAAATTGTTACTTTTAAAAAAAAATCAAATTCGACCAACTCAAAAGCTTTTCCCCCAATCAAATTTCATATTAATCAAAGAGCGGGTTTTTTCTCAAAAATTTAATTTCTCTCTTAGAAGGGTGGGAACCCCCTCTTTCAGATATATCATTTATATACATTCTGCACATCTGAGCAACATAACTTTTCGAATGATATAAGTTTCATTTATTTTGAGTTTTAATTAATACCAAAAAAGCGTACGACAAACTTAGAAGGTTATATATTAATGATCACGTATTAATATAATAGATAGGAGGTTTAGGGAGGCCTAGGCTGACTTTAGATTTTTTTATTTGTTTTTGTGGTAAATTTTGTCTCTTTGACACATCGTAAGGAAACTACCTCCAAGTTTGAAAACAAAAAATTTATGCAAGAAGAAATATCAGTCCGACAATGTGTTCGCAAGACGCTTGCTTTACGCCTAACTCTCGCCTGCGGTTCAGTGGGACAATTCACTCACTTGCGGAATTGGCGCGCAACGGGCGTTGATGCAAAGCCAGTCGGATGGGTTCTAATGATCGGGTTTTTTTTAAAAATAATTTTTTTTTTTTTTTTGGAAATTAATCACTGGGGAATACAATAAATTATTTAGGTTTCGCGCGCTGGTCTTCATTGTTTTCAACGTAAACGTAACGGAATAAACGCATGCGGCGGCTAACAATTGGCACGGCACTTTGGAGCAGACCGTTGTGTGTGACTGTGTGGGTGTGATTGTTGAGTTGGCGTGCGGCAAAGCGACATTTTTGAATTCATACTTATTTAAAATTAGTTGTTGAGGAAGAACAGTTAGTATTAGCTGCTGTCGCTGTTGTTGTTGCTGTTGCTGTTGTTGGTTCTGTACTAGATCCCTTTTATTGCACAGTTAATTGTGGGCTTCGCTATGTGCCGCTGCGTTGTCCATCCGCAGTCACATGAGACTTGCACGCGCGCGAATTGCAGAAATGGCCAAAACCAGCAGAAGCGACCGGCTGGCTGATGGCAACTACGCTGCCGATGAACGCTGCTTTTTGCAGTTGAAAAGTTTTGAATATAATTAAAACTGTTGGCAGCAGGATTCGGCTGAATGATTTATACGAAGGACTCAATTAAAAAGGCAAAAAGGCGCAAATAAAATTTTCGAAAAACCCAAAACACAAAATAAAACCGGAAAAAAACAAAAACACTCCAAATAACCGACATGCAAATAACGAATATGAACGCAAAGGAAAATGAGCAGAAAAGCAATGCAAAAAAAAAGCCGTCATAAATATTCAATATACGATGTATGTCTTGCATCTCTCTCTTTTACATTCATCACTACCTTTCACACACACACAGAGACACACTGTCCTTGTCTCACACTCGTGTCTTTGACCGCGCGGAACGGCCGTAACGAAGTGGTTCATTAAAATGCAAATTGCGACGACCCTGCCCCGTCTGCCCACACACCGACGACCGAAGGGAACAACTATGGCGCCCACTTAATTGCAACAACAATGCGACGAACAACACCAATTTTCTAGTTGAGCCGGAATTTGTGCTGTTGATGTTGTTTTTTCTGTTTTTTTATATTCTTGGCCACGTTGTTAGTGAGGCAATAACAACGGCATGTTAAATTTCTTTGCTGATAATTGTTTGAAAAATAATTACATTACAACAAATGGATTCGTAGAATTTTTTGAATTTTTCGCTAAAACGTGCCAATTTTTAATATACAAATTTTTGCTATAAACTGTCAGTGAAAAGCGAGAAAATTTTGCTGAAATGACAAGAGATTTCGCAAAGTCTAGGAATTTCATTAAATCTAGAAATTTATAAATAGAAATAATATAAATAGAAAACTCTGCAGGAAACTAACATGTGGTGCTAATAAAAATGTATATTTATTTGTCGTGAGTGTTAATGCAAAAAAAGCGCCATGATTATGAGCCGCCTTTTTTAATATGAGTAGCAATTTAGTTGGTTAGTGAACAAATTGATTTGTGTCGACATTTAAGCTGTTAATGTGCAATAAAGTTTAAGAAATCAACCCTGCAAATATTTTCAATCGTCTTAAGATCTTCAGCGAATTGCATAGAATATGATACAATCACCGGTGAGCTGTTTTGAGAGTCATGCGGATATCGCCGAATGTAAGCAGCTGAGTCAATAAAAGCGATTCGCCGGGAAGATCTGTTGACAAATCGCCATGAGGAGTTTTTAGCTATTCGCCAAGAAGAGTTGCACACGAATCGGCAGATGTGGTCTGAAGTGATTCGCCGACAAACAAATCACTTTTAAGGAAACAAATTCATCGAAAAGACAAAAATTGGGGTAAAAAAACTAAAGTTTGATTTCACTTTGTTCATAAAACTTAAGGAAATATTTTCTGACACAAAAATATATATGATTCTTCTTTATTGACAATCTAACGGTACCAAAATCAAAGCTATTAGTGCTACCGGTTTAAAGTTATGACCAATTTTATCAATCTGAGACAAAAAACAAAAAAAACAAAACTTACTTACTTACCTAGGTGGCCATGACAACCCGTGGACGGGTTACGTCCGCCTTCATCATCTCTCGCCAGGCGTCTCTCTCTTCGCGCTCGCCGTCTCCAATCTCTTTCACCAAGCGCAGTTAGGGCATCCTCGGCCTGGTCAATCCACCGGAGGCATGGTCTTCCCCTTCGTCGTCAACGCTCGGCTTTCGCCTCAAACACCTTTTTCGCTGGAGCTTCTTCATCCATACGAAAGACATGACCCAGCTAACGTAGTCGCTGAATTGTTATACGCTGGACTAAGTCAATGTCGTCGAAGAGCTCGTACAGTTTGTGGTTCATTCGAATGCGATTTTGCGAAGAACTTTCCTCTCGAACACACCAAGAGCGGCTGCATCTGTTTGAGATACCACTCATGCCTTAGCGCCTAGAGAAGCACCAGTATGATGAGCGTGTACGTGTAGAGTGTAAGTTTTGTCGATCGAGAGAGGGCTCTGGAACCGTATTGCTTACTTAGGTCGTAGTAGCACCTATAGCAGTTGTTATTCTTCGCTTTATCTCGAGGCTGGCATTGTTGTTGCTTTGTATGGCGTTGCCAAGGTATGTGAACTCCTTGTCAACTTCAAAGCTATATTTGCCTGCTGTAACATGGGAGTCTAGACGCCGCGCTTCTCTTTTTGCAGACAGCATCTGCTTTGTTTTGCCCTCGTTCACCGTCAAACCCAGTTTGGCTGATTCCTTTTCGATAGCGCGGAAGTAGCAGTTACATCTCTCTTGGTTCTGCCGATAATATCAATATTATCAACATACGCAAGGAGCTGGACACCTATGTAGAAAATGGTATAATTTCGATGTATACCTGCCTTTCATAGGATCCCCTCCATGATGAAATTGAAGAGATCGCATGATAGCGGGTCTCCTTGTCTGAAACCTCGTTCGGTATGAAAGGTTTCGGAGAGGTCATTTCCTACCTTGACGGAGCTGCAGTCAATATTGACCCCCCGAAATGTGCGCACATCCAGTACACTTAAAGAGTGCCTTCCGTCGATCACAACATGATCAATTTGGTTTCGCGTTTTTTGATCCGGGGACAGCCAGGTTGCCTTTTGGATATCGAGGTGTTGGAATCTGGTTCTACTAACTACTATAAAGGTGTCTTTGACAGCATGGTCCTTTTGCCTCCGTCGGGGCATGTGCGCAAATTAGGCTTATGTGGAATTAAGTCTTGATGCGGATTGTCGCCAGCCTTTCGTTCGCATGTGTGAATCGGGAAACAAGATGGCGTAGTTTCGACTTACGATGAATCCGCATCCTAATTTGCGCTTCTCCGCATGGCAACTGTAGTAGATATCGCAGTCTACTCTCTTAGAGTAGCCTTGTCCTTTCCATCGCATCTCCTGGATGGCGGTGATGTCAGCCATTACTTTTGCGAGGGCTTCCGCCAATTGGACAGAGGCACCTTCCCTATAAAGGGTCCGGACATTCCAGGTGCATATCCGTAAATCAATGTCCGTTTTTCGTTTGCGGTGGTCGTCAACGTAGTGGGAATTCGTTTCCGAGGCTGGTTTTGTTTTCATTGGGAAGTTAAAATGTGGGTAGGATCCAAATCCTACGCACATTCCATTTTTTAGGTCTTGTAGCGACCCCTCAAGTTTATAGTCTAGTGGAGACAGACTATAGTTTGGACATGGAGCTTTTGGACATGGCTCCGACTCGCCTTGGCAGTGCCAGTTGCGTGCTTTGTGGTTTTTTTGATCAAGACGCAGTGCATGTCCAACACTACGCCCTTCCACACCCCAGCTGGTCACCCGTTAGATTGCCCGGGACAGCAAAAAGCGGCTAACTACTATATCCAGAGGCCGTGCACAACCGCAACCTGTGACCCGTCTGGCAGCTTGTAGCTCAACCACCGCAGATTTCCCATAGAATCCACGATACCGGAAATGGCACCTCAACGAAACTTCAAAACTAATTTCAAAACGAAGTTATATTAATGAAAAGTTATAAAATATTTTATATTTTTTTATAAAAGCTATAGAATAAGCTAACAAAAACTCAAACAATAACACTTTTAATATGAAACTATTTCAATCAACAATCAATTCACCTGAAATAAATTGACTATTGGTACATCATGTCGTATGAGTAACATTTAATTAAAATTTTCATACTCAGCTGAATAAACTGAAAATAAACAAAGCAAATCTATCTGTTCACATAAAGTCAGCATAAATATTTGCAAACATTGCTTTACATCATATTTTTTTGCAATAAAAACTTGACAAACAGAAGATGTGTAGAAAAAAAAAAAAAAATTCGATTACAAATAAAACCATAAAAACATAATCATAAAAATCGCGTTCTGCATATAGCAAAGCATAGATTTGCATCAACAGATGTTAATCTATTTATATGTAGGTATGTGTGTTAAACATAAGCAACTCCTGACAAGCTACAGTGGACGGACATAAGAGTTAAGGCAGTGAGAGTGCAAAAAAGGAATGTCACAGAAGTAAAATTCATAAAGTGAGAAAATTATGTGTTATTTTATATTTTGTATCTTTATGACGACATATAAATATATTAACATAAAGTTAGGATGGACAAAAAAAGAAATATGTATGTAAGTAAGATATCCGACACACACATCATCGCAATGTTGTGCAATATGTTGGCGCGAACACACATATAAACGCACCGTTACATATGTAGATATGCACTTTGGCTTTGTGGCTTTAAATGGTATGAGTTACAAGGTGATGGTGGAGGGGGAGGAGAAGAGAAAAGGGACTTGGGTGAGCTGTTTGGATTATCTTTTAGCACTCATGTACGTGAGTATTTGTGTTTGTTGTGGGTTTTTGTTATTGTGTCGCTAATGTATGCAAGTAAATTCATGTATGTCTGTTTGTGTAAATTTACATGCGTTGCTGTGTATGTGTGTATTTAATCTCTGCAGCTATTTATTAAAAATATATTTTTGTACTTTTTGCGCCAGCTGTTTTTTGGCCTCTGGCTGACGACGGTGGTGACGACGACGACGACGATGATGATGATGATGATGATGATGATGGTAATGTTGATGATGATGTTCCTTTCATTTATTATTGTTATCGCTTTTGCTGATGTTGTTATTGTTATTTTTTTGTAGTAGGTGGTAATGGTGGTTTTGTTGTTGTTGTTTTCACTGCTGCTGTCATTGTTTTAGCGCTTGTTAGCAGATGAAGCGGATGTCCGTTCGTCCGCTTGGAGCCTGACGTGTGCGTGCGCCAGTGTGTGTATGAGTTTGCTTTGTGTGTATGTGTCTATTTGTGTGCTTATATCTGCATTTGTTGCGTGAGAACAATTGCCATCAGGCAATAATAAAAAGCAAGGTGCTAACAATCTGACAAAAACTACACTAACAACAACAAAAGCTTAAAGTGTGTCACTTTCACTAATGTACAAACATCACTACAATAGCAGCAGCCCCTGCATATATGGCATGTGTTTATGTGTGATTGTGTCTATGTTTGCGGTTTTAAGCTTGCCGCCTCTATTCAGTTTTTTTTTTCGTTTTTCCCACAAGCTCTGCTGCATGAAATCCGTCCACAATTTGTAAACTTCCGCCGGAACTAAAGTCGTTTCCAAAAATAAAAAAAATAAAAAAATAAAACGCTTGCTCTTAAACGACAATGTTTTGACATTTTAGTAGTTGTTGGCCGTTGTTGCTATTATTGCTGTTTTACGTACGCTTGTTGTTATTATTGCTGTTGTTGCTGCGTTTAGTTTTGTCAACATGTTGTCGTTGCCGTTGTTTGTTTTAGCATTGCCTGCTGCTGCTGCTGCTGTTGCTTCTGCTGTTGGCGCAGCTTGAAAATTTTTGATAATTGCGCAGGAAGCTGTCGTCTAGTAATGACTGTTTAAACTTTTTTGTTTTTATTGTAACTGTTCTTGTCGTTTTTGCTATTGCTGTAGGTATAGTAAAATTTTCTGTGTACTTCATTATTTTTATCTCACTGAAAATGGCAAAGTTAACAGCAATTTTCGAGTGTTTTTGCATTGTTGACTGCAGAAAATCAGTTCAAATTTTGTTATTGGAGCAACAAAAGGTTTTTATTAACATTGCCAATAATATTGAACAACACGTCGTATAACCTGAGAACAGAAAGAAAATATTTTTATATTAAATTTTTTCACCACAACACCTGGTGAAGGACTTAAAAGTTTTTTTTTTGCAGTCAAAGTAGAGGCAATTGTAAACGCAGAACGAAGAACTAGGCAGTGAAAAATAACAACTTGACACAATTGAAAATTTCTAAGGAAAAAATAATATACAATTTTTATGAATAATTATCAATATAAAAACCTTTCAATGAACTATTGTCATTTGTTGCAATAAGATTATTGAATCAACAACTTTATGTAACAAAGTTGTTTGAATTGGTTAACAGTACAATAAAAATAAAATAAAAAATGCTGTGTTAGATATCCACGGCGGGCGAAGAAATATTTTAATTATATTGTTAGAAATGGCGTTGAAATTAGTGTCGTTTTTTGGGATTTTAATCAATCAATTTACAGAGGCAGTCCTACAACCTGTTCCAAAGTCCTGGTTAGTATCATGGTTCAATGCATGAAATTAAGAGGAATTAATACAAAATAAAGAGATGTTTGGCTTCCTTATCAGTTCAGATGTAGGCTTGGGTGTTTGTGATCAAACATCGCATTCCTCTCCAACTCAAAATTCATCTCTTATTGCGCACCAGGACAGGGTAAGTCAACAAAATACAATTTTTTAGATAAAATCCCTGCTTTAAGTATATTAAAAGTCAAGTTTCTCCCGTGTTTCAAGAAACGTAAGTGTTCTAATGGCATCACTTAACGTAAATATGTTAACGAAGAAAATTGTGTTATGGTTGGGTCTGCCAACATAAACATGAGATGAGATGAGATGAGATGAGATGAGATGAGATGAGATGAGATGAGATGAGATGAGATGAGATGAGATGAGATGAGATGAGATGAGATGAGATGAGATGAGATGAGATGAGATGAGATGAGATGAGATGAGATGAGATGAGATGAGATGAGATGAGATGAGATGAGATGAGATGAGATGAGATGAGATGAGATGAGATGAGATGAGATGAGATGAGATGAGATGAGATGAGATGAGATGAGATGAGATGAGATGAGATGAGATGAAATGAGATGAGATGAGATGAGATGAAATGAGATGAGATGAGATGAGATGAAATTAAATGAGAAAATACTAGAGATGTAACGGATATCCGGTTACTATCCAGTATGCCGGATATCTGGCCTAAGTTTACTATCCGGCCGTATACAAAATATTCCGTTACTATCCGGTATCCGGCAGACCGGATAGTTTAAAAAGTTTTTTACTAATGATAAAAATTTAAGAAAGAATATCAATTCCAATATTTGAAAAGTATCTTAAAATAATAAGTAGAAGTATACTTTATTCATGAATTTTTTTTAATAAAGAATAGCTACAAAATCGCTACAAATAGCAAAAATAATAATAAAAGAAATATCAATAAAATTAATAAAGTTTTACGTTGTTTCTTGTTTTAGTTTTTCAAAATGTCGAACTGTTAGCCGCAACACTTTGAGTGAATGTAGCGGAAAAATATAGTAAACACTAAATCAGACTCCGCTCCACAACATGTTGAGTTGATCAGTTACTTTTGCGTTCAGCAGTTTTAAAATGTTTGCGTTAAGCAGGTACACTTTAGACGGTTGAACAAACAACAGTTGTTCTTGCTAAACGCACCCAATGATCATTAATAAAGGATTTGCAACAGATTTCTTCGTATGTTGGACAAACTTTAAATAAATTCTAAAATCTAAGTATGCCATTTCAAAATAAATAATTTCTTCGATATTTCGCTATTACTATTTCTTGTGGAAACTATTTTTCCACACATTAAATTGGTTTGAGCCGCTGGTTTCCATAACTTTAAATCTTTTTATTGATGATATAGGTCGTGGCTTTGATTGGGTTATTGCTGAGAAAGTGCGAAACAGCTGTAGAAGCTAAACTCTAGTGTTATTGCATCTTACACTGCCATATTAATATGAACTTCTTTATTATTGTGCTATGATTGAAGCATGACTGATGTGACCAACCGTTCCGAAAAAATCGGAATCATTCCGAAATTAAAAGGCAAGTTCCGGTGTTTGTTCGGTCCATTCCGAAATATACAAAAACTTTCCCTGAGATCAGCAAAAAATAAAATATTATAATTAAGTCAAACAAAGAAAATGCCGTCCAACTGGCGATAAATGGCATAATCTTGCAAGGTGGCAACCGCATACTTTTGGATGAGCCAATTGATTCATGAACGCAGATTGTTTTTTTTTTTCTTCTGTAGCGCATATTTACGAAAAATATAGGAAACTTCGGTAGAAAAGGGATAGCCTTATGTCCTGCATATGTCAAATTGAAGACAAAAACTTTACCGGTTTCAATTTTGACACCAATTTTAATATTTTAAACTGACAGCTTTGTCTTTTGTTTGCCAGGCACTTCCGCGACCGTTGAGCGAATGTTCGCTTTCATTAAAAAAATTTGAATCATCGAGAAGACACAACTGCAACTCAATACGCTGAAAAATATATTGCAAGCTGATTTGTTTTACATTAATCACAAAAGTAAATATAGTTCAATTCCATTATATAAATAAGTGAAAAGTGCATCGGAATTCCATTTTGGTTTTGCGGCAGTTGCATTTATTAGCTTCTCAAAGTTAGTGGACTGCATGAACCACCAGAGACTACTGATGAGTCGGAGTAGCGTCCGACGAAACCATGGTATAGTCTGCTCGGTTGTTCTGCTTAGAATTTTGTTGTTGTAGCAAAGCCGGTTACTTCATGAATTATTTGGCATTAAAAGCTCAAAATATAATTTTTAAAAAATATGTTTTTTAAGAATTATTAACTTAAATAAATAATTTAGATTCGTCACGTACAACTTGCAGGTTTCATGCATCTTTGAATTGTTGAAATCAAGCCCAAATTATTTGAAAAAATTGCTAACAAAGAAAAATACACAATTAAAATAAAAAATGAAACCGATGCCAATCCTAGTACTAGTACTTCTTCTTCAAATATTGGTTTGTCAAACGCAGGAAATTGTGGATTTTAATGAATGATAGTTATGTACCTGCACTATTTTTCATACTGTCTTTCATCCATCGATATATGTATCTTTTAAACTATATTAAAAGCACAAAAGTTGTCAAATTGACTTATTGCATATTATTCCGAAATTTCGAACCAGATTCCGGAATCCATTCCAAAATTTCACCAAAAGTTGTTGGTCACATTAAGCATGACGAATTAAAAATAAATTTAGTTTGTTAACAACGAGCCAATGGTCTCAGTATCCGGCTACCGGATATTCTGCCATTCGGTTTAGTAGCTGAGCGGTTATCCGGTATCCGAACAAATCACTATCCGTTACTCTCCACAAAATACCAACGATCAACTATCAGCTACCAACTACCAGCTATCAGCAAACAACTACCAACTTCCAACTATCAGCTACCAACTACCAGCTATCAACAAACAACTACCAACTACCAACTACCAACTACCAACTACCAACTACCAACTACCAACTACCAACTACCAACTACCAACTACCAACTACCAACTACCAACTACCAACTACCAACTACCAACTACCAACTACCAACTACCAACTACCAACTACCAACTACCAACTACCAACTACCAACTACCAACTACCAACTAACAACTACCAACTACCAACTACCAACTACCAACTACCAACTACCAACTACCAACTACCAACTACCAACTACCAACTACCAACTACCAACTACCAACTACCAACTACCAACTACCAACTACCAACTACCAACTAACAACTACCAACTACCAACTACCACCTTCTAACTACGAACTACCAACTACCAACTACCAACTACCAACTACCAAATTTTAGAAATCAAACATAAAAAATCAAATAGCTCATGTTTGATTATTATTAGTAAGCAAAGCTTACCGTTATTTCATTAGTATGTTTGCATGTTCTTTTGCGCCACGGAATATACTTAGACACCCCTCACTGTGGCGGTTTATAAAAGAGCCTTATCCAAAAGCTATTTGAAAAAAATAGTACAGAATTATCTTCGACTAGGTCGCAAATAAAATAACTACATATCCCTTTTGAATTTTACTCGATAGCATCATTAAGGACTATATTTAGTATTAGGACTATATTTAGAAAAAAAAATTAGGTTCTCTATATTTTATATTTCCAAAATATTAGCAATCGCGAACACGGCAAAAAATGGAACTCGTTTTCGACTGCATCTAGAAAAATGCAGATATCTGCGAAACGCAACACAATATTTGAAAGCGGTTAATTGTAAATTAAAAAAGATTAATGTGGATTTCAAGAAATAGTTGCCATTTTGACAAATTGTTATTAGTTTTTTTTTTTTTTTATTGAGCTTAAGCCTGATCCCAAACGCGACATCTAGCACGCAACATAATTTTTCATCACGTTTGTTATAAGAATTAGTTAAAGTAATTTCAGATAAATATTGAATTACCTACCAAAAACATTGTATATATTATTTGTGAGTTTTAAATTAGTAATATTAATAAAAAAATACAAATGAGGCTAGTGAGAAAATAACGATATATTATTAATACCCCACCTGTATTACGTATGTTTTTATTTACTTTATGACGACGTTTTTAACGCCGATAAGGAAGCATGTAAGATATAGAAAAGTGCATATATTATCCAGCAGTATCACAATCATAGTTGATTTAACCATTTTCGTTCCTGTTTTTTATGTACCCCTGTCTGTTGACATGACTACAACCGTTGTTATTAAGTTATCGTAATGAAATTCGATATTCAAGCTTATATCGTAGAAATAAAGATCAGGTTCGAAAATAAGTCAAATAGGATAAAAACCACGTATACCTTCCATACAAATTGACGTTCTAAAAATGGAAAAATTCTTAAATATCGATTAAAAAATCAATCCAATGACTTGAGAATTATCACATGAGCTTTTATTTCAAATATTGGCACTAATTTAAAAATGCAGAAAAATCGAATTAGACCTTTCCATATTACCCATATAAAGTGTATTTAAAAAACGGCGCATGATAGCGAACGTGACACACTTTGACAATCAATATTAAATGTTTAGTATGATTTTTACCAGCAGTAACTTTTTATACCTTAAACCTGAAAGGTCAGGGTATATTAACTTTGTGCAAACGTTTGTAACGCATAGAACGAAGCGAGTCCGGTATAGAAAAGTATATATATTCTTGATCAGCGTCACCACGTGAGTCAAGCTATCCATGTCCGTCCGTCCGTCCGTCCGTCTGTCCGTCTGTGTGTTGTCCGTATACACAGGATAAGAAGAAGGAGTTGAGATAATTGAATGAAACTTGGTACACATAGTCAAATGAACTCAAGGATCTGCAGTATTGAATATTTTTGGAATCCGCCCACGAACACGCCTACCTCCCATACAACGCAAAAATTGAAAACTGCATAACTCAGCTCATAATTAACCTACAACAATAAAATTTGGTATGTATTTGTTTTGTATCAACACAAAGGTGTTTTTGAAAAATGGGTGCCATCCACTCACGGACACGCCCACCTCCCGTACAACCCAAAAATTGAAAACGCAATAAATAAGCCTCTGTTTAACCTACAGAGCTCAAATTTGGCATATATATTTTTTATAACAAAACAAAGATGGTTTTGAACAATGGACATCATCCGCCCACGGACACGCCTACCTCCCATACAACGCAAAAATTGAAAACTGCATTACTCAGCTCAAATTTAGCCTACAACCATAAAATTTGATATGTAAGTGTTTTATACAAACATAAAGATGTCTTCGAAAAATGGACGTCATCCGTGCATGGACACGCCCACCTCCCATACAACCCAAAAATTGAAAACGCAATAAATAAGCCTCTGTTTAACCTACAGAGCTAAAATTTGGCACGAATGTTTTTTATGACAAGACAAAGATGGTTTTGAAAAATGGACGTCATCCGCATACGGACACGCCAACCTCCCATACAACCCAAAAAGTTTAAAACTCAATAAATAAGGTTATGTTTGTCATAGAGAAATTAAATTTGGTATGTATGTATTTTATACCAAAACTAAGGTGTGTTCAAAAATTGGGAGTAATCCGTCCATGAACACGCCCACCTCCCCTAGCGAAAGCACAACAAAGGCATTAACTGTGAGCTACAGGAATAAAACTTGGTATGTGTAAATTTTTCATCACCATTTAAATGCAATTAAAATATAGGCTTCATCCGCCCACGGAGACGCCCATTAACAATAAAAATTTTTTATTTTTGAAAAGTGGGCTTAGGGTATTTCATAGTCTGCCTAGACCGACTTTAGACTTTCTTTACTTGTTTTTTTATAGTGAGGCTACCAAATTTGATTTAAGTTACAATTTTCAGATACCTGCTTAGAACGATCACGAAGTTCTGATCATAAATTATGATTTAGGTACAAGAACGCGACATTTGAATAGTAATTAAAGCAATATAAAAGTAAACCGTTAATCGAGCTTTATTTGGTATCTTTTTATTTTTTTTTTTTTTTTTTTTAGTTGATAGATGGATTTTATAACATTAATAAATAAACGAAAAATACTAAAGAGAAAAAGCTTTTAAAAGCAGCTAAAAGCAAGAAAACATATTTCTCAGATATCAGGCTAATTTACTCAGAATAAAAACTGAAATAATTTGTAAATGCAGTAAATTCTAAAAATTCAAGCATTTTTTTTAAATAATAACAAAAAAATGATTTGTTTATAACATTTTTTTTTCGGTCCCGGTAGACCACTCTGTGGAAATGCCCAAATTTATATATTTCTAGTGCACAAATTTTAATCTGGTCTTGAAGAGTCTTGAAGTTCCGATAATTCAACCATCAAATATCAACTTAGACGGACATACATGAAGATGGCAAACATTTCATAAAGACGGTAAGGATGAAAATGTTTCGAAATGGTGTGTTATTAGTTATTATTACTTATAACTTTTTCGAATTTTTCTTAATTTTTGGTCACGTAACAATATCTGAACCCCAATATCTTCGTTACTTATAGTTGTGTATTTCAAATTTCCTTCCTCCCCCAAATTGGTTACATAGTTTATGAACGATCCATATATATACTTTTGATATACATACTTTTCATAGTATGACAATAGCTACGTCTTTCTAAATTTTTTTTAAAATTGTTATATTGTTAATAAAAATAATTGTTAATTGTTATATTGTTAATTTTTATGAAAGTTTTTTTCGCGATGTTTTTCCCAAATATTTTATATCATCCGCTCCAGTGTGCGTTGATTGAACTGACAGCGTGTTGTGTTGGGTTTTTTTCGCGTCAACTCGGCACATATGTATATGAATTAATAACCTTGACAACCTTGAATTTTTTGCCTGGTATGATATACAGGTAAGCATTTACCATACATCAGAAAAAGCAGTTTGCCAAGAGGGCCAACTTTAAGGGCGCTAAAAAATGAACATTTGTCTGAATTTTATAAAAAAAAATCAATAAATTGCCTTGAGTCTCATGCTATAAGATTTCACAAAATAAAAAAAAAAACTAAAAGTCGCTACACCATCTTGAAAAAATAAATTTCGAAGCTTTTTTACTAAAAGTAGATCAAACAATTTCTAAAATTATTTACTTGAAACTGTTAGCCAGCGATGCGGCTTGAAGATGGTTTGCTTTATTTTTTCACTTCTTAATGTTTTTTACGAACCCGTCATACAGCCCTGGAAAATACCTTAAAAATTAAAATTTTTAAATTCTACCTTAAAAGAAAAAAAAAGTCTTGCTTGCCTTAGTTATTAAAGCAACGCATGTGTGGCCAGGAGTGCGTTTAGATAAGCTGCGTTTGCACGGATAAAACTGTGTAAATATGTTTTTTAATTCGAATTTTCTTTTTTGTGTTTTTTTTTTTGTTTTGTTTTGTTTTTGTTTTTGTTTTGTTTTGTGTTGTTTTGCATTTATTTTCATCATGCCAAAAAAGTAATAAATCATATATGCATGAAAAGCCTTGGCACGTTTTAACCTAAGCTGCTGCCGCAAAACACAACAGATAAATATTTACACTTTTATAAAACGCAAAATTAAAACTACATAAATTAATTAATTAGCACAAACAAACAAAGGATGAACTGAATATTCACTGGATACAGGTGGCAACAAGCGAGTTTGGCGCCAACGTATAACTCAGCGAGGCTAAAATGAGGCTTGCTTTAAAAAGGTCGCAAACGCAGAAATTCAGGCTGTGGCTGTGTTTGTGGCACAATGAAACAAATATTTAAGGTCTTTAATTATTTAAATTAAATTCTACAAATTAAAATAAACAGCAGATATGCGACACAACAGTTGCCTGCAACAATAAAAATTAATGATACAATTTTTTTATAACGCTACAACTTTTTAAACCACCATCCTTTAGATCCATTTATGTAGATGCGTATTTTAATGCAAATCAACTCTTTCAGCTATTAATTTAAATGCAGTGAAATAAAACTTTTGGAAAATATGTTTTTGGAATGTGTTTCGTTAAACATTTTTGTAATTTATTTTTTCAACTGAATATTGCGGTTACATGTATTATTTGTTAATATTTGTTGTTGTTGTTTGTAAGTTTGTTGCTTTGAATGAGTGAATGAATGCATTTTCTGCACAAGCTTTGAATTACCGCTAATCATGCATAATGCAAGCCAAATAGTTTTTCATGCACAAAAGCTTTTAATGAATTCATTAAACATTTTGTTGCACTTCAATGGCTGCACTTAGCGGTGCACAGAGTTGCAAAACTATCCAAACTATTGCCCAGTTAGGTGTTGAATTAGTTGCATCATATTTTTATACGCTTTGCAACTTTTACAAAATATTTCATAAAAACTTTATTTCTACACGATCTGGTTTGTATTGTATGTAAATTTGCTTGTAATAAAATACCTACATTTCGATTATCAAAATAAAGTTATTGCCAGTTTCGTGGGTTTAAAATTTATAAACGGATCAATACTTCCGGCTCAATCAAATTGTCACAATTAATTAGAATATTCGGAAATTTTCGAAGATTTGTTTTTATATATTCGAATTTAAGATCAAGTGTTAAAAAGTGTATAGTACAGCGGTAGATCCGGGCGAAATTTCTATATCTAACAGAAAGATTTTTTCAATGAAAATCGTTTCAATTCAGAGTTGAGATAGTATAATAAAAGAGTCAGAGGCACAAAGAGAAATTTGAGCTTAAAACAATACGAAACCAATTAATTTTGGGTGTGATTCTGAGCTAAGTCATAATTTTCTTGATATCAAGCCGAAATGTGATTGTTTATAAAAAAATTAACACGTCCATTCGTGTTTAATGTATGTGATTTTTGGATCATTTATTAAAAAAATGTATATGCTCACTTGTGCGCAATTTATGACATTTAAGTATTGTTTATCAAATAAAAACATGCTCTTTTGTATCTTTTGTATGTGTGGGTACCGTGGCATGCAGGTTCAGTGTGTGGCTTTGCATGCTCGGAGCCCAAGTTCGATCACCAGTCGCGGCAAAAAGTTTTTTCAATAAAAAAATTTTTCTGATCGGTCACCACCTCTCTGCAGACAATGGCAAACCTCAGAGAGTAAATAGTGCCATGTAAAGATTCTTGAGCTGTTCGGAGTCGGCATAAAACATGTAGGTCCAGTTCTCCGTCAATTGTGTGCAAACATTTAATAACACACACAACACAAGTGATCACAAGAAGCTGAGTCAAAGTCCTTTCAAGGGCTGAAATGGCCAATTGGGTTTTTTTGTTTGTCTCAAACACCCCATAATTTGTTAAAATCTTAAAATCACATTTTTTCTACAGGCTTCAAAAAAATTCTTAAAATTTTTTAATTTAAAAAAAATGTTATCGCACGTTGTTAGGCAATTGAATAAGCTAAACAAAAAATGTTTCCAGAAAGAAAAATATTAATTTTTAACGAAGTTATCTTCCAAAAACTAAACCTGTCTCACAACACCCCACTCTACCCTACTTAAAAGGAAATAATATTGATGACGCCATTAATGTTTTTTACATGGATCTCTTTGCTATGTTTTTTCAATACGTTCCATACAGCCTCATGATTGCAAAAAATTCTGCGCATCCCTGGTATACAAAGAATTTGAAAACTTTTCGCAACAACAGGAAAAGTGCTGGGAAGAAATACGTTTGTAGCTTAGACTTAAATTTCCTGGAAACTTAAAATGTTTGTTTCTGGAATGTGACAATAGCTCAGCTGTATTATATCATGAATACTTAGATAATAGTAAGCTGAAGATATTGTCTGATCTAGAGAAATTTTGGGAATTCATAAATACAAAGAAAAACATCTGATGGATTCCATTCGTCATTCAAAACAATTCATAGATTTAGTGACGATCCCGTTATAATTTGTGGCTTATTTGACAATATTTTCAAAGAAACAGTTTGTTATGATTCTTTTAATCCTGATGAAGGGTATTTTGAATATATCAATTCAGGACCCAGGTTCTTTGGAAAGTTTCAGGACCCAAAGTTTCTTTGGAAGCTATATCCTTTACTTTTGAGGATATTTTAAAGTATATTGGATCGGTTGATGAGGATTTTAATGCTGAACATGATGGAACTCTTGCCGCAGTGTTAACTCAATGTTGTTTGATTTTATGTCGACCACTTTCTTTGCTTTTCAAAAATTCAATTAATGAAAGTCATTTCCCAATATTTTGGACATTAGTCCAATTTGTATGATTGGATACTACAGGCCAATTGCTAAGCTCTCATCAATTCCAAAACTTTTTGAGCGCATCGTGCATGATCGCATAAAAAGTCATTGCGGAAAAGTCATAACAACTCGTCAGCATGGTTTTGTTAATGGCAGATCTACTGTGTCTAATCTTCTCGATTTTACAACTTTTTGACTTAACACGAATCTGGTAACCAGGTCGACAGCATTTGATAAATTACCACGCAATTTGATTTTATTCAAACTTAAATCTATGGGACTTCCTCAATATTTTGTAAACTGAATTTAATCTTATTTGACGGAACGATTTCAAGGGGTTCTATCAATTGAATTTAGATGATATGAAAATATACAGTCAAATAAATGCTAAAAACAATTCAGACCAACTCCAGGCCGATCTGAAATCCTTTGAATTTGGTATTCTAAAAAATATGTTTCTAAATCCAGATTAGTGCCAAACTATGTCCTTGTCGCAAAAAAAGAATAATTTAATATTGGAAAACTATATAAAAAAATACTGCTTTAAGTTGTGTACATGTCGTCAAAGGCCTTGGTATATGCATGGATTCTAACTTATCGTTCAACAGACATATTGATAAAATTTATTAAAAAGCGTCTTCAAAGGTTGGATTTATAAAACGCTGGGTCAAAGAATTCAATAGTAAGATAATAAAACAACGTTGTATTATGCAATTTTGCATCCTCACTTGGAGTACGCAAGTCACTTGAAACTTGGAATATATCTTGAAAAATATATTTTGTTATGGAAGTACGTAGAATTTTTTTTAACTTTACACTTAAGAAGTGCGCCATTTGACCGAAAAGAAATATATTAAAATTATCCTACGTAATTCTATAGCCGATATTATATATATTAAAAAAAATTAATTGGATTTTTGTAGCTCAAAAAATTACAGGAGTTATTTGTTCGCCCATGGACCCCTGAAAAAACGAAGACGTCATCCCAAAAACGCTGCACAGCCGCCATTTTGAAATTTAACGTTTTGCAAAATTATTGTATACAGTCATATCTGTTCTATCAGTATATGTTCAATAAACATCCATTTTTGGAATCTTGCCTTAATTTATTTACCATTCAGTAGAACGAACTATATGTTAACTACTCTCTTCAACCGTATGAGTACTTTTGTTAACAACTGTAGCTTTTTTGATGTTAACTTGTCATATTTTGTGCTTTTCTTTATACAAAAAATTCAAAACAATTTGGCCATTTCAGCACTTGAAAGTAAATTAACAGAGCTTCTTATGAGCTATTTTCCTGTGCACTTTATTAAATTTTCTAGACAATGGATCAAAACTTGGACCTACTTGTCCTATACTGTTTTAGGCTAAACTGCATGTTTTCCAAATTTTTTACCATTTTGTCATCGCCAAACATACTAAGGTCCTCAGATTCATCCAACACTATAAATGTTTAAGGTAAATAATCTGCGATGTAAAAATTTTTAAAGTTATATTATTGCAATTCGGTAGGTGCATACTAGGCCAGCTCATTTTTGAAAGTCAAATAGCACACTTAGCTTCTGAACCTTTGGGATGAAAAAGTAAGATATCCAGAATTTGAGGGAAATCGGTTGAGTCTCTAGCCACCGGATATGACGATGAATTTTCCTTTGAAATCGTTTTTTTTTAATATATTTTGTCATAATTTTTTAAACACGAACAAACTAACCCAAACTGTTTGCGAGAATTGAGTTTCTAGTGGAGCCAAGTGATTCAGTAAAAAAAATTTTAATTGGCTTCCGTAAGTAGTGCAAATTGTGCAAATATTATCAGATTTTGACGAATGAGGGCTCATTGGAAAGGCCTTGTGAAGATCTATCAATTCAATATATAAATTTTTTTCTTAATTAGTTTGTTTTAATTCATTCATGGCCAGGAGACATATTAATACATAATATTTTTAAATGCAAATTTTTGTTCAAGCAATTTTAACAATTTCAATTAAAATCGGACAATTTTACGCGTGACCATCATTTGTATTAATTGTTAAAATATCGTAAAAACGTGTGTACATATTTTTAAACTTTTAATATACATACATAATTTCAAAGTAGTACCAATGAAACTTTAAATTAATGGAATTTTATATAATTGAAAAATTTTAAGCAATTCAAGCTTATTTTATTTGTGGCGTGAATCGAGAGTACTCAAAACGTGTCTCATTTGATGGTATTCTGTTGCCACAGACTCGGCCGAGTGGCTCATAAGTTGTTCCTTATGTTCTGTTCCTTGTGAATGGCACGGATAATCTGGAACGATAATCATATTTTGCATTAATAAATTAAGTCTTGATACATAATTTAGAGCTTATAATATGTACCTGGAATTTCAATTATATTATCATCTCAATCAGCTAGCTCCTGTTAAATTTCATTCGGTATGAATTGGGTAATTGGTAAAAATTACCCGAAGACAATACATGGAAGTCTTGTTTAAATTATTTATTTTTGTATTTTTGAATTTTTATACCCCCACGCGTACTGTGTTTGGGGTATATTAATTTTGTCACGACATGTGTAACGCCCATAAGGAGGCGTGGTAGGTATAAAAAAGTATATATATTCTTGCATCACCACCTGAGTAGATTTAGCCAT
Source organism: Tetanocera ferruginea (assembly GCA_958299015.1). Lineage (NCBI taxonomy): Eukaryota > Metazoa > Arthropoda > Insecta > Diptera > Sciomyzidae > Tetanocera > Tetanocera ferruginea. The sequence continues at coordinate 36,030,379 of OY282641.1, forward strand.
GTTCGTACGTCCGTCTGTGTGTTGTCTGTCTACACAGGATAAAAAGAAGGAGTTGAGATAATTGAATGAAACTCGATACACAAAGTCGCATGGACCCAAGGATCTAAACTATTGAATATTTTTGGAATATGCACATGGACACGCCTACCTCTCATACAACTCAAAAATTGAAAACTGCATAAATGAGCTCATAATAAGCCTACAACAATAAAATTAGGTATGTATGTATTTTATATTAAAACAAAAATGTATTCGAAAAATGGGTGTCATCCGTCCACGGACACGCTCACCTCCCATGCAACCAAAAATTAAAAACTCAATAAATAAGCTCATGTTCAACGTACAGAGATAAAATTTGGTACGTTTGTATTTTATATCAAAACAAAGATGTTTTCGAAAAATGGATATCATCCGTAAACGATCACGCCCACTTCCCATACAACCAAAAAATTGAAAACTCAATAAATAAGCTTATGTTTATTGTACAGAGAAAAAATTAAGAAAGCATGTTTTTTATAACAATCCAAAGACGATTTTAAAAAAGTAACGTACTTTGCCCACGAACACGCCCACTTCCCATACAACCCAAAAATTTAAAACGCAATTAATAAGATTATGTTTAACATACAGAGATACAATTTGGTAAGTTTGTGTTTTATAACAAAAAAAAGATGTTATTGCAAAATGGTTGTTATCCAACCACGCACACGACAACCTCTCATACAACCCAAAAATTGAAAACTCAATGAATAACCTTATTTTTAACCTACAGAGATAAAATTTGGCACGTATGTATTTTATATCAAAACTAAGATGCATTCAATCCGCGTGATCCGACGAACGCGCCCACCTCCCATACAACCCACAATAGCGAAAATACTATAAAGGCAATGAAATGTGAGCTACGGGAAATAAAATTTCAATTTTTTAAAAATTTGTGTAAAAATTTCAGCAAAATTGAAATGCATATGAAATATGGGCTTCTTCCGATCACAGACCCGCTCATTTTCAATACTTTTATTGTATTTTGAAAAGGTAGGTCTAGGGTATTTCATTGTCGGACTAGACCGACTTTACACTTTCTTTACTTGTTTATTTATATTTTTGTTGTTGTTTATTCCATTTTTTTCCCAAGAATATAGGGCAATGGAAGGACCACCCCTGCATAGGTCCCTGTGGGTGGGTAAGACCTGGTCGCCTGGTATCCGTAGACTCCATTAGCGACTCGACTATTTGTTAATGGGCCTCCAGCGTGGTAAAACCTCGGCACGGGTCATTTGACATCTTGATTCAACTCATGGCTGCATCAACCCCTTTGCTAACCGCCGTCACAAAGACAATGGAGTAGTTATTATCAGCGCGTTAGTTATTACCCACGTGGAGGATTAGGTTGAGGATTTTGTTAGCCTTTTTCGTTCCTTAACTTCGTGTTGTATTTTTTTTTAATTTAGATTTTACAATTAATTTTAATTAGTTCTTACCTATTATGAATTATGAATTATGAATTATGAATTATGAATTATGAATTATGAATTATGAATTATGAGTTATGAATTATGAATTATGAATTATGAATTATGAATTATGAATTATGAATTATGAATTATGAATTATGAATTATGAATTATGAATTATGAATTATGAATTATGAATTATGAATTATGAATTATGAATTATGAATTATGAATTATGAATTATGAATTATGAATTATGAATTATGAATTATGAATTATGAATTATGAATTATGAATTATGAATTATGAATTATGAATTATGAATTATGAATTATGAATTATGAATTATGAATTATGAATTATGAATTATGAATTATGAATTATGAATTATGAATTATGAATTATGAATTATGAATTATGAATTATGAATTATGAATTATGAATTATGAATTATGAATTATGAATTATGAATTATGAATTATGAATTATGAATTATGAATTATGAATTATGAATTATGAATTATGAACTATGAATTATGAATTATGAATTATGAATTATGAATTATGAATTATGAATTATGAATTATGAATTATGAATTATGAATTATGAATTATGAATTATGAATTATGAATTATGAATTATGAATTATGAATTATGAATTATGAATTATGAATTATGAATTATGAATTATGAATTATGAATTATGAATTATGAATTATGAATTATGAATTATGAATTATGAATTATGAATTATGAATTATGAATTATGAATTATGAATTATGAATTATGAATTATGAATTATGAATTATGAATTATGAATTATGAATTATGAATTATGAATTATGAATTATGAATTATGAATTATGAATTATGAATTATGAATTATGAATTATGAATTATGAATTATGAATTATGAATTATGAATTATGAATTATGAATTATGAATTATGAATTATGAATTATGAATTATGAATTATGAATTATGAATTATGAATTATGAATTATGAATTATGAATTATGAATTATGAATTATGAATTATGAATTATGAATTATGAATTATGAATTATGAATTATGAATTATGAATTATGAATTATGAATTATGAATTATGAATTATGAATTATGAATTATGAATTATGAATTATGAATTATGAATTATGAATTATGAATTATGAATTATGAATTATGAATTATGAATTATGAATTATGAATTATGAATTATGAATTATGAATTATGAATTATGAATTATGAATTATGAATTATGAATTATGAATTATGAATTATGAATTATGAATTATGAATTATGAATTATGAATTATGAATTATGAATTATGAATTATGAATTATGAATTATGAATTATGAATTATGAATTATGAATTATGAATTATGAATTATGAATTATGAATTATGAATTATGAATTATGAATTATGAATTATGAATTATGAATTATGAATTATGAATTATGAATTATGAATTATGAATTATGAATTATGAATTATGAATTATGAATTATGAATTATGAATTATGAATTATGAATTATGAATTATGAATTATGAATTATGAAATATGAATTATGAATTATGAATTATGAATTATGAATTATGAATTATGAATTATGAAATATGAATTATGAATTATGAATTATGAATTATGAATTATGTATTATGAATTATGAATTATGAATTATGAATTATGAATTATGAATTATGAATTATGAATTATGAATAATGAATTATGAATTATGAATTATGAATTATGAATTATGAATTATGAATTATGAATTATGAATTATGAATTATGAATTATGAATTATGAATTATGAATTATGAATTATGAATTATGAATTATGAATTATGAATTATGAATTATGAATTATGAATTATGAATTATGAATTATGAATTATGAATTATGAATTATGAATTATGAATTATGAATTATGAATTATGAATTATGAATTATGAATTATGAATTATGAATTATGAATTATGAATTATGAATTATGAATTATGAATTATGAATTATGAATTATGAATTATGAATTATGAATTATGAATTATGAATTATGAATTATGAATTATGAATTATGAATTATGAATTATGAATTATGAATTATGAATTATGAATTATGAATTATGAATTATGAATTATGAATTATGAATTATGAATTATGAATTATGAATTATGAATTATGAATTATGAATTATGAATTATGAATTATGAATTATGAATTATGAATTATGAATTATGAATTATGAATTATGAATTATGAATTATGAATTATGAATTATGAATTATGAATTATGAATTATGAATTATGAATTATGAATTATGAATTATGAATTATGAATTATGAATTATGAATTATGAATTATGAATTATGAATTATGAATTATGAATTATGAATTATGAATTATGAATTATGAATTATGAATTATGAATTATGAATTATGAATTATGAATTATGAATTATGAATTATGAATTATGAATTATGAATTATGAATTATGAATTATGAATTATGAATTATGAATTATGAATTATGAATTATGAATTATGAATTATGAATTATGAATTATGAATTATGAATTATGAATTATGAATTATGAATTATGAATTATGAATTATGAATTATGAATTATGAATTATGAATTATGAATTATGAATTATGAATTATGAATTATGAATTATGAATTATGAATTATGAATTATGAATTATGAATTATGAATTATGAATTATGAATTATGAATTATGAATTATGAATTATGAATTATGAATTATGAATTATGAATTATGAATTATGAATTATGAATTATGAATTATGAATTATGAATTATGAATTATGAATTATGAATTATGAATTATGAATTATGAATTATGAATTATGAATTATGAATTATGAATTATGAATTATGAATTATGAATTATGAATTATGAGTTATGAATTATGAATTATGAATTATGAATTATGAATTATGAATTATGAATTATGAATTATGAATTATGAATTATGAATTATGAATTATGAATTATGAATTATGAATTATGAATTATGAATTATGAATTATGAATTATGAATTATGAATTATGAATTATGAATTATGAATTATGAATTATGAATTATGAATTATGAATTATGAATTATGAATTATGAATTATGAATTATGAATTATGAATTATGAATTATGAATTATGAATTATGAATTATGAATTATGAATTATGAATTATGAATTATGAATTATGAATTATGAATTATGAATTATGAATTATGAATTATGAATTATGAATTATGAATTATGAATTATGAATTATGAATTATGAATTATGAATTATGAATTATGAATTATGAATTATGAATTATGAATTATGAATTATGAATTATGAATTATGAATTATGAATTATGAATTATGAATTATGAATTATGAATTATGAATTATGAATTATGAATTATGAATTATGAATTATGAATTATGAATTATGAATTATGAATTATGAATTATGAATTATGAATTATGAATTATGAATTATGAATTATGAATTATGAATTATGAATTATGAATTATGAATTATGAATTATGAATTATGAATTATGAATTATGAATTATGAATTATGAATTATGAATTATGAATTATGAATTATGAATTATGAATTATGAATTATGAATTATGAATTATGAATTATGAATTATGAATTATGAATTATGAATTATGAATTATGAATTATGAATTATGAATTATGAATTATGAATTATGAATTATGAATTATGAATTATGAATTATGAATTATGAATTATGAATTATGAATTATTTTAGCTTATCATGTTTGTTATTTTTTAATCTCATTTTCGAGAAAAAAAGTTTTTGCTTGTAGAGGCATTTTACTCCGGCGACTAATAAAAACATAGTTGATTTGCGAGTTTTCTACCCAAAAATATTCATGAATCAATTAAAATAGAATAATTATTGTTTACTGGGTAGATTTTAAAAAATAATTTCCATCATTAATAAGCTTAAATTCTGGAATACTTTACAAAAAGGTTTAATGGGTATTGCTAAAAATGAATTAAATACTTATACATAATTTTGAAAAAAAAAAATTCAAATAATACAGAAAAAAAATTACAAATTAAAATAAATTGCAATGAAATGTGATTAAAAAAACCAAAAGTCAGAATTATATGTTTTTTTGTTAATTTTTTTTAAGCTTTCAGTATTCATACTGATGAGAAATGTTAAAGGATATTTTAATTGTGGTTAAAAATTTATCAAAGTCAAAGGTTAAGCCGATTTGATACACGGCAAAAATAAAAGATAAACTAAAAATTGTGTAGTTGTGCTTAAATTTATTGTTATTAATTCTAAAAACTTTAGAGTTATGTTTAGGGATATGACTGTGGTTTTCCAGCTAATTTCGATAATATTGCCAGGTAGCAGGTTTTGCTATAAGTTTCAAGCAAATTATAGCTTATTCAAACATTTTCAAAATAGTTTGAATATTTTGAATACTTTGAATATTTCATCAGATTGTTTTGCTTAGCTATTTGTTGACTCGACATCATACTAATTAAATACAAATAAATATTTTTGCATATCAACTTGGATGGCACTGAACTGAAATAACAATTATTTATATTTAAATACGTTAAGTGTCGGCATTTTTTTGCCACTCAATCAAAGTTTGTATTACTATTCACACACACACATACACAATAACACACATTTTTTCACACGCAAATATTAAATGCGGTTTTAAATAGAACGAGAGAAAAACATATTTAATATTTTGTTGTTTGGCACCTAAATTAAAACGGAATTTTCCAAAAACTGTGGCTTAAGTTATTTTCAGTTCAATTAAATGAATTCATTTAATTGCAGATAAAATTTTGTTTGTTTTCAGACAAACAATGCCAAATATGTAAGCATTTAAAATCAACCAAACTCGTATGTATATATATATAGGAATGTATAAAATAAATCATTTCTTTGCCACAAAAATGTTCTCACCTGCACAAATCCAGTAGCTAATAAATATGCTATAAATAAATAAAAATTAAAAATTTAAATTAAATTGTAGATACTTAAAAATTCAACAGCTTTTATAAAGTCCCCTCCTTATAAAATGGTTAGGCATCCCAGTGAACTGGTAGAAGAAAAGTTTAGTTTTTTTTAATTTATTTATAAAACTCTTAAATTGTAATTTCATTCATTTATTTGTAAGGAAATCGTTTTACAATCTATGGCCAGACTAAAATTTCGCTTAAAAATGAATTCTTATTTGCTGAAAATGAGTTCAAATGATAACTTAAATAATATTGTTCGAAAATTATGCTTTTCCGGTGCGCTTAAATACAGAAAAAATGAAAATGACCCTTTCTTCAAAAATAAAACGAAAATAGAGATCAAAACAAAAAATTGAGTTCAATATTTTTATTTATTTGTCGTAGTATTGTACGTTCTGTAATATAAAACGGAAAGCGGTGACATTTCTGTCAAAGCTTGCGCGGATATGACGGGCGCTACTGAATTTTCTCTGAACAGTCGCCTCGAAAAGCATCATTGATGAATATTCTAAGTCGGGCTCTCAAAGGACAGGCATCTGTTTGGTTAGCTCAAGTCTCATATCCAGACATGACATGGCCGGAATTCAAGAATATTTTTTCTGTGCAAATACGACTAAAAGACCCCAAAAAAACAGTCTATAGACGTCCTGATCGATTAAGCACTGAATAGCGAAGTATTGTTCGAGAAAGAATTGAAGAATTATTGAGTTGAGCCATCATTCGTCCTAGTTTGTCGAGTCCCATACTCTTTGTAAAGAAAAAAGATCGAATGTGTGTAGACTACCGGGAATTGAATGACAATACAATTCCAGACCGATTTCCATTACCTCTTATATCAGACCAACTAGATAGGTTGCATGGTTCATATTTCTTTTCGAGCTTGGACATGGCAACAGGGTTTCATCAAATATCTATTCATTCTGATTCGGTCGAGTGTACAGCTTTTGTTGTACATCCCAGATGGACAGTATGAATTGCTTACTATGCCATTTGGTCTTAGAAATGCACCATCAGTTTTCCAACATGCAGTAATGATTGCTTTAGGTGATTTGGTAAATTCGTTTGTTGTTGTGTACATAGATGATGATATCCTTATTGTTGCTACTAATCTTGAAGAGGCATTAGAAAGACTACATATTGTACTTGAAGTGCTTACCAATAAGGGTTTCTCACTTAATCTGAAAAAATGCTCTTTTCTCAAACAGAAAGTGCAATACCTTGGTTTTGAGGTTAGTGATGGTGTTATGAAACCGAATTCTAAAAAGATTAAAGCTTTGACAGCTTTGCCTCTATCTGAAACTGCTACTCAGTTGAGGCAATTTATTGGACTTGCATCGTACTTTAGAAGGTATGTTCCTAAGTTTTCTCAAATAATGGCCCCTTTGTATAATACTCTGACGTCTAGCAAACCTGTGCATGAATCTGTAAGACAGCAAATTATATACATTTTGATTTCTGAGCCTGTATTAACAATATTTGATCCTTCTTGTCCAATCGAAATTCATACAGATGCTATTGCCATAGGATACGGTGAGGTCTTAATGCAGAAAAAATACTTTCAATATTTTGTTGTTGCCTATTATAGCAAGCGTACTTCAGTAGCTGAGTCTAAGAAGCACTCATACGAGTTGGAGACTCTTGCTGTTCTAAATTCGATTTAACATTTTAGACACTATTTACACAGACGAAGTTTTGTTGTTCTAACCGACTACAACTCTTTACAGGCGTCACGTAAAAAGCATGATCCTCGTGTTCATTGATGATGTGCTTTCTGACAAGCTTTTCAATTTGAAATTGTCTATAGAAAAGAAAAGCCCAAGAACGTGAACCTAACCGAACTGTCTGATAATTGGCTCTTGGCAGAGCAACAGCGGGATGATGACATTGTTCAAATAATATCTGCTATAAATGAGAACAGACTTAGTGATGATATTTCTCAGACATATGAGATTTGATCTGGTGTTCTTTATCGAAAGATATAACGTAATGGTAGAATACGATGCTTGCCAAAAGTTCCTAGGTCTCTAAAGTGGTCAATAATCAATAAAACCCATGAAGCATTGTACATTTGGGCTATGAGAAGACCCTAGAGAAAGTCTACGAACAATATTGGTTCGAAAATATGTCAAAATTTGTTAACAATTGCATCACGTGTAAAATTTCGAAGAGTCACTTCGATAAAATTCAAGCCGTATTGCATTCTATCCCCAAAATAGCGGTTCCTTGGTTCCTTGACTCTTCAAATTGTCGCAACTGGACAAATGTAACGACTCCCCGATTACCGGGGTCTATAGCTGGAATAGGCAAAGTGGCTATCCAAGGTCATTTCCAAATATTTATTTGGTGAACACTAAATCATAACGCTCTGATTTCAATCGTCGTTACAATGACCTTATTCGGTTTTAAGGAAAATGTAACTAACAATAATTTATATAGCTTAAAATACAATTATATATAATTTTAATTATTAATGAATAGTTAAACGGATTATAGCAAGATGCATTATTTTATAATACAAGTTTGTTTTATATCACCAAAATCCTTGGCGCGCTGCGTTCTACGAGCTGGAGTCTTGATTGGTGGTATAACTGGTCTGTCGATGGCTTTGGCTTTTACTAATGATTAGTTTTGTTAAATGACTATGTTATAATTTTATTATGTAATAAATCTGTTTCGTCAAGGAATAACCGCTAAATTCGAGTTAGGACAAAGTGAAGTTTTTACTTTCATTACGGTTATTCGCAATGAAATACACTAATACGCAAAATTTGTATGGTTATACCTTTAAAATTAACGTTTGAGGCCATCAATTTTAAAAATAAAAGTCAAGGTACCCTGATATTAGGTAGCAATTGTAATCTTAAAATTGTTCTTCTGAAATTTTGAAAATGAGTTTAGCAGTTATTACTTGTCGACACAGAAATAGTACGGGGTAAAGACCTCACAAGTACTGGCTCTGTTTGATTCTTATTTAATTCTTTATTAGATTTCGAAATGTGATTTGATTTGATTGGTTTAAGTTATGATGTAGTAGCGGGGTAGAAACCTCACAAGCTTAGTACTTACTTAGATGGCCATGACAACCCGTTGAAGCTACTCATCTATAAATTTATGATTAATGATGCTGCTTTTAAGTTTTTAGTTATTCAAAGGTATAAGTTTATGATGAAGTAACGGGGTTAAGACTTCACAAGCTACTCATCGTCAGATATATGTTAAGCTGAATTATTTGAAGTTATTTTTGTTTTAGTTTATAATGTAGTAACGGGGTAAAAATTTTTCTTTGGAAAATTTCCTTTACTTCCGCGCAACATTGTATATTACTCAGAGCAGTTTATTTTCGTAAAAAATCAATTTTTCGATCTTACTATTTTGCCTTTATTTCTAAATAAACAAATTTGCTTTGCTTGCATTAAATAACACAGAGAGAGGCATGATAATGGTTGGAACGAAAAATCGATTTTTTACGAAAATAAGCTGCTCTGAGTAAAATTCAATTTTTGCTCGTATCATGATGGGAAATCACTCCTTGCATTATTGTCCCCTAGGTCTGGGACACCCTGTATATAGTTGTTTATATTTTTGAAAATTCATATTGCTTTTAAGCCACCAAATATTATATACTTGCGTTATAATCCGGGTGGTTTCTTGATGCTTCCGTCGTTACTGTTGATATGCTCGGTATCTGTCGGCTGAGACGTTGACGTGCTGCCGCAGGATTTCGTGGTGACACTAGTCACCTACGGCGCCTGCTATCCGAGAAACTAGTGGCTGCTCTACACACAGCGATCGTGTCTACCCTGTGGTTCCAACACGATCTTCCCCAGGTTGCTGCGACGCTGACTCTGTATGGCCTGAATATCCTAGCTGACATTGGTTCTGCAGTTGGCGTTGCTGGGTGCGAGACTTATGCGCTACGCGGACTTCACGATGCTGACGTCTGTTCTATCAACGACTATTATCTTGACGTTTTATGACTTTCACGACTTCTGGTAAATGTGAATAGAAATAAGAACCTTCCGCTTGGGTTGGAGTAGACACAAGAACCTTCCGCTTCGGTTCGTTCCCCGTTTGAGTGAGGTGAGCCCTTATAAAGCCTGCTATTGAGTGGCGTCTAACTGGAATGAGTGAAGTGACTTTCCCTCTCAACTTCAACTGTCAACCGGTTCTAACGTGCTTTCAGTCAATATGACGTGGTTGTGTTGTCTGACCATCGTATGGTGGTGCCGTAAAATGGCGTGATGGCATCCATGTTTACATCACCTGATTCTCCCGTTGTTGTCTGTCTCATATTTGTCTGTTGTTGCTGTTGTGAAATAACTTGACTAGCATGCTGGCTCTGCTGCCCTCTCGCACTCTAGTGCTGGCACGATGCTCTTGAGTGACATGAAAAGAAAGAAAAGGGTGAGTATCAGTGATGATATTTGATAATTGTGGATGGGACTTTTTTACTCTTCTAAAAGTACTTTTCCGGACGCGAGAGTACTTTTTGTTAATAGAGTTGTAAATGGGAGTTTCCGTTTTTAAGATAAAGTTAAAATACTTTTTGGAAATTTTTAATGTAATTTTGTTCATCAACCGCCAATATTTATAAGTGTAAAATACAAAAATGAGATATCTTTATCTGCTATCTTAAAACCGGAAACTCCCATTTACAACTCCCGGAAAACTCCCAGAAAATGTTTCATGATTGGGCTGATTAACTTTTTGGTGAAGTTTGTTCTAATTTTTTAACTTTAGTCTTCGGTTTATGTTCGTGTGGCTTCGTTTGTCTTTGAATGTGTTCGTCCTTTGATTTTTTTCGTAAGCCTTCAGTTAAACTTCGTTTGGCTTCGATTTTAATTTCGTTTCTAATACCAAATTTCTTCACAACTGGTCCATTAGTTAAGGTTTTAATGAGTCCTAAATATTTTAGTACCTTAAGTGCCCTCTATCGAAAGCTTTGGAAACTTTTGACACCCTATCTTCTAGTCCTGAATCTTAATATTAAATTTCATCAAAATCACTCTAGTCAGAAACAAACCATAAGAAAAATAAACCAACATTTTGGTCCACCTAAAAAAAAATTTGTATGGCACCAAAACCCTCTCAAGAAAAGTTTTCAAATGAGGGGCGGACCCGGCTAACTTTTTTTCCATAGGTAACGACCCACCTTTATGCACATTATTACATAATAATTTCAACTATTTGTGAAGATTTTGTTATAAATAGAAAAAATCTGAATATTTTTTGATAAGATATTCAGATACGCTGAATGAATTCTATTTAACTTTTCTTTGTGAATCTATTTTAAGAGAACAATTTCGGTCTCCATACTGAGAACAAAATCTTAATCATGTGTGCCGTTAACTTTTTTGATGGTTAGTGTATTCGAAAGTACTTTTTTTGGGTCAAAAGGAGTTGGGTACTTTTTAAAATCGAAAGGAGGTAAAAAAGTGGGTATCCACTATAAATATCATCACTGGTGAGTATACTACCTACTTGAGTGATTCTCATTTTACAAGAGCGGCACACATTGTCGCCATAATCATGTCCCTAAGGGGGTCCCTCATCAAAACAAACACTTAATATATTAAAATTAAATAAACTTGTTTTATTTAATTTTCTCTGTTAAGAAAGTTAATTTTCTTAAGACTTTCTTCTTAAAATTAATGTTTAAATCTAAATTTCTGTGCGTTAGGGTGCTCAGCATTGATAGCACAAGTGTCAAGCTGGTGGGTTGGACTAGATGGACTGTGGCTGTAAGAGAAAGAAATAAGCATGTGGGGCAAAGTTTATATATAAATTTTGGTTCTTACAAAACTGAGTGGAAAAAGTGATAGAAAAGAGTATGTTCTTGTGTTGATAGATGCATTCTCAAAATATGTTTTGCTGCAACATACAACCAACATAGATACTCTTAGTAGCATTTCAGCCTTACAGCATGCTATATCCTTATTTGGTGCTCCATTTATCTCCATTTGATCGCAACAGGTAGTGCGCGGGCAAGCGGACAAGTTAAGCGCTTAATGAGTACTCTTAAAAATATGCTCACTGCAGTTGAAACCAGTAATCGTGCCTGGCAAAATGCTCTTCCTGATGTTCAGTTAGCAATTAATTGCAGTCAAAATCGAGTTACTAGGTACACTCCCTTGGAATTGCTTATGGGTAAAGTAGCTAGACCCATTGAAATATTATTATCCGATGAAAATGAACCAATAGGACATGATCCTATTGCAGAATGAAGAACGCAATTAAACAAAGCTCGAACCAAAATACAAAGGCCCCTTTAAAGTAACGGAAGCTTTGGACGGTGACAGATATATGGTGAAATCTTTAAATTGTAGCCGGTTCGACATATTTATTTTTTTTTATTTTCGTTGTTGAAGTATAATAAAAATTTGTGTTTTTGTGTACTTTTTCTTAGTTCTAGTGAAATGTACACAAAAAAAAAAAGAGTTTGAAAAAAATGTCCATTCACGAACGTTCGCAAAACTCGCACTTTTCACTTACCCGCACTTGCCGTCGTACACTGGGATAATATTGCTTAGAATTACAAATGTAAAAATATGTTTTTGCTCATGTTTATCGGCCAAGTTAGTTCAAAAACTTTGCAAGCTTCATAAAATCTAACTGTTATTCCACTCAACTAATTTGTAATAATAAAGAAGGCATAAAATGTTATAACCACGTGCACTGATTATGGCGCCCATGGGTTGGTTGTAGAAATATGCTGCTCATTTCCGCATTATCTTGTTAGCACGCAACTGATTATTATTATTTTTATTATTATTATTATTATTATTCAAAGTTGCTTGTTTTGCCCAAAAAAGTTTTTTTTCTACTTATCGACTTTTTGCTTACCTGACTCTAAAAATAAAAAAAAAAGAACAAACAAAATAAAAAAAAAAACGCAAACTGCCTATTTAAAAAATGCAAATATCAAGTGTTGAGTTCAGTTCGCATAACTGCCAAAAATACTCTATTATAACCAAACATTCACTCATTCAGCGTCGTCTTCATCTTCAGCGTCTTCTTCGTCCATTCCCTTGACGCCTTTTGTATGTCTCTCCAGGCAACAATTAGACCAACATATAATTAGTTACTCTGCTGGAGGGTTTGATGATTAAGCTTGTTTTAACTTAAGGAAATTAAAAAGTTTTCCCAGAATGCGCTGCGCGCTGGCTATGGTCCAGTACAAAACAGTCGGATTCGTATTTTTGACAACAGGCGGTCTCCACTTAATGTCGAATGTTGGTAATGATGATGGGCTCGTTGGTCTCGAGGTGTTGCCTTAATTTTGGCCAATAAAGGTAAAGAAAGCAATGAAAAAATAAGCAAGTTGTTATTTTTTATGCGTACGCAGGTTGATTGGGTCTGTTAGCTAAAAGTTGTTGCCAACGAAATGTGTGTGTGGGAGGCGGAGAGTGATGTTAAATCTCACAAAGTTAATGACTTGCAAGAGTTTTAGTTGCTGCCCTTCAAGAGTCGAGAGCCATAAAAATGAAAATTTTCGCCAGGTAATTCAGCAATGAATATTTTATTTCTATTGAGTGCTTTTTTGGGGCTAAAAAATAAAAACAACACAAACTAAAAACAAAAAATCACAAAACAAAAAGACGGAAAAAAACAACAAGTAGCAACTTAACACTTGTTTACAAAGGCCACAATGTAACTACTTAAACTAAACCCAATGAAGTAGAATTTTATTAATATAAACAAATTTTAAAGTTTTAAGCGTATTTTGGCGTTGCTTTTAAGTGCATACTCTTAGGCGTGTACAATAAAAATTAACAAAAACACGACCTCAAATAAGTTTTTTTATTTTGCCTGGTCACCTCAACTTGGATTGTGGCAGGGTCTTGAAGTTTTTGAAGTAACAAAAAAGTTAAAAAAATAATTCTGCCAGTTAAGCTCGCCTTTGTTAATGATTTTCTAACCAATAAGAGAGAATAATATTTTAAACTTGGAAATTTTTTGCACAGTTGTATTGGGCACCACGGCAATGGCACTGGGATGGGCTGGGAGAGCTATCCTAGTGAACCTAGGAAACGCACGAGCTGGTGTCCTCAGGCCATGCGATGTAAACAGAAGCAACATTGCGTTGATGTTCAAGAGATTTGAGAGAAGTTGAAATGTTTTAATCTCCAATCAAATATATGGCACGTCATTGAATTCTGTGCAGTAGCTCCAAATAGAATCTGAAAGCCCCAGTCCAAAAGCGCGAACTACACTCCATTTTCGTGCTTATATATGAAGTGTTGGATGTGCGAGTATCAGCTGGAGTGAAGTATTTTTGACAGCTTTTTAAAAACCAAGGCACTTGGTCTCTTCTTTCGACACATATATCTTAATATATAAAAGACAAGCATCCTGCTCCGTGCTCTATATCGCTCAGACTGTTAAAGTTGTTATTGCTATGCTTTTTAACATGTTCGGCCTGAACCAGAATCTGTACCAAAATTATGCATTTGAAATCCTTGAACTTATTATGCTTTTTAAAACCTGTTCAGCCTGGACCAAAACCTGATCTAAAATTATGCATTTGAAATCTTTGTACGTACTATACTTTTCAAAACCTGTTCAGCCTGGACCAGAACCTGTTCTAAAAGTATGCATTGGAAATATTTGTACGTACTATACTTTTTAAAACCTGTTCAGCCTGGACCAGAATCTGTTTTAAAATTATGCATAGCAAATCTTTGTACTTACTATACTTTTCAAAACCTGTTCAGTCTGGACTAGAACCTGTTCTAAAATTATGCATTGGAAACCTTTGTACTTGAAAACTATCGTAATTTTACTCAACTACAAAACATCAAATATCATGTCTTGCTATTACAGTGCTTCTTAATTAACAGAACCAGAACCTGTTCGGTCTGCACAAGCTGAACAGCAATTATTAAATTCAGTGACGTGTGGTGTCAATTGGAAATGCTAGAATTAAATCACAATGGTTGGTCTTCTGATGCAAGTTTTAGCGATTTTCTACTCAAGTTAGGAAACGGAGATCTTACGAATGATCACAGCTTGCTTGAAGATATCATAGAAATTCCCGATCATTTTTTTTTAAAGGTGGCTTGTCTAAAATAACCAAGGACATTTTTTTTTAGATAATATTCCCAACATTTAGGCTATAAAGAGATTAAAAAACATCTCTCTGATTTTTACATGAGCTGCTTTTCGAAAAAATTATTTTTTAAAGTGTCCAATATAATGGACAACTCCATTGAAAGGGTTAAATAGATTTTTGGTGATATTGACAGGTACTG
Organism: Tetanocera ferruginea; assembly: GCA_958299015.1. Classification (NCBI taxonomy): domain Eukaryota; kingdom Metazoa; phylum Arthropoda; class Insecta; order Diptera; family Sciomyzidae; genus Tetanocera; species Tetanocera ferruginea. The sequence goes on from OY282641.1 coordinate 36,046,150, forward strand.
GCGAACATGAAATAGTTTTCATACCTAGAATTGCTTAGACCACGACAAACACAGATTTGCCTTTCAATCTCCGCCGGCGACAATGTCCCGTTAAAATGTCATTTTCAATAGCAATAAATAAATTTCAAGGTCAAATATTGGAAAAAAAAGGAGTTTTTCTAAAAGAACCGGTATTCAGTCATGGGCAGCTTTATGTAGCCATGTCTAGAGTTCTGAGGGCTGAAGATGTAAAACTAAGCATTATAGATGGCAACGGACAAGGTGAATTCATTAAAAATTCTAAAAAATTTGTTACTAGAAATGTTGTTTATAAGCAAGTTTTATCAAAATAATTAAATAAACATTTTTCAAATAAAAACCTTTGTATATAAATCCAATAAATTTTTTGCAGCATTTTTTGTTTTAAATGGTTCCTTCCCGTCGTAGGACGGGCTTCTACACTAATATGTGTATAATATAAATATGCCCTTAACTTTAAGAGTTACTGACTCCGCAATATTCACACCGTTCATATTAAAGGGTGCTAAGGGACAATTCTCTCACTTGAGGATTTACAGACATCAAATGCGTCTTGCTTGCATTAAACTCGGCTTTATCAGCAAGACTCCACTGGGAGATTATTTTCAGCTCGTCAATAAGTAAGTCATTTATGATTTGAATCTTTCTTTCAACCTCCCAGGAGCTCGGGCGTTTTTCGAAGAAATACGAATCCACTTCTCTGTCAGACACTCCATTTGGTTTCCAGTAGAGCGGGCCACACGAAAGCCATACTGACGGTCACTAAGCAGTTGGCTGTGCTCTAGATAGTTCATCAGGTAAAGGCTTATTATGCTTTCCATGAAAACGGCTCCTGGAAACGGCAAATTAGCACCCGCATGTCTGATGGCTAATTAGAGCGGCCGGCCCCTCTTCCATTCAAGCAAAGGTTGTGCGTTGGGTTTGAAGCCCACCACATAAAAAACATTTCAATGAAAATTAAAGGTAAAATGATCCACACACCTGATGACGACTACTGCAAACGAAAAACTTATAATGATTTACGGATATGCACCTGGAATGTTGGCAACCAAAATTAATATGGTGCCTCTATCCAACGAATTATATCTTCGAAAGATGTAAAGCTGATATCACTGCAATCCAAGAAATGCGATGAAAGGGACAGGGTTGCTTACGGCAAAGATCCTATGATATCTACTACAGCGGCTATGCGGAGAAGCACGAGTTTGGATGCGGACAAGATAATACGACATCATGTCCTGCGAATCACTTCTGTGAACAAAAATCTTGTCATAAACCGCTTCAAGGCTAAATTTTTCAACATCAGCTTAATGTGCGCACGTTCCGACACAAGAAAAGATGACGAGACCAAAAAAACTTTCTATGAGCGCCGTGAAGGTGCATACAAGTGCTGCACCGTCATGTCATTGAAATCGTGCTTGTTGACTTCAACGCTAAGGTGGGCAAAGAAAATATATTTGGTCCAACAGTTGAAAAGTTCAGCCTTCACGACAACACATGCGATAACGGAATGAGGTTGATTGACTTCGTCGCAGCACAGGACATGATCGTTTGTAGTACTAGCTTCAAGCATCTTAATATTCATAAGGCCACCTGGCTGTCCCTTGATCAAAAACCACCCAACCAAATTAGTCACGTTTAGACTGACGGAATGCACTCTTCCAGTACTACACGTACTACACGTGCGCACGATCCGTGGTGCTAACATAGACTCTTATCATTATCTTGTCGCAGCCCAGTTACGCACGCACGTGTGCACTGCTAAGAATGCTCGCAATCCTAAACAGAGAACGCTAGACGTCAACAAGCTGCAGTAAAACGGACAGCCGAAGTCTTCGCCAGACTCTCACACCTGCTTCAAGAAACCACTCATCCTATCAACGATATATAGTGGACGCACATATCCCACTCTATGCGTACGGCTGCCGAAGAGGTCATAGACTACCACCGCCCTCGCCAAAACCAGTGGCACGACCAGGATTGTCGCGACGCCACTGCAGAGAAGGACACCGCCTACAAAGCCACCCTGGTGCCGGTTGTAACGCATGCTGTTATGGAGCGATACCGGGAGAAGGAGAGGGAAGAGAGACGCTTTTTAAGGCGAAAAAAAAGAGAGGTGGAAATACTTGAGTGCTAGAAAATTAAGATGCCTGGCGACAAGAATGAGACTCTAAAATTTTTTGAAAAGAAAAGACGGCTGGCCGAAGGTCTTAAGACCGGAGCCTCTTTTTGCAAGGATGAAAATGGGAATTTATTGACTGATATCTTGAGTACACTAATGTTATGGAGGGAACACTTCTCCAGTCTTTTAAATGTCGACACTGACAACAATCCCGCCAATAGATATAATATCCCGGAAATCTTAATTGTGGATGACAGTGTTGAAGTTCCGCTGCCCGACTATAACAACGTCTAAACAGCTGCAGCTCGGCTTAAAAACAATAAAGCCGCAGGAGCCGATGGCCTACCGGCTGAACTGTTTAAGACCGGTGGTGAAGCTCTGTTTAAATGCATTCAAAGACTTCTATACAGAACATGGTCGACAGAATGTATTCCATATGATTGGAACCTCAGTGTGCTCTGCCCAATCCACAAAAAGGCGATCCCACCATTTGCGCCAACTACCAAGGGCGCAACATTCTTAAGATCGCATATAAGGACCTGTCGAGCGTACTGTGTGAAAGACTGAAGTCCATCGTCAACCAACTGATTGGACCTTATCAGTGTGGCTTCAGTCTTGGAAAGTCCACCATCGACCAGATCTTCACGCTCCCACAAATCTTGGAAAAGACCCTCGAAAAACAAATCGACACAAACCATCTTTTTGTCGATTTCAATGCCGCCTTCGACAGTCAAATAAGAGTCACCTATACTCCATCATGTCTGAATTTGGTATTCCTGCGAAGCTAATACGTCTTTGTAGGATAACCTTGAACAACACCAGCAGCGCAGAGAAAAGCGGGAAGGACCTCTCCCTTCCGTTGGATACCAAGCGAGGTTTCAGACAAGGTGATTCCTTATCGTGCAACTTCTTTAATATAGTCAGGGAGAAGATCTTCCGAGCTGCTGACCTGAGATGCAGCGGCACAATTTTCTATAAGAGTGTTATGCTGCTGGCATATGCTGATGATATTGACATAAGTGGCCATTATACGCGCGAAGTCAGTGCAGCATTCTCCAGGCTAGAAAAAGAGTCGAGTCGAATGGGTCTTGCAGTGAACGCAGATAAAGCGAAGTATCTTGTGTCAACAAATAAACAGTCTCAGCGTCTTGGAAACCACGTCGGTGTTGACAACACCTCCTTTGAGGTAGTTAACTTTGTTTAACTGGGATCCAGTATTAGCTCCTCCAACGATATCAGTATAAGGAAGGATAACTCTTGCCAACAGGTGTTACTTTGGGCTCAGTAGGCAATTGAGAAGCAGAGCTCTCTCTCGACAAACAAAACTGACGCTATAGAGTACTGATGAAAGGACTTTGATGAAAGGACTTTGGACGAGTTCGAGAGAAATATCCTTCGTAAGAAAATGGTCCAATCTGTGTCAATGGCGGGTACCGAATACGAAAGAATCACGAGCTGTATGAGCTATATGCCAACATCGATATAGTCAAGCGTATTAAAATTGAGCGGTTTCGCTGGCTAGGTCATGTCGATAAAATTTAAAACGACGCTCCAGCGAAAAAATTATTCGATTTGATACCCAGCGGCGACCAACGCACACGCCTAGTTTAGATGACATCCTAAGTGACGTAGAGGACTCAGAAACGTTTGCTCCCCAGAACGAATCTGGCTCAGATTTTTTCGTTGACGAGGGACCTCAACTTTTTTTTCAGATTGAGTTCAATGACCTAGTCAGAGACTTGGGTCTTTCAAAAGAAGCAGCCGAATTGCTAGATTCTAGGCTAAAAACTTAAAACATTTTATCATGTGGTACCTCATTTTCCAGGAACAGACATCGAGAGAGAGAATTTACACAGTATTTCACTAAAGAGGGTAATCTGATTTGTTGTAATGATGTTAGTGGGCTCATGAAATGCTTTGAAACAAAATATGTTTCATCAGAATGACGCTTATTGATTGATTCATCCAAAACTAGCCTCAAAGCAGTCTTGCTGCAATTGGAAATGTATTCGCATCTCTTCCAATAGGACACTCAGTTCATATGGATGAAAACTACAATGACTTAGCTCCGATTCTTGAGAATATCAAATATGATGAACATCAATGGATGGTTTGTGGAGATTTTAGAATACTAACAATGTTGTTGGGTCAACAGTCAGGTTATACAAAATTCCCTTGTTTTTTGTGTTTATAGGATAGTAGAGCCAAAGAGCTACACTGGATAACAACTGACTGGCTACCACGACTTGGCTTAACTCCTGGAGAGAAAAACGTTATCAATACTTCATATTAAATTGGGGCTAATGAAGCAGTTGCAAAAAGATGCGGAGTTTAAAGAAGGAGTTTTCACTGACCCCGACATAAAGAAACTTTTTATCTGATTCTCTCTTTCCTGAATCAATGGGAGAAATCGAAAAAGAAGCATGGAATTCTTTCAAAAATGTAGTGCAGAAGTTTTTGGGCAATACAAAGGAACCCGAATATAAAACTATTGTACAGCGCATGCTGACAGCGTATAAAGCTCAAGAGTGCAAAAAGAACTGAAAAGTTCACTTCTTACACTCAAGAGCAAGGTGAAAGATTTCATCAGGATATACGTGACATCGAAAGACGTTACCAAGGAAGATGGGACGTTATAATGTTGAACTACTTTTGGATGCTTAGGCGAGAAACCAAAGAAGGAAATTAAAAACGAGTTCGGAGAAGTATCAAAGAAAAGAAGAAAAGGTTTCACAACGAAAAAAAAATAAATATGAAGTTATGTATAAAAATTAAAATAAGAAAAATAATGGTTGATATAAAAAAAAAAATAAATTGGCCATTTTAGCCCTTGAAAAGAATTTGACCGAGCTTCTTATGATCAATTGTGTTGTGTGTGTTATTAAATGTTTGCACACAATTGACCGAGAACTGGACCTACATGTTTTATGCGGCGCCGTGTTGCAATCCCATATACCATAACCCCATATTGGCTTTATAGCACTTTTTCCTATGCTATAAACCCATAATTTGGGTTTGGGGTTATCGCACAAAATAAAATGCAATAAAGCCAATATGGGGTTATAGCACAAATTTTGCATTTCGTAAAAGGGAAAACCATAATTTTGCAAAAAAATATTATAATAGAAGGGAATTTTCCCTTTTACGAAAAGTTAAAATCAGTCATACTATGTTATTTCTATAAAAAGGAAACCAAATTATTTTGTCTGCAATAAGTGCAATAAAGCCAATATGGGGTTATAGCATAAATTTCAATTTTTTAATATGGTATTATCTCACTTATTTGAAGGAAATAAACCCATATGGGACTATAACACATCGCTGGTGCTATAAAGCCAATATGGGGTTATGGTATATGGGATTGCAACACGGCGCCGTTTTATGCCGACTCCAAACGGCTAAAGTTCATGTTCTCAAGAAGCTTTACATGGGATTTTTTACTCTCTGAGGTTTGCCATTGTTTGCAGAGAGGTGGTGACCGATCAGAAAAATTTTTTATTGAAAAAAAACTTTTCGCCACGGCTGGGGATCGAACCCGGGCTCCGAGCGTGCTAAGCCACACACTTAACCTGTATGCCACGGTCACCACCATAATGGTTGATAAGTTTTGTTAAATGTTATGCAGTGTGTTTGTTGTAATAAATAGTTGATATTTTTCGTAATTGTGTTTTTATTTTGCAAAAAAACTATACGTGATGGAGAGAAATGAAAGTTATTTTTTAAATAAGCGCACCTTAAAACATATAGTTCAGCAAAAATATCTCATGCAGCTGAAAAAAAAAACTTTTTTTTGCAGACCTTCGTATCCTAACGATGCTTGTAGTTCCGAGCGCACGACAAAAGATGCTGGCGAACCGATCAACGGTTATTAGTTAGTAATTAAGTAATTTTTTTATTATTTTCTTTAAGTAAACTTATAAGACTTAAGGGTGGATATAAAATTCGCGGCAGAGAAAACAGACCTTTTTTTAAAAATTCATAGCTCAGTCAAAACCAAGCATTTTTCCAAAATTTTGTTTTTATTATTGTAGAGAATTGAACAAATTACAAGAAAAAAATGAAAAAAAAAATATATTTTTCATTCCAACATGGCTTTATAGAGCTTCAAACTGGCGGCAGAGAAAAAAAACGGGGCCTCGTGGTTGCAGCGCTGGGAGTCGCAAAAATTGTCCGATCTAGGAAAGAATGACTTTTTTAAATCTTAACAAAATTGGTTATCGTATGACAGGAGCTCTTTTTAAAATTTTTTGTTTAATTTTTGGTGATGTTCCAAATTTGAAGGTGTGTTTTCGAAAAAAATATTGACTTTAAAAATGCATAAAAAATCGAAAAAAATTAAAAAAAGTTCGTGTCATACGATAGCGAAAAAATACAAAAAAAAATTCGTCAAAAAATGAACCCGCTAGTGCCGCAACCAGCACGAAAAACATGGTTTCGAGATAAACGCGTTCAAAGTTTGTGAACAAAGAAAAATGTGAGGAAAAATTAAGATGCGCTCTCACTAATCCGGCTGTAACTTTTTAACCCGTGGGCATTTTTCCATGAAGAACTTTTTGACGTAGAATTACGTCTGACAGCGCGGTTTGTATGGGGTCATTTTAACAGATTTTTTGAAGGTCATGTAACTTTTTTGGCTAATACTTTAGGGTATACCTATAGCTTTTAATACTTATCATTCAAAGATAATATATATACTAAAATATCAGATAAGTCCTGCGCTGAATTAATATTTTATTTTGGATCTTATCACTATTATATTAAGGTCACAAAATATTAAAATATAATTATAAATAATATATATAATAATATATACATATAAAATATATTTGCTTGCTCATTTTATCATGCTTACTTTTAACGTTTTCTTTGTTTTTGTCTCGATAAGAAGTCCATAATTGAGTGTTATTAATTTATTTGTTAATTTTCGGAAGATCAATAAAAAATACGTGCAAAATGGACAAAACAATCGGACCAAATAGACAAAGTAGAAGAGGTTACAAATTAAACGGAATTCTACGTCTACACTTACAATACTATTGAAACTGTTTCTATTTTGTTTTATTCTTAGAATCTTAAGAATATTTACTAAAATACAAAATTATAAAAGAAATCGATTTTAAAAAACATCCAATTAATACCCCGTTATACAAAAAAGAAATAAATGAAAACTATTAAAACATTGCGGAGATATTGACTTTTAAATAGCAACATACAATTTGAGGTAGTCTTTTTTTCTCTCTCTTAGCATTTGGTTGAAGTACATGCTAAATAACTAACGACAATTTTATGAAAATTCATTAAAAATACTTTTGGTTAGAACTTTACAGTGATTGTAATCACATTTCAAAGAATATTTAGCAAACTTTTATAAATAATTAGAAAAATTGGAAAAAGGTTAAAATTCAACCATAATATTGATATGAAAAGTTAAACTTTTGAATTCAAATCATTTTTTTTTTACAAATTTCACAATTGATGAATGTATAAAACTAAGTTTTTTGAGGAAATATTTACTTTTGAAAAAAACTCAAATTTGACGAACTTTAAAGCTTTCTACCAATCAAATTTCATATTGATCAAAGAGCGTATTTTTTTACAAAAATTTCATTTCTTTCTTAAAAGGTTGGGAACCGCCTTCATTAGATATATCATTTATATATACATTCTGCACATTAGCGTTACAGTAATTTTCAAATGATATAAGTTTCATTGAAAAATGTGTTGTGAAAAAATTGAGAAAAAGGTGGGGGGGGGGGGGTTCAAGTTTTGTGTCAACATATTAATAGACAAGATTATACAAAAATGTTACTCATACGCCCTGTTGTTTCATGTTTAAGTGGTTTAACGAAGAAACTAAAGATATATCACATCAATATATTGCAATTTTTCTTATTGGAGTTTATTGGAGTTTACTCCTTTAGAATCGATTTGCATGAAAAGAAATTATATTAGGGGGTAAAGTCAAATTTCAACTATTTTTCGTTACGTTTGAATTTTCAACTATTTTTTGCGTTATGCTTGAATTTTCAACTTTTTTTCGTTACGTTTGAATTTTCAACTATTTTTGCGTTATGCGTGAATTTTCAACTTTTTTTGCGTTATGCTTGAATTTTCAACTTTGATTCTATGACTCTATGGCCAATCGAATGCAATGGAATTATCTAAGGTCACAGGCAGATCATTGGCACTTAAATGGATTCAATGGAGAATTTGGACCAACGTGGATGATTCTATGGCCATTCGGATGCAATGGGATTATCTGAGGGCACAGGCTGGTCATTGGCACCTTAATGGATTCCATGGATTCCATGGAGGTGACAGGGGAGTCATTGGAACTTTTATGGGTTGAAGCAACATTTGGACCAAAATGGATGATTCTATGGCCAATCGGATGCAATGGGATTATCTGAGGTCACAGGCGGGTCATTGGAACTTTTATGGGTTCCATGGAACATTTGGACCAAAATGGATGATTCTATGGCCAATCGGATGCAATGGGATTATCTGAGGTCACAGGAAGGTCATTGGAACTTTTATGGGATCCATGGAACATTTGGACCAAAATGGATGATTCTATGGCCAATCGGATGCAATGGGATTACCTGAGGTCACAGACGGGTCATTGGAACTTTTATGGGTTCCATGGAACACTTGGACCAAAATGGATGATTCTATGGCCAATCGGATGCAATGGGATTATCTGAGGTCACAGGCGGGTCATTGGAACTTTTATGGGTTCCATGGAACATTTGGACCAAAATGGGTGATTCTATGGCCAATCGGATGCAATGGGATTATCTGAGGTCACAGGCGGGTCATTGGAACTTTTATGGGTTCCATGGAACATTTGGACCAAAATGGATGATTCTATGGCCAATCGGATGCAATGGGATTATCTGAGGTCACAGGAAGGTCATTGGAACTTTTATGGGATCCATGGAATATTTGGACCAAAATGGATGATTCTATGGCCAATCGGATGCAATGGGATTACCTGAGGTCACAGGCGGGTCATTGGAACTTTTATGGGTTCCATGGAACATTTGGACCAAAATGGGTGATTCTATGGCCAATCGGATGCAATGGGATTATCTGAGGTCACAGGCGGGTCATTGGAACTTTTATGGGTTCCATGGAACATTTGGACCAAAATGGGTGATTCTATGGCCAATCGGATGCAATGGGATTATCTGAGGTCACAGGCGGGTCATTGGAACTTTTATGGGATCCATGGAACATTTGGACCAAAATGGATGATTCTATGGCCAATCGGATGCAATGGGATTATCTGAGGTCACAGGAAGGTCATTGGAACTTTTATGGGATCCATGGAATATTTGGACCAAAATGGATGATTCTATGGCCAATCGGATGCAATGGGATTACCTGAGGTCACAGGCGGGTCATTGGAACTTTTATGGGTTCCATGGAACATTTGGACCAAAATGGGTGATTCTATGGCCAATCGGATGCAATGGGATTATCTGAGGTCACAGGCGGGTCATTGGAACTTTTATGGGTTCCATGGAACATTTGGACCAAAATGGGTGATTCTATGGCCAATCGCCTGAGGTCACAGGCGGGTCATTGGAACTTTTATGGGTTCCATGGAACATTTGGACCAAAATGGGTGATTCTATGGCCAATCGGATGCAATGGGATTATCTGAGGTCACAGGCGGATTATTGGAACTTTTATGGGTTCCATGGAACATTTGGACCAAAATGGGTGATTCTATGGCCAATCGGATGCAATGGGATTATCTGAGGTCACAGGAAGGTCATTGGAACTTTTATGGGATCCATGGAACATTTGGACCAAAATGGATGATTCTATGGCCAATCGGATGCAATGGGATTACCTGAGGTCACAGGCGGGTCATTGGAACTTTTATGGGATCCATGGAACATTTGGACCAAAATGGATGATTCTATGGCCAATCGGATGCAATGGGATTACCTGAGGTCACATGCGGGTCATTGGAACTTTTATGGGTTCCATGGAACATTTGGACCAAAATGGGTGATTCTATGGCCAATCGGATGCAATGGGATTATCTGAGGTCACAGGCGGGTCATTGGAACTTTTATGGGTTCCATGGAACATTTGGACCAAAATGGATGATTCTATGGCCAATCGGATGCAATGGGATTACCTGAGGTCACAGGCGGGTCATTGGAACTTTTATGGGTTCCATGGAACATTTGGACCAAAATGGGTGATTCTATGGCCAATCGGATGCAATGGGATTATCTGAGGTCACAGGCGGGTCATTGGAACTTTTATGGGTTCCATGGAACATTTGGACCAAAATGGGTGATTCTATGGCCAATCGGATGCAATGGGATTATCTGAGGTCACAGGCGGGTCATTGGAACTTTTATGGGTTCCATGGAACATTTGGACCAAAATGGATGATTCTATGGCCAATCGGATGCAATGGGATTATCTGAGGTCACAGGAAGGTCATTGGAACTTTTATGGGATCCATGGAACATTTGGACCAAAATGGATGATTCTATGGCCAATCGGATGCAATGGGATTACCTGAGGTCACAGGCGGGTCATTGGAACTTTTATGGGTTCCATGGAACATTTAAACCAAAATGGGTGATTCTATGGCCAATCGGATGCAATGGGATTATCTGAGGTCACAGGCGGGTCATTGGAACTTTTATGGGTTCCATGGAACATTTGGACCAAAATGGGTGATTCTATGGCCAATCGGATGCAATGGGATTATCTGAGGTCACAGGCGGGTCATTGGAACTTTTATGGGTTCCATGGAACATTTGGACCAAAATGGATGATTCTATGGCCAATCGGATGCAATGGGATTATCTGAGGTCACAGGAAGGTCATTGGAACTTTTATGGGATCCATGGAACATTTGGACCAAAATGGATGATTCTATGGCCAATCGGATGCAATGGGATTACCTGAGGTCACAGACGGGTCATTGGAACTTTTATGGGTTCCATGGAACACTTGGACCAAAATGGGTGATTCTATGGCCAATCGGATGCAATGGGATTATCTGAGGTCACAGGAAGGTCATTGGAACTTTTATGGGATCCATGGAATATTTGGACCAAAATGGATGATTCTATGGCCAATCGAATGCAATGGGATTACCTGAGGTCACAGGCGGGTCATTGGAACTTTTATGGGTTCCATGGAACATTTGGACCAATATGGGTGATTCTATGGCCAATCGGATGCAATGGGATTATCTGAGGTCACAGGCGGATCATTGGAACTTTTATGGGTTCCATGGAACATTTGGACCAAAATGGGTGATTCTATGGCCAATCGGATGCAATGGGATTATCTGAGGTCACAGGAAGGTCATTGGAACTTTTATGGGTTCCATGGAACATTTGGACCAAAATGGGTGATTCTATGGCCAATCGGATGCAATGGGATTATCTGAGGTCACAGGCGGGTCATTGGAACTTTTACGGGTTCCATGGAACATTTGGACCAAAAAAGATGATTCTATGGCCAATCGGATGCAATGGGATTATCTGAGGTCACAGGCGGGTCATTGGAACTTTTATGGGTTCCATGGAACATTTGGACCAAAATGGATGATTCTATGGCCAATCGGATGCAATGGGATTATCTGAGGTCACAGGAAGGTCATTGGAACTTTTATGGGATCCATGGAACATTTGGACCAAAATGGATGATTCTATGGCCAATCGGATGCAATGGGATTACCTGAGGTCACAGACGGGTCATTGGAACTTTTATGGGTTCCATGGAACACTTGGACCAAAATGGATGATTCTATGGCCAATCGGATGCAGTGGGATTATCTGAGGTCATAGGTGGGTCATTGACACTTTTATGGGTTCCATTGAACATTTGGACCAAAATGGATGATTCTATGGCCAATCGGATGCAGTGGAATAATCTGAGGTCACAGGTGGGTCATTGGAACTTTTAATGGTTCCATGGAACATTTGGACCAAAATGGGTGATTCTATGGCCAATCGGATACAATGGGATTATCTGAGGTCACAGGAAGGTCATTGGAACTTTTAATGGTTCCATGGAACATTTGGACCAAAATGGGTGATTCTATGGCCAATCGGATGCAATGGGATTATCTGAGGTCACAGGAAGTTCATTGGAACTTTTAATGGTTCCATGGAACATTTGGACCAAAATGGGTGATTCTATGGCCAATCGGATGCAATGGGATTATCTAAGGTCATAGATGGGTCATTGGAACTTTTAATGGTCCCATGGAACATTTGGACCAAACTGGGTGATTCTATGGCCAATCGGATGCAATGCGATTATCTGAGGCCAAAGGCGGGTCATTGGAACTTTTATGGGTTCCATGGAACATTTGGACCAAAATGGGTGATTCTATGGTCAATCGGATGCAATGGGATTATCTGAGGTCAAAGGCGGGGCATTGGATTTTGTATGGGTTCCATGGAACATTTGGACCAAAATGGGTGATTCTCTGGCCAATCGGATGCAATGGCATTATCTAAGGTCATAGACGGGTCATTGGAAATTTTATGGGTTCCAAGGAACATTTGGACCAAAATGGATGATTCTATGGCCAATCGGATGCAATGGGATTATCTGAGGTCACAAGCGGGTCATTGTGTCTTTTGTGGGTTCCAAGGAACATTTGGACCAAAATGGATGATTCTATGGGCAATTGGATGCAATGGGATTATCTGAGGTCATTGACGGGTCATTGGAACTTTTATGGGTTCCATGGAACATTTGGACCAAAATGGGTGATTCTTTGGCCAATCGGATGCAATGGGATTATCTGAGGTCACAGGAAGGGCATTGGAACTTTTAATGGTTCCATGGAACATTTGGACCAAAATGGGTGATTCTATGGCCAATCGGATGCAATGGGATTATCTAAGGTCATAGACGGGTCATTGGAACTTTTATGGGTTCCATGGAACATTTGGACCAAAATGGGTGATTCAATGGCCAATCGGATGCAATGGGATTATCTAAAGTCATAGACGGGTCATTGGAACTTTTATGGGTTCCATGGAACATTTGGACCAAAATGGGTGATTCTATGGCCAATCGGATGCAATGGGATTATATAAGGTCATAGACGGGTCATTGGAACTTTTATGGGTTCCATGGAACATTTGGACCAAAATGGGTGATGCTATGGCCAATCGAATGCAATGGGATTATCTGAGGTCATAGGCGGGTCATTGGAACTTTTATTGGTCCCATGGAACATTTCGACCAAAATGGGTGATTCTATGGCTAATCGGATGCAATGGGATTATCTAAGGTCATAGATGGGTCATTGGAACTTTTATGGGTTTCAAGGAACATTTGGACCAAAATGGATGATTCTATGGCCAATCGGATGCAATGGGATTATCTGAGGTCATAGACGTAACTTTTAAGTCATTGGAACTTTTATGGGTTCCATGGAACATTTAAACCAAAATGGGTGATTCTATGGCCAATCGGATGCAATGGGATTATCTGAGGTCACAGGCGGGTCATTGTGTCTTCTGAAGGTTCCAAGGAACATTTGGACCAAAATGGATGATTCTATGGCCAATCGGATGCAATGGGATTATCTGAGGTCATAGACGGGTCAATGGAACTTTTATGGGTTCCATGGAACATTTCTACCAAAATGGATGATTCTATGGCCAATCGGATTCAATGGGATTATCTGAGGTCACAAGCGGGTCATTGTGTCTTTTGTGGGTTCCAAGGAACATTTGGACCAAAATGGATGATTCTATGGCCAATCGGATGCAATGGGATTATCTGAGGTCACAGGCAGGTCATTGGAACTTTTATGGGTTCCATGGAACATTTGGACCAAAATGGATGATTCTATGGATAATCGAATGCAATGGGATTATCTAAGGTCATAGACGGGTCATTGGTACTTTTATGGGTTCCATGAGACGTTTCGAACAAACTTTATGATTCTTAGCCAATCGGATGCAATGGGATTTTCTTAGGTCATTGTCACTTTTTTGAATTCTACGAAGCATTTAGACATAAATTTATGATTCTGTGGTCAGGCGGATGTAACTGGACTATCTGAGGTCTAGGCTGGGTCATTGAAACTTTAATGGATTTCATATTAAAATAACATTTTTGAGAGAAAACCTTATTTTATATTTAAGGTTTTTTGGAAGAACACTGGGGACGTCTAGATTTTGTTCAATCATCACGATTTGTACAAAATTTTACTGCAATTTTTTACGTTTCGAGTTTTAGTTATTTAAATTTTACTGCCTCAGTTGTTGGTAACGACATTACATTTTGGTAATGAAATTAATAATGTTTACTGTTAATGCATGATAAGTTTATATATTTAACCACTTTGCCTATTGTACATGATTATATAAAATTCCAAGGCAATCAATAAGAAGTAAACTCCAATCGCGCGTCGTAGCTGACACGCACCCTTTTTTTACAATAACATAGACTGCTTTCCGCTTATTTCATCGAATTACTTTACCAGCCAAGTTCATGTGCACCTGCAAAGCTTAGTGATTATTAAATAATGTATCTCATGAAAAATTGAATATGAACTATAAATATTATTCACTTGCACTGCAAAAATACTGCACAAAAAGTCTCATTTGAAGATATTCTTTTAGCAAACACAATTAATTATTGGGCAATTTGCGAACAAATTGTTACAATATTCATTATTGTATTAAATGACATGTTATCAAACATGAAATCAAACAAATTAATTTCAAACATAAACTCTAAAGCTCAAAATATCCAATTTAAATAAATCAACTTATGCTGCGATCCTTCACTCAATTGAATCCGATATGTATTAAATTTGGAAATCATAATTAACAAGCGTACTAAAACCAACAATTGCTGCAGCAATCAAAGCAATAACTACAGGCTTATTCGACATCAGCAGCTAGAAAGCCTGGAGTTAAAACTGTTGAATAGAGCAGATGCAGGTGATTGTATTGTTAAGATACACATTATGTGTATTTGTGTATGTGTATGTGTGTGTGAGTATGCAGCTAATTGATCAGTTCTTGTATTTATTGTATCTTTGGCTTAAAGTTGCTGCAAGCAGCAACTCAACGAAATGTCAGTCAGTTGAAGATACAAGCACACGTGCCAACCAACAGTTAATCTTATTACCTACATAGTTAATTGAAACTTTATATAAGAAGATATATATAAATGTGTGTATACGTACACAGATATCTAATGTTGTTTGCTGGCACTTAAGCTGCTTTGCTTTAAGTATACGCTCTTCTATAGGTAGATGGTTTTTAGCAGCACAGCCTTGAAATTTGCATTTAATAATTTGTGTATCTTTTGCTGCGTATCATCATAGATCGAGGCAAATTTTCATTTAAACTAATTCAAAATGCCGTAAAGTTAATTTATTGTCTGCTTGTCTACCACCAAGTTTGCTGCTGTGGTGGTCGTCTTGGTTCAATGTACAGCGCTCTGCCGCACCGACCACTTTTACCACTGTTGGTAGCAGAGCTCTGCTCACAACATGCATCAGATACCTAATTAGTTAATATACATATACATATATGTATATAAATACATATTATAAAGATATGTGTGCTTTTATATATGCATAAATAAACAAAATTTTGCGCTGTTCCAAGGCACTCTAATTGCTTTACTGTCGAACAATGCAAACAAATTCTTGGTTGAAGTGTTCACCAGGTTATGCTGAAGTGTACCTTTGTGTGCGTAACTGTGTGCTGGTTGCTTATGTGTGTGTTTTTGTTTTTTGTGTGTACTAGTGTTGTATGTGACACAGTGTGTTGCGTGTGTGACTGTGTGGGTGTTTAAATGGTCAGGTGAGTGGTAAATGACAGCGAACTCGTAACTATCTATAGCACTGTGTGTTTTTAGCCCAAAGTGATAATGTTGATGTTTTTGACAATGTTGCTGAAATTCATTGGCAGTTAACTGGCAGCGTCTAAGTGGGCACAGAGTACATTTTATCATTATCGAGTGTACTACCAACGTCGAGTGTTAAATGAAAATGTCGTTGTTTGTTATTCTATGGCAAGCGAACTTTTTATTTTTGTCATATTAACAAAGAGAACAGAACTTGTACTGGAACCCATGAGTTAAGCAGATATGAACAAACAAGCAATAAAAAAAGTAACAACATGCTCCATTAAGGGCCATTCAGGTTCTTCATGCACAAAAATCGTCTAACATTGTAAAAATATTTTTACAAAATTTTCAAACAATTTAATAAAATTTGTTGTAGTTATAAGCATAAGCATCCAAAGAATCAGCTACTGTAATTTTCTTCGAAGCAGTCTGCTGCTAAAAATAAGAATAATCTTTTAGCTTCAAAGCGACAAATTCAATTTTTTTCCTTTTGAAAACGATTAAAAACAGGATGAAAAAAACTCGCGTGTAGCAACGTACACGTGGCAGAAGAGAAACTTCTTTAACAGTAAGAAATAAGAGAGATTTTAGTGTGAAATAGAGAGAGAAAGTATCTGAATAGAAATTCAATCAATACGAAATGGAATAATAATTTGTTGATTCAATATTTGCATCCAGGGACCGTACCGAATATGGCTTTTGTCGAAAGTGTCACATATTAACTTTTATCTCTTAATTTTTATTTTTTCCGACAAAAATAACAGTTTTTTGTGCCTTATAGTTTTTTGGGGCAAAAATAACAGTTATGTTCTGTCGTTTATTTTTCGGTCAAAAATATCAGGTAATTTATATTTGTTCAAGTCATTTTACCGATAAAAAAATTTTGATATTATTATTTTCATCTCATCGGTGAGACATTTTACACATGGTGCAAACAGTTCAATCTGTCAAGCGGCTTTTAAGAAAACACAAATTGCTTGATATTTTTGACCGAAAAAATTAAAGTCACAAAATAACTGCTATTTTTGACCAATAAAATAAAAGTCAAAAGTAACCTTTATTTTTCCTCGAAATATACCAGGCAAGAAATTAAATTTTAAAGAATCAGTTTCAAATTTAAAAGCGACTTAATACTCGTGAGGCTGAGGACATTTGTAACATAACGGTATATTTGAAAAAGTCTTTCGACAATTTTTTTCATTTGAAAATTGTAAAATAACAGTTATTTTCGGTACTTGTTTTAGTTCAGTTGGTGGTTTAGTTGCTTTCGAATGTCTTCTCAAGATTGTTACTTTTTGAATGCTGGATTGCATTTGCATAGTACTCTTTGAAGGAGCCTCCGAAAGCAGAGGCAAATTTTGTTCATTATTACCTCCTGCTTCCTGATCATAATAATTGCTTGGTACAACTTGGTGCAACTTGGTTGGCTTTAAAATTTTGTTGAGATGCATCAGTGTGTTTTTTGGGGATTGGTTCTTTGTAGATTCACCAAAATACACTGATATTTCGTTAAAATGCATTTTGAAACTCAGCCGTTGTTGCAATCACCTTACCTTCATCATTAGTTGCAGACCCAGCTGCGGCTGTATTCTTAAGAGCTCTAATTCGCTCTAATTCGCTCTCTTTATTCACGAACGCGTTCTGCTCCTGTTTTAGCTATTTTTCTTTTTTTTTTTTTCGTGCATACTTGTAGGATGAAAATTAATGTTACGGTTATGTTAATAATGTAATGTTAATGTTAATGCAATGTTAATATTAATTATGTTATTTTCAGTATGTTAAGCGTTTAATTATATTTTGTTTGGGTGGTAATTATGTGCCTACATGGCATAATGGTATGGATTCCGACTCTTAAGTAACAATGTTCGGGGTTCAATTCTCGGCAGCGACAGTAATTATTTTTTAATTTTCATATGAATTGAAAACGTTAGCCTAGCGTCACGAAAATGGACCTTGAAATTTCACTCGCCGCCAAAGAAGTTTCACTTCAAAAAAAAAAATAAAAAAGCACAAAGGATAAAAGCAAAACAGTCTGCTTCGACTGTTGAAAAACTGATGCTGTTTTCCCTTATGAAAGTTGAACACTTGCTGCTGCTTCGACTTTCGAGTTTGTCCACAGTTTTAGTCAATCAAAACGACAACTGCCGAAGCTGTCGACTGTGGAAATGCTTCGTAGTTTTTCAGCGATCGGTTTTTTGCTTTTGCTTTGACTGCGACTGTTTAATATTTCGCAAGCACAAGCTTAAGCAATAGTAAACTGTGAAGTTATGAAAACAGCGAGTGCTTGAAAAAGCAACGAGGCGGAATCTAGAGTTTCTAATACCATCCTCTACCATCCAAATACTCTGAACATTCTGTTCAGACTATTCAACTCAGGCTCAACATAAGAAGTGACAATGCGGAATCTAGAGTTTCTAATACCATCCTAGTGCTGCCAGCCAGGAAACTAAAGACATAACTAAAGACATAGCTACATAAATTGGACTTCTATGTGACGGCCTTTGAGGCGGGTGGTTGTGTAGTCTCAGGAAGATCTGCTTGTTCGAAAGAATCGAAGCAACGTAGATTCTACAAGACAAAAATCACCTCCTAAAAATGGAAGAGAGAGAACTGACTACTCTTAGTTTCAGGGATAAGGCTCTCATCAGAAAGCATGCAAAGACCGTGGAAAGCTTCGAGCACCGTTTTGCTACCAAGCCATTGAACTTTTGGATTGCAACTAGAAATAAAGTTATAGAGGGCAAGGTAGGTAGGGCTGAACCATCCCAATCAAATGTTTCCAAAAACAACAAACGGTAGCATAAAACAGGCACCAGCAAGGACGAAAAGAAAAAAAGCCAGCGCAGGTCCTTCCTACTCCAATTTCGACAAAGGCGGTTAAAAGGAATGTGGAAAAGAGAGAGCCAGCAAGCGCAAGGAGATAGTAGGGATAAGCAATACAGACTTGTAGAAAACGAGATACTCAAAGCCATAATGGTCAGCGTCAAACATGGTGATCCCGAGGATCAGCAAGTTCAATGGTGCCGGCTGGCATAAAGGTATGAAAGTCATCGGATGTGAGAAAGTCACTGGAGTTTCTGAACAAAACCATAACCAATGTTGGTGAAATTTGAAAGAGAGCTTTATTAAAACGATCTCTAAGTTCACGTATCCGCTTAGCCACAAGGTATCTGTATGGATTCCACCTACTGCTCTGCATGAGGATATATCCTTTCAAAAACTTTTTGCGGTGCAGAAAGTATGCGGACATGCTCAAACTCAGCCTCGGAACCATTGAGGTAAAGAGGCTGTACTACACTCAGAAAAATATCAGCTGTATTATTAACAGTCGGCCGCTGTTATTTCAAAACACTGTTAGATTGAATGATTTACGTTTAAGTTAAGAGTTTTCCTCATTGAGTGAACGTTTCAAAGTATTTTTGTGCGGTTAAAAACTGTTGAAATATTTATGTGTTAATTGAAAAGTTTGTCTTCTCTGAGCAATAGTTTTTAAATGTGTTTTTTTGATCTTCCAAAAATTAACAAAAAAATGAATAACACTCAATTATGGACTACTTATCGAGGCCAAAACAAAGAAAAAGTTAAAAAGTAAGTATGATTAAATGAGCAAGCAAAAAGAAACAAACAAAATTTCAAATTTTTTCGATCATTTTGTTAAGTTTGACAGGTTGAGTTCATTGACTAGTTGAATAGAAGGCGAAGCAAATGCACTTTCCATTGGTGCCACTTTCGTCTCTGCCCGATATATAGTTTGCGAGCTACAGTCAGTTTAACTACTAACTTAAAATTAAAATTAAGACCCCGATTTATAAAAAATCGTATGGTTACTATATTTCACGCTGAGAACATGTCATTTCCTCTCGTCTCTGTCTGATATTTAGTTTGCTAGCTACACTTTCGTCTCTGTTCAATGTATAGTTTGCGGACTACACTCGCTAGTGGTAGTGGGATGTGGAATCAAAATTAATTTGCATTAAAAACAAAAATTAAAATTTTTACGCCATCTATTGGGTAAAAGCATAAAAAGAAATATGATCCAACTCATTTTTTTTCATAAGAGTTAAATCTAGCCGGATCACAGACCCATTTCGTTAAATTTGACAGATTGAGGCCATTGACTGAGTTGAAAAGATTTCAAAATAGTATACTAGAACAGTAGTGCATACATAAACCCAATGCAAACTAATGCTTACAATGCTGTCAAAGCGAACCAATCAGTTTGTGCAAAACCAAAGCATACAAGCATAAAAAACGAAAGAAAAACAAAGAGAGCAGCAGGCACATAAGCAGCTGATGATTGATTTTCTTATAAAAATACATGCATTGTTCTTCTTATATTTTACTTTTTTGTGACTTTAATATAATAGTAACAAAATCCAAAATTAGATATTCATTCAGCGCAGGATATATCTGATAGTTTAGTATATATATTTTCTTTGAACGATAAGTATTAAAGGCTGTAGGTATACCCTAAATTATTAGCCAAAAACGTTGCATGACCTTCAAAAAATCTGTTAAAACAACCCCATACAAACCGAGCTGTAAGACGTAATTCTACGTCAAAAAAATCTTAGTTGGTCTTGTTGGTACTTGAACCTAGGTCAGTCGAGTACTAGACGCACACTCGGCTTAACCTGAACATACAAATCAGTGATCAAATTTCAATAAGTACATACGTACTTATACCTGTACCGTGTTCTATAGACTAACAGTCAACCGAGTGTTGATTTGAATGTTTCATTTGTTGGATGGTATTTAACAGTGAAATCTGTTATTTCAACCCATGATTTGTTTGATATACCAGCATTTTTTCCCTGAGTGTAACAAAAGCGTATAGAAGGAGATCTTTCCACAGAAATAATTCTATGAAATAGAGGTAATAGACCAACTTTACCACAACCAATGGATTAAACATAATCAAATAAGGGATTCGTAGTGGACCAGAAGACCCCAACGGAAGCATCTCAACGTTGCATGACCATTCTAACTTATTCTAACCTATATCCAGAAAATTCCGCAAGCCGTTGGCATCAGTGCAAGCAGCAAACTGTTCTTTCTTTACAAAGAAATTAACAAGTTGTATTGAAATGTAGACTTACTCTGTTCTCTGAATTATTGTCTCCTGATTCTAGCCAGTCTTGAAACCAGAAGTATTAATTAGATTTGACACATATTTACAGTTTGATTGAAACACGAATTTTGTGTTTAAAATTTGGCAAAATCGATCAATCGAGGAGTCTTACATACACCATACGGTCTTTAGTGGTTCTGGTTGTGGAAAGCTTTGACGAATTAGTAAAAATCTTCAAAGATTTGCACAGAGCTTATATACTTGAGTTATTAACCCTATAAAGATACATACTTATTTAAACTAAACAAATTTTTCAGTCAACCCTTGTTTTGCGGTTTCAATCGAACTTGATTACAATGTTGTATGTTTGTTGGCATAGTTTAGTTTGTTTCGTACCCAATAATTATTTAACCAAGCATCTTTAACCTTTCAGCGCTTTGAGTTTTACAAAGACTTAGAAATGAAGAAATAAACTGCACTGTTATCATTATTCACTCGTTAAACCTAGACTTTGCTCTTAACCTCTTCTTTCACTTCTGATATTTATAAAGCTGTTGATGTTATATTTAAGGTTATATTTAAGGTTGTGCTGCAGCCTAGAGTCTAACAAAAACAATTTATATTGTTGTAAAGCCGCTTTTCGATTTACTTCAAATGCTTAATGCCCATTTTAAGTTTTTATATTAACGTTGTCGACCTTCGAGTTAAAATTCGTAACAAAATTTTATGTCGTTAAGAAGAAAAATGCAAGCAACAGCATACAAATGTAAAATGAGTTTGTAGAAGACAAGTTCGCAAGAGTTTTGTCATTGTCACTAACTAGACTGGCATTAAGATGAATTTATTTCGTAAGACGTATTTCAACTATTTTTCCATATGACCTTTTAACAAGGCCAAAGCTCAGTTGAGAAGATTTCGTATACGTTGTGATAAATCGAAATTATTTAAAATTTAGCAAAAAATTGCTTACAAGTGCGAAAGGATTTCAATGTCTGTCTGTCTGTCTGCCTGTCTGTCTGCCTGCTTGCCTGATTTTCATCCGCTTCATGAGCATAACAAATGGCTAGGAAGAAGTCAGCCCATAAATCATCAGATTTTGTCTGGCCAAAATTAACTTTAAAAATTGCATAACTAAATTTATGTCTCAGCAGCAGCAGTAGCAGCAGCAGCAGCACTAAACGAAGGATGCTTGCTTTGTACCAAAATCAAGTGGGGTGAAGTGGTGTAAAGTGGAGTGTAGTGGGTATGGGCTGCTAGGGTGAAGTGCAACTGTATGCAAAACCCTTTATCCTTATCCAGATTTTGTGCTTGGGCGAGTGTGTGTGTGTGTGTTAACTTAAAAAGTTTCTTTCTACGCTCTCAAATGTGAACAATAAAAATTTCAACAAAAGCATTGCTCTTCCGCTCACTTGGCCTCTAGGTCGCATGTATGTATGTAAAGACTTGCATATATATTTGTATGTATGTGTGGTTATGCAAAAAGGAATTCCTGTCAGACCTACAATGGCGTAGCGGAAGTTTAAGTATGTGTATAAAACTCAGAAGAAGTACACTTGCAGGAAAATATTTGCGAATTTGTTGGTGAAAGATTGCCGCTAAATAGCTGTCTTCAGGGAAGCTAAGGAGTTTAATGGAGGCTTTATCGTCTACAGTTTTTAAAGATATAATCTTATGCAATTCAGATATTTCTTATTGCAGTTGCTAGACTCCAACCGATTAAATTATCTGATCAAAATGAATTCTTAATAGATATAAAATAGATTGTTGTACCAGATCTTAGTCTCTCCGACTTGGAGAAATCTATGCGTTGTTGTGACTTTTCGAATGGCTTGGGTTGAAGTTAAAACAGTAAACCGACATTGAGTTAAACTGCTGTAAGTAAGTTTTATTCTATACTTTGAGAATGAAACTCTGCAGGAAGGCTTCTTGACTTAGTGCTTTAAACAACAATCAACGAAATTTAATTGCCAACAAACTTACTTATATGATGTATAATATAAAAAACGTACGCAATCCCAAATAGAGAAAGGAAGAAGTTGGTAAGCTGCAATCAGAATGGACAGCCGAAGCCTTCGATTTTCACTCCTGCTTCAAGAAAGTACTACTCCGTTTAACGATATATACGTGCAATAGACGCACATATTCCATTCTACGCATCTATCACCTCTAAGCTGAAGAGTAGATTGTCTATAGCCGCTCTCATCGCAACCAGTTGCATGACCAGGAGCGTCGCAACCATACTGCAGAGAAATATGGAGTCGCCTACAAATCCATGGAGCGATTCCCAGAGAAGAGGAGTGAAGAGAAATGCCTTTTCAAGCGAAAATTAACGAGAGGCGGAAATACGTGAGTGCTGTAAATTGAGGTGCATGGCGACAGGGATGAGACCCGGATATTTTTCGAATATATAAGATGCCTGGACGATAGTTTTAAGGCTGGAGCCTCTTTCTGCAAGAATGAAAATGGTGCCAGAATCTAATGACAGATATCTTGAGTGAGCTGATGTTATGCAGGCAGCACTGTCTTCTAAATGACAACGCTGACAACAAATCCGTTGATAAAGATGATTTTCCAGAAACTCCGAATATAGATAACAGCACTGTTTCGCTAGCCGACTATAACCGGGTCTTAACAGCTATAGCTCGTCTCAAAAACAATGAAGTCTCAAAAGCCGTTGGCCTACAGGCTGAATTTCTTCAGAACGGAGGCAGAGTTTGGCTTAAATGCATTAACGAGCACAAGACTAGAGCAGGTTTCCTTCATAAAATCAGTGTTCTCTGGATATCTGTCACTAGATTCCAATTTTTATCCTTGCCGGAAATGGATCTGGTCTTAAAATCATCATTCCTGTCGTCATGCATCTCAATTTTCTCACACTCACGCATTTTTGCCTCTCGTTTTTTTTCACCTTAAAAGGCGTCTCTCTTTCCTCCTCTTCTCTGGGTATCGCTCCATAACAGCACACGTTACAACCGACTACTTAATGGCTTTGTAGGCGGTGTTCTTTTTTTCAGTGGCGACGCGACACTCCTGGTCGTGCCACTGGTTTCAGCGAGGGTGGTGGTATCCAAGGGGGCGATCTTCACATGGCAACGTGTCTGATTGTCTCAACTTGGCGAGGCCAGCATTATCCATGTCGAAATCGTCTCAAGTCAACTCAAAACCTCCAAGTGGTGTCTGCTGGAAACGGCAAACTAACACCCATTTATTATTTGTCGGTTAATTTGAGCGGCGATGTCTCCTCTAGACTATTAACTTGAACTTGGGTCTCTACAAGACCTGTGCGTAGGGTTTGGGTCTCAACCACATTATAACTTCCCAATGAAAACTAAACCAGCCTCGGATATGAACCCCCACTACGTTGACGACCACCTCAAACGAAAAATGGATAATGATTTACGGATATGCACCTGGAATGTCCGGACCCTTTATAGGAAAGGTGCCACTGTCCAATTGGCGGAAGCACTCGAAAAAATAAAGGCTGACATCACCGCCATCCAGGAGATGCGATGGAAAGGACAAGGTATCTCAGCTGCCATGCGGAGAAGCGCGAATTTGGATGCGGATTCGTCATAAGTCGAAACTACGTCATCTTGTTTCCCGGTTTACACCTGCGAACGAAAGGCTGGCGACAATCCGCATCAAGGCTAAATTCTTCCACATAAGCCTAATTTGCGCACATGCCCCGACGGAGGAAAAGGACAATGCTGTCAAGGAAACCTTCTACGCGAGCCTAGAGGACGTTTATGATTGCTGCCCGGCTCATGACGTTAAAATAGTTCTCGGTGATTTTAACGCGAAACTCGGAAAAGAAGTCATCTTTGGCTCCACTGTCGGTCAGTTCAGTCTCCACAAGATCACTTCGAAAAACGGTCTAAGACTGATCGACTTCGCCGCGGCGCGAAACATAGTAGTTAGTAGTAGCAGATTCCAACACCTCGATATCCAAAAGGCAACCTGGCTGTCCCCGGATCAAAAAACGCGAAACCAATTTGATCATGTTGTGATCGACGGAAGGCACGCTTCAAGTGTACTGGATGTGCGCACATTTCGGGGGGTCAATATTGACTGCAGCTCCGTCAAGGTAGGAAATGACCTCTCCGAAACCTTTTATACCGAACGAGGTTTCAGACAAGGCGACCCGCTATCATGCGATCTCTTCAATATCCTACGAAACGCAGGTATACATTGAAATGGTACCATTTTCTACAAAGGTGTCCAGCTCCTTGCGTATGTTGATAATATTGATATTATGGGCAGAACCAAGAGATATGTAACAGCTACTTTTCGCCGCTATCGAAAAGGAATCAGCCAAAGTGGGTTTGACGGTGAACGAGGGCAAAACAAAGCAGATGCTGTCTTCAAATAGGTAAGCGCTGCGTCTAGGCTCCCATGTTACAGCAGGCAAATATAACTTTGAAGTTGTCAAGGAGTTTACTTACCTTGACACCGCCGTAAACAGCAACAACAATGTCAGCCTGGAGATGAAGCGAATAATAACAATTGCTAATAGGTGCTACTACGGCCTAAGTAAGCAATACGGTTCCAGAGCCCTCTCTCGATCGACAAAACTAATACTCTACAAGACGCTCATCATACCTGTGCTTCTCTATGGCGCTGAGGCATGGGTGGTATCTCAAACAGATGCAGCCACTCATGGGGTGTTCGAGAGGAAAGTGCTTCGCAAAATCTTTGGTCCTGTTCGAGTTGGCGACGACTATCGCATTCGAATGAACCTTGAACTGTACAAGTTCTTCGACGATATTGACTTAGTCCAGCGTATAACAATTCAGAGACTACGTTGGCTGGGTCATGTCTTTCGTATGGATGAAGAAGCTCCAGCGAAAAAGGTGTTTGAGGCGAAAGTCGAGGGTCGACGACGAAGAGGACGGCCATGCCTCTGATGGATTGACCAGGCCGAGAAAGCCCTTACTGCGCTTGGTGAAAGAGAATGGGGCCGGCGCGCGCGAAGCAGAGACGCCTGCCAAGAGCTGATCAAACGGCCGTAACCCGACAACAGGTTGTCATGGCCACCTAAGTAAGTAGGTAAGTAAGGTGGTAGCCCTCTTTGACAGCCTTACACATAGAGTAGGATATGTGCGGCTTGTATTGCGGCCTGTATCGTGCGCATGTATAGTCGATCGGAGGAGTGTTTTCTTGAAGCAGGTGTGAGAGTCGAGTAGCGAAGACTTCGGCTGTCCTTTTTGACTGCAGCTTGTCGACGTCTAGCTATCTCTGTGTAGGAGTGCGAGTATTCTTAGCTGGGCACAGACGTGTGTGGATCTTGGCTGCAAAAAGGTAGTGATCTGTGTCTATGTCTGCACCGCGGATCGTGCGTACAACTAGTACACTGGAAGAGTTCCTTCCGTCAATCTAACCGTGACTAATTTGGTTGTTTGTTTTTTGATCAGCGGACAGCCAGGTGGCCTTATGATTATTGAGATGCTTGAATCTAGTGCTACTAACGACCATGTATTATGCTGCGGTGAAGTCAATCAACCTCATTATGTTATCAGATGTGTTGTCGTGGAGGCTGAACTTTCGGATTGTTGGACCAAATATGTGTTCCTTACCCACCTTGGCGTTGAAGTCACCAAGCACGATTTTTATGTCATGACGGCGGCAGCGTTTGAATGCATCTTCAAGGCGCTCATAGGAAAGTTTTTAGTTCTCGTCATCTTTTCTTCTGTCGGAACGTGCGCACATATTAGGCTGATGTTGAAAAAGTTAGCCTTGAAGCAGATTATGGCAAGACGTTTGTTCACAGAAGTGATTCGCAGGACATGATGTCATATTATCTTGCCGACTACAAATCCGCATCCAAACTCATGATTCTCCGCATGACCGCTGTACTATATATCACAGGATGCTTTCCGTAAGCAACCCTGTCCCTTCCATCTCATTTCTTGGATTACAGTGATATCAGTGATATTGATCTTTCCAAGATAACAATCAGTTGGATTGAGTTTATTCAATTTAGATTACAATTTAGGGTCCGGATATTCCAGGTTCATATCCGTAAATCGTTATTATCCGTTAGTTTTTTGTTTTTGGCACTCGCCATCAGATTTGGGGATAATTTTTTTCATTATTCTTGTGCTTTTCATTGGAATCTTTTTTTATGTGGTGGGCTTCAAACCCAACGCACAACTTTTGCTTGAAGGCCAAAGTTGCCCGCCGCTCAAATGAGCCATCAACTAACGAGTGTTACTTTGCCGTTTCCAGAAGACACTACGTGAAGGTTTTGAGTCGACTTGAGACGATTTCGACTTGTATAATGCTGGCCTCTCCAAATTGAGACATTCAGACACGTTGCCATATGAAGATCGCACTCTTGTCTCTCAGAGATTCAAAGAGTGGTATTATAATTATCTTATAATGAGAACGACATGATGGGTATGACATGATTAGTATCATTCGATATTTTGGTATGATGTGTTGGGTGTGGATTTAGGATATCGTTTGTTCGCTATGGTATGATAATATTAGTACTTTGGTAATGAGAAATTATTATGTATATAAGATGGTCGTCATGGTATGATTGATGTTGTGAGTTGTCACTTATGATAGTTTTGGTATTTTTGATATATTTTATCAATGAGATCAATTATATCAATGTGGTGACCGTGGCATGCAGGTTAAGTGTGTGGCTTAGCATGCTCGGAGCCCGGGTTCGATCCCCAGCCGTGGCGAAAAGTTATTTTTCAATAAAAAATTTTTCTGATCGGTCACCACCTCTCTGCAGACAATGGCAAACCTCAGAGAGTAAAAAATGACATGTAAAGCTTCTTGAGAACATGAACTTTAGCCGTTCGGAGTCGGCATAAAACATGTAGGTCCAGTTCTCGGTCAATTGTGTGCAAACATTTAATAACACACACAACACAATTGATCATTAGAAGCTCGGTCAAAGTTCTTTCAAGGGCTGAAATGGCCAATTTGTTTTTGTTTTTTTTTTTTTTATATCAATGAGATATCCATATCTTAATGTAAACAGTCCATTAACTGAATAAATTTTCATTATAAAATATAATAAAATATTATATTTTCTTATAGAAGTAATCTATAGAATCTTATCAAAAGAAACTTACGATCTCACTGCAAGAAACATTTGTAAGCAAATTTAAACCTTCTTCGACATCAACTAGGGATAGTTTTGTACTTGCTATGAAAAGAGTTAATATAAAGATTCAATAAAAGAGGCGATATAATATATAAAAATTGTTCTTTCTAAAAATTTCTTTACACTTAAAGAATCTTAAATTATTACTTAAATTATTGTATATTATGATTTTTGACGGAATTCATTTATCAGTGTTTGTAATTAATTTAGTTTTTAGAAAAATATAGTAAAGATGTAATCATCTCAGGGCATCCTATTATGAATTATTTAATGAACTTAAGGCCCTATTCTCTTTCAGCAAAAAATTTTTTTCGACTTTTTTTTGCATTTTTTTATAGCTTGGACATTTAAGAATATAACCCTAAAAGGATTTTTGAAATTCGAAATACTTTAGAAGATATGGCCATTTTTGTGAAGCAAGGTCTTCGTCAAAATGACAAAACTTCAAGTTTTAAACGCGTTTATCTCGAAACCACGTTTTTCGAGCTGGCGGCCACGATTCCGCCAGTTCTACTGAACCAATTTGGATGAAACAAAATTTAATCGACGTAGAATTGTCACCATTCTGGCCCGTAGTAAAATAAATTTGCGATTTTCTGTACTATTTTTTTTTTTACACTAAACTACAAAAAAATGGGTCCAAATTCGATTTGTCAATTTCAAGTGGCCGCCATTTTGTCAAAAAAAATCGCAAAATTTTTATTTTACTACGGGCCAGAATTACATCTATGCTGATCATAACCCTATATTTTTTTTTTTCAGACGCTCCTGAGGGCCGGAATCGTGGCCGCCAGCACCATGCCTTTTTTTTTGAGGGCCAACTTTGACGGTGGCATCATCTGTGGACAGCCCCTATATCGCGGCGAAAAAAATTTTTTTATTTTCTTTCATTCATTACTAATTCAATAAAAAAAACAAAATTCAAATATCTTTTTGCGTTTTCAAATGAGAATTTTTTCAAAAAGGGTCCAAAAACAGCAAGCTGAAGGAGAATAGGGCCTTAAGCATGACAAATTCATGCTTATTTACGTTAAATCTGAAATTTTTCTCACCGTGTACTTGAGAAGCTATTGCTCCGCGCAACCAAAGAATCTTTGTGTTAATTCAAGATACATATCGACGATTTTATATATTTTAACTATAATTGTTCAACAATTTTTTTTTTCAAGTGTTTCAACATCTGCATAATTGTGCGCCTGGTGGCTCACAATGGCAGCCTATTCGTACACGGCAACATTTGAAATATTTAAAAAATGCAATTTAGAACAAAAGTTGACTCTGCCAGGCGACACTTTTAATAATTCACAAAAATGTTCGAAAGAACGACCGACGACAATAATAAAAAGGAAAGTGAATAAGAAAAAATGCAGAAATTTGCTCACCACATTGAAGAGTTAAGAATCCTTCGAAACGTCAACAAAGCAATGAATGAAAAACATTCTTGTCGCACACACAGAGACAAAGTAAGAACCACCCCAATAGGCAATTAAGCCAGCGCTCTTCAAACGACGGCCTGTATTGACTGCTACTTTTGAAGACCAAACACATCCTTTCCTCGCTGCTCTTATGAGCCCTTCTTGAAGGCCTTCTTTTTCTGCACAAAAGTCAGCACAACAAACTTTTTTCCCTTCAAAGACTAACTTTTCATATACTTCAGGGCAACTTTTTCGTTTTAAGTCAAAATATATATTAGTTTTAAAATATGACATAATAATGGCCCTTCTTACTGCTGTATCAAAGTTTATAGATTGAAATTAATCTGACATAAAAAACATAGGAGAGAAGATAAAATAATAGAATTTATAAAAAAAAGAAGAAGGTTTAAAAGAAAACAAATATTTTTTCAATACTCTTTGTTTACACCTTCTTTTAGCCATTCTTAAGAAGTGCTTCTATCAGGCCTCTTTTGAGCTATCGGAGCGGAAGGCCTGCGAAATTTTCCCACTTCATATAAAAAAGAAAGTGTAATTGTATATGAGTGCGGCAGTACTACAAAATCCACAGGAAGGCCTGCTAGCAGCGCTGTCATTGTCTACTGGGACGGCATCTAATGCGGAGTGCATGAATGAGGTTGAGGTTTCTTTGTGTCATACAGCAGCTTACAAGCAAGCGCACATAGAGGTTAAAATTTGCATGCATACATTCAAACATACATGCAATCACATGACACACAAGAGACAAGCAATAAATTCGCAAAAATGTCGCTAGTTCGCTCATGATGAACGAAGAAGATGAATGAAACGTACGTACGAACGAATGCAGCTGAATGAAGCAGGTGCTGCAGAATGATGTGGGTGCAGAACCACCTGGCTGGATGTGAGAATAGAAGTGGAAGTAGATTCATAGTTATAACTATGAAGCGTTGTAGCCTAGTGATAGTTGTTGCTGCTTTGTACACACAAATTCTTCATTCATCTCTGAAAATCTGTCTGTCTAGAATAGCGTTCCTGGAATTCTGCACACTGCAAAGGTTGTAGTTTTTTTTTTTTGCTTTTCTTGTAGTGTGCTAAACATGCACAACCTGTGCAAACCTTTGGATTTTGCGGAATGTTTATTAACCAGACGCAGGTTACGGCAGTCAGGAGCTTGTCACAAGCATTAGCACAAACCCGAAACACACACAGACCAACAATCTTTTGTATCGCTTTTTGTATTATGCGGTTTTTTTTGTGCGCCTGACATTATTTGAGCTGAAGAGCAGCGGTCATGTTAAGGTTCTTGTACGTTATACAACAGTTTTTAATTAAGCGTTTGATTATTTTGCAAAATTCTATGATGAAAATCTATGTAGAGGTCCTTCCCGATTTGCACTGCACTGCTGGTGTTGCTCAGTGTCATCTTGCAAAGACGTATCAGTGTTGCAAGAATGCCAAATTTAGATATGATGGAATATTGGTGATTGCTTATTGAACTGTTGAAGGCGGCTTTGAAATCTACAAAAAGATCTCTTCCAAGATTTTTTGCTGAATAAATATCTGGTCGATGGTGGACTTTCTAGGTCTTAAACCACACTGTTAAGGTCCAATCAGTTGGTTTACAATGGACTTCAGTCTTTTGTCTTATAATACGCTCGACAGGTCATATGCAATATAGAGAAGACTTATCAGACTTATCAGACTTATCAGAAAGTTAGCGCAAATCGTGGGATCGCCTTTTTTGTGAATTGAGCAGAGCTTGCTTGGGGCTTAAATCATCTAGAATGCATTCTTCCGACCATATTGTGCATAGAAGCTTGTTAATGCATTTGAACAGAGCTGTGTCACTGTTCTTAAACAGCTCAGCCGGTAGGCCATCAGCTTTTGGGTTTTTGCTTATTTTAAGCCGAGCGTGCTAAGTGTGTGGCATGCGAGCCAACGAATCTCGGTAGACCCGGTTTCGAATACCATCTGACACAGAAAGTTTTTTCAATAGAAATAAATTTAACTGATCGGCCGTCACCACTCTGCAGACAATGGCAAACCTCAGAGAGTACAAAATACCATGTTAAGCTTTTTGAAACACAAACTTAACAGTTCGGAGTCGGCATAAAACACGTAGGTCCAGTTCTCGGTCAATTGTGTGCAAGCCAGGCATGCACGTTAACGTTAATTTTAACGGTAACCGAAATATTTTTTTTGTTTCGTTGAAACGAAATAAAAAAATAACGTTAATTCAAAAAACGAAAAATATTTATTTCGTTTTGGAGAAAACCAAGGCTTATTTATAAAAGGTTGCATACATTTTTGACGTTTTCTCATTTCGGCACCCTTATTTTGAAATGAGAGCAAAAGAGTGTAGTCATTTGAGTAAATAACTGACACGGTTGCCTGAATGTAATACTATTGGTAGTTTTTTGTAGTACTATTTGGTAAATAGAATACTAAAATTTTTGTTTAGTACTTTTATTGGTCCTTTTTTTATTCGGATGTCCTGATAAAATTAAGTCATTGAGTTTGATCTACCCCCATAATTTTAGTTTTGATTGAAGGATTTCAGTACTATGCCCTAAAAAAGGTTTAATGAAATAAATATATATTAAGAAAATCAAAAAAGATAGACAAAATAAATATTTTCATATGCGAAACTTTCATTGCATTGGACAACGGTGATCGTAAAAATCCCTTTTTCTTCCAATTTTGACAAAAATCAAAATTTTAACACATCTTGACTTAGTGCGTACACAATAAAACAGAAAACTGCACAAAACCCTGAAAAATACTTTTTTTTCTCGAGCAGCACAAAACCCTACTCTGCAAACGTCAAAATATTTTTGTTTACATAAAATAAGGATGCGTCAAAAAATGTACGTAACCTTAAATAAATCAATCTTGGGAGAAAACGATATAAAATTTTTTCGTTTTTTTCCCAATCAACCGTTGAAAATAACGTTAATTTCAACAAAAAAATTTCGTTTTTTTTTGTATCAGAAGAAATTTTTTTTAGCATAGGAGAAAATTATAGAAAATTTTTTGTTTTTCAACGAAACGAAATTTGCTGTGATAAATTTTTGACGTTATTTAAAAAACGAAATAATTTTGATAATTTTTTTTTCGGTTTCAACGAAACGAAAAAATTTTGTTGATTTCGTTGTGCATGTCTGGTGCAAGCATTTAAACACACACAAATGATTATAAGAAATTCGGTCAAAGTCCTTTCAAGGGCTGAAATGGCCAATTTGTTTTGTTTTTATTTTTGTTTTTTATAGCTATTATGACTTTGCTATAGTCGGGGGCAAAGTTACTTCAACGCCGTCATCCTTAATTAAGATTTCCGGTATATCATTTCCATTGGCGGAATTGTTGTCAGTGTCGCCATTCAAATCAAGAGAAATGCTCCCTCTACCACATCAGTGTACTTTCGATATCTGTCACCAGAATCCTATTTGCGACCTTGTATGAAGAGGCCCCGGTCTTAAAACTATCGGCCAGTCGTCTTGCCTTTTCGGCAACTGATTTTCCAGACTGTTTCTTGAGTATGCGCTTGAATTTCCTCGCACTCATGCTTTTCCTCAGACTTTTCCTTGTTTCTTTGGTCTGAAAAGTTAACCCTACTCCCACTTCTTTCTTTCCACTCCATTATAGCACGTGTTATTACCGACTGCAGGGTGACTTTGTAGGTGGCGTCGCACGTTGGGAAAAAATCAAACATTGCGACTTTTTTTTATTGATTTTTTGCACTGATTTTATGATTTTGAATAAGTTAAATTATAGAACTCCATTTTTTTTAAGTTCATTGGCCTTATCACTTTTTTTTATGGACCTCCAAAGTCATGCCTAACTTCAAAAATATTTAATCAAAAATTTCATTCAACGTATCTTCTTACTAAAATGCTCATAAAAACTTCAAACTAAAGTGAAAACAAATGAAGATATTTTCAACAATGAATCCCAAAAAACTATACTTTAAATTTGTATACCTTAAAGTTTCGTCCTGTGACATGGAGATGTGATAAGGAGATGTAGTTAGAGATATAATAGAGATCTTAGGCAATTATCATATATATGAGCAATATTATTCTACCATAGATAATCTGATAATCTTATTCTTTCATAGATAATCTGTTAATTAAATTTCACTTGCATGGGCAAAGCCACGTCTAGCTTTGCAATGTTTGTGCCAGTTTACCAGTTTACCAGTAAAAATACCTGATAAATTAGTTACTCCATTTTTAGTTTTATTATAATCCGAAATTTTCTTCCAATGATATTTTATTTGAATATTTTGTATTGTATGCACGGTGACACGCTCCCTTGATCTCTGCTTGATCACTTTTGCCAGTCAAAGGATATGACTTAATAGTATGCCGTGTAGAGTTTCATTGATGTGTACATTAGACCGTCTCGCCTTATAGGCGAAAAAAAAAAATGTCGCCGCACACCAGCTAATCTGAAGCATTATTGAAAGGAGGTTTCGAAAAAATTTTTTTTTTTTTTGACCGAACGTAGGGGTCGCGTTTCGACATATTTCTTTATATCTTCGGTATTTACCGTACGATCATAAAGAATTGTTTGTTTTTGGTTTTGTCTCAGGAAGACCTATTTTTTGTCTCTAGAACTCATTCACCTCAGTTGACCCCTTATAGTACTGACCCACCAGACCTCAGTTTCTACCATCTTAACGTACCATTTTGGTTTCAGAAATGGAAAGTCCATAAAAAATCATTTAATTTTATAAAAGAAATTTTTCGATAATTTAAATAATTATCTATAATTACAAAAGTTTTTGCGTGAGCTGAAAATGGTTTTAAAATGAAAATTTGATAATTTATATTAAAAAAAAACATTTTCAAAGTCACAAAGCACAACTTTGTAAAAGTAACTTAACTCATGTATAAAGTATTCAAAGTATGGCTGGAAGTTAATTAAGAAAATTACACAAACACTGCGAACAAGAAAGATGCAAATAGTTATCAATCAATAAATTTTTTTACATTTTACAATGTTAATCATCGGAATGAATAGATAATACTTCCCAATCAATTGTATTACTTCCCAACAGTGCAATTCTACTCAGTGGCGTAGCTAAGGTTGGTGGCACCCGGGGCGGAAACTAAATTGTGCACCCCTTAAAAAGGTTATAGTAAACCTCAAAAGAGTAATGTTTAAAAATACCAGGAAATTAATATAATTTTTTTAAATAATAGTTTACTATTATGATGACCTCTCTGCAGACAATGGCAAACCTCAGAGAGTAAATAATGCCATGTAAAGCTTCTTGAGAACATTAGCCGTTCGGAGTCGGCATAAAACATGTAGGTCCAGTTCTGGGTACAAACATTTTGTGTACAAACATTTAATAACACACACAACACAATTGATCATAAGAAGCTCGGTCAAAGTCCTTTCAAGGGCTGAAATGGCCAATTTGTTGTTTTTTTTTTTTTGTTACTGTTATGATTAGTTTGTTAAAGTGCAAATAAAGTTTAATATTTTAATTATTTGTATAGTTTATAAAATTCGGTTACTATAGACAAAACTTTAAAATAATCTCATCGATCATTTGAAAGATATGTAATTTGGAAACTTACACAAAACTTAAAAAATTTCATTTAATTTCATATTTGAAGTAAATCTTAAGTTTTTAAAGCAGGATTTTACGCAATGAAGGAATTTTTCAAAAATGTTTTGTTTACGCAAAATTTTGATTTGCAACAGTGAGTAAATCCTCAAAGATCTATTTTGAATAAAATTTTTCACTATTTCTGTTTTCATTTTACAATAGTTGTCGATGAATCCGACTACATATTTTTTAATCAATCTCTACAAAAATTACATATTTTAGAAAAGATTTAAAAAAAAGCTTATAAGGGCTTATAAGTTATGCGAGAACAATTTACTATCAGTAAACCACATATATCAGTTAATGTTAAGCTAGTTTTTTATAGAAAATTGTGAAAATTTTACGAAAAATTGTGCATATTTGAAGAAAAAACAGGACCTGGAAGCAAACCGTTGGCAAATTTTCCCTCATTAACCCTCAATAACCATAAAGTACAATTTTTATTCGAAATCAATCCATGTCTTCTATATAAAAGTTAAGTGAAAATTAAAATAAAGTATTCAAATTCATTTATAAACTTTCTTTCATTAATTTTATCAACTTCTTTATAGTATTCTATATTCATCTCAGCTTCGACTTTGATAGACAAAACTGAGGTCTGTAAGATTTGACTGCCCTATCCTCGACTATTAATATCACAGTATCAATCTATTACAGTGATACCAAATTATTATCAGAAATTTGTTTCGTACTCATTATGTACATAATTCCCAAAGCAAACTAGCCCTGGCTGGCCAAGGTCAAGAGTCATGAATGGCCCGATAAGAGCTGACAATTGCAAGAAATCTGTCGGTGCTACACATTCGGTGACTGCGCACAAAATTTAATTAAAATAATTAGAATAATTTTTAAGGAACTGTGCATCTTTTGTTAAAAACTGTATTTTTGACAAGTTTTGTTAGTTGATTTAATCATAATAATGATTACTTTAGTAAAGTTAAGGAGTCAGAAAACCATCTTAGAGCTTTTAATAGACATCTTCAAAATAAAATAAAAAAAAACGTCAGAACGTCTTAAAATTGTTATAAAACGCCATTTATTTAATTTAAATAAAAAATTTAATAAACTTAAATCATAATT
Organism: Tetanocera ferruginea; assembly: GCA_958299015.1. Taxonomy (NCBI): domain Eukaryota; kingdom Metazoa; phylum Arthropoda; class Insecta; order Diptera; family Sciomyzidae; genus Tetanocera; species Tetanocera ferruginea. The sequence goes on from OY282641.1 coordinate 36,082,483, forward strand.
TAATTTTTTTAAAAATTTTTTAATCATGAAATTAGTTGAGTATTGATTTTTAAATTGTTTCATGTAACAGGATACCCAAAAACATATTACTATTAAAAATTATGTTCAAGCAGATTAAGAGCTGTAAATAAGGTTTGTTTTATGATGTATTATCACAGAACTTAGTAATCACAAAATCATAAAGCATATTTTTATTCTTGACATTTATGACATGAAAACTTTTTTCTGAAAAGTTCTGGAGAAATGTATTGCTTACAAAATAACTGACGCTTCCATTCATCATACTCTGAAAATAATGCAGATTTTCGAAACATAATGGTAATAAAAATGTATACTATACGAGTAAGTTTGAACACTTCTTAACCTGAATATAAGAAGAAAAAAAACGATTTTTTTAAAATTTTATGGAACAAAAAAAGGAATGTAACATTATAATATAACATTTTTCTTTTTGTACTCTATCTTACTGTCATGAAAATTTGAATTGCATTTATTTGGCAATTGCACCCCTAACAAATGACAAATTATGTTCGAATTGACTTAGGTCTTAGTATGAGTGTTTGTTTATATTGAAACAAATTTTATATAAAGTTAAAGTTTTAATAAAAACGAAGTAAAAAATATTTGCATTCACTTTTGCACCCTCTTTATATTCAAAACATAGAACCGCAGTTATTAAAGTGTTCTTATTATTAAAAAAAATCAAAAATTGTGTGTGGTGAAAAGTTCTTTTACCAAATTTTGCACCCCATTTTAGCGTGTACCCGGGGCGGACCGCCCCCCCCGCCCCCCCCTTGCTACGCTACTGATTCTACTAATATATTTGTGTAAATGTGCTTAAAACTTATGGTTTTCATCATTAATTCACCATAAAGATATAATTCTATAAATTAGCAGATTTAACTTTGTTGTCTTATCCAAGAACTTTGTAGGTTTAAAACAGACCAAGCGCTTAGGTAAACTAACATAGGCTTTTTGTTAATTTTTCTTAAGTTTTTTATTAGGCGTATCCGAATCATTCTGCAATTGTTGTCGTTATTTTAAACTTCGACAAACCTTGGACATTAAGAGCACGATCTTAAAGAATAGTCCAGAAAGTTTAATAAGAAGGAAGTTTTTTGCAGGGTTTAATTGCATTACTATAGAATTGTACACTAAGATGCTTTTTTTCGGATGTGAACGTTTTCGGTGAAAAAACTTTACAAATTTGCAAAACATATTACATTAAAAAATTTTTAATATTTCTAGCGGAAATAGCGAAAAAATTCTTCTGAAAAAGTTTAATGATTTTTTATGGGCTTTCTAATTCTGATATCAAAATGATATCTGAGATTATGCGATCTGTAATTTCAAAGTTAACCTATATTGCAAATTTGAGTTACATCCGAGGTGCCATACCTCTTTTATCGAACGGTACCAAACTTCACAGGGACACTTTCAAGACCTTGCGACAGCGGAATATCAATTGGTTTAGAGGCTGCGGAGTCTACAACTACAACATACACATATACTTACATCAATTTTTATTCCCTAAACCTAAAAGGTCAGGGTATATTAACTTTGTGCAAACGTTTGTAACGCATAGAACGAAGCGAGTCCGGTATAGAAAAGTATATATATTCTTGATCAGCGTTACCTCGTGAGTCGAGCTATTCATGTCCGTCCGTCCGTCCGTTCGTCTGCGTGTTGTCCGTAAACACAGGATTAGAAGAAGGAGTTGGGATAAAACTTTGTACACATGGTCACATGAGCTCAAGGATCTGCAATATTGAATATTTTTAGAATCCGCCCAGGGACACGCCTGCATAAATGCCTGCATAAACTGCATAAATAAGCTCATAATTTGACTACAACAAAAAAACTTGCCATGTATGTGTTTTGTATCAACAAAAAGATGTTTTCGAAAAATGGGTATCATCCACCCACGGACACGCCCACCTCCCATTCCACCCAAAAATTGAAAACACAATAAATAAACCTATACTTATTCTACAGAAATTAAATTTGGCACGTATGTTTTTTATAACAAAAAGAAGATGGGTTTGCAAAATGGACATCCTCATCCGCTCACGGACACGCCTACCTCTCATATAACGCAAAAATTGAAAACTGCATAAAAAAGCTAATAAGTAACCTACAACATTAAATTTCGTGTGTATGTGTTTTGTATCAACACAAAGATGTCTTCAAAAAATGGGTGTCATCCGCTCATGGTAACGCCCACCCCCCATACAACCTAAAAAGTTAAAACGCAATAAATAAGCCTCTGTTTAACCTACAGAGATAAAATTTGGCACCTATGTTTTCTATAACAAAACAAATATGGTTTTGAAAAATGGACATCATCCGCCCACGGACACGCCTACCTCTCATACAATGCAAAAATTGAAAACTGCATAAATAAACTCATAATTAACCTACAAAAATAAAATTTGGTGTGTATGTGTTTTGTGTCAACACAAAGATACCTCTGAAAAATGGGTGTCATCCACTCACGGACACGCCCACCTCCCATACAACCCGAAAATTGAAAACGCAATAAATAAGCCCCTGTTTAACATACAGAGATAAAATTTGGCACGTATGTTTTTTATGACAAAAACAAGATGTTTTTGAAAATATGGACGTCATCCGCCCACGGTCACGCCTACCTCCCATACAACCCAACAAGTTTAAAACTCAATAAATAACATTATGTTCGTCATAGGGAGATCAAATTAGGAATGTATGTATTTTATACCAAAACTAAGATATGTTCAAAAATTGGGAGTAATCCGTCCATGAACACGCCCACCTGCCATAGCGAAAGCACAATAAAGGGCATTAACTGTGAGGTACAGGAATAAAACTTGGTATGTGTTAATTTTTCATCAATATTTAAATGTATATAAAATATAGGCTTCATCCGCCCACGGAAACGCCCATTTTCAATAATATTTTTTTTTTTGGAAAAGTACACTCAGAAAAAAGTGTCTCGGAATATGATAAAAAAGGCATCATATTTAGAGAAAAATGGTATAGACTTTGCTCCAGAGAATGCTATTCTCTAATTGCGATACTAAAAATTCTCTAAAAATGATAAAATGCTTCCATGAAATAGAAAAATATATTGGTTTTAGAAAAAATACTTTTCATTTTTGAGAAAATATTTGTTTTTATTGAATGAAATACTTCTCATAGTGAATTTTTTATCAAAATATAAGAAAAGTTTTTCATTTTCAATAAATGTGAAAATTTATTCTAATTGAAGAAAATTTTATTTGAAAAAGAGAAAATTGCTATTATCCAAAATAGAGAAATTTTTTACCGGAGCAAGGTATGTGTTTTTTTCTCAGTGTGCTTTATATTTAAGTCAATATAGAAATAAGAGCAAAAAAAGACTCAAGCGGCCGTTTTACCCAATTTCTTCCCAAGGAGCGTCGCAACCCTCCTCATCATGCTGCTAGTTCTTTCGATAAAAATCAAAGAATGAGCCGCATGCAAACGAAGTCAAGAACCAAACGAATACGAGCAGAAGCTAAATAAAGATGAACAAAAATTGAACAATACCGAACAAAACCGAAGTTGAACGAATAAAATGCAAAAATCAAATCGATGCCGAAAAATTTTTAAAATTCTAATTTTTTTCTGAGATAAAAATGATTATTAAATGCATGTTAAGAAAAACTTAAATCACAATTTTCTTGAAGTGACAATTCGAGACTGGGTGACAATTTTCCTCGGAAATCAGATGTCGGATTAAGACTTGAAAGATGTAATTTAGTTTGACGGAAATTCGACTAAACACTTTCGACGAAGGGAGGCAAAAGCCCAAAAAATGATCATTTAAAAAAATTAAATTGATAATTTGCAAAGTGTTAAAACGAGAGCAGTTTTAAAAATCGTTTATTTTTCTGTGCTCAAGGCAACTAAAAATAAAACTAATAAATAAACTTAATTAAAAAACAGCATTATTTTCTTTTACTACTCAAACGGAATTCTACTACGATACGATAATTCTACTACGATTCTACTTACGATACTTTCCCAGCTGTTTTTTTTTATTAGCTTTGAACCAAGTATTTAAGGTGTCAAACCTATTCAGTCAAGTCTACCTTAGTTCGGAAATGAGGTGATAGATAAGTAGGAGAGAAAGGGATATCAATAGAAAAAAGTTTAAAATGTTGTATGTTAGGCGGAGCGCCTCATCAACAAGCGAATTTGAATCTGAGGCAAGTGTTATGCCTTTACTTCAGCCAAATCGAGTTATTAAGCAATCTCATCCCACAAGCATCCACCAACTACCAACTTCTACAACTACTACAACTTCTTAAGTCATATATATTGATGCATTTTTTATTTCAATTGATAAGAAATGAGAAAAGAATTAAAGAAAGGTAAAAGCGTAGGACCCGAAACCTCTGGGTTGGTAGTTAAGCATGCTTACCACTCGACAACAATGGCTGCAAATTATTATCCAAAGCTGAATATGACCACCACTCGTGGAATAAAATTTGTACACTAATTCATAAATTAATCCAAACTAATTTTCATGGAACATACTTTCTTTAAAAAAAAAGAGACTATAATTATCATTTCAATATAAAAGAAATAAATTCGTTGTCACGCCATTTATAAATACAAGGAGTATTATAAACTAACCAACATCTTCGTCTTCAAGTACTCACAAAATCCTTTTTCTGTTTCCTCTAAAGACTCAAACACTTTATTTATAAAATTCCATCTCCAGCTAATCACTTAACATAGCACCCAAAGATTTCTTGCGTCAGAACTAATCAACAACAAACCAAACGACTTGAAATATAATAACTTTTGCCTACTCAACAAAATCCTGCTCGTGCTATTTACAATCATATCTCCAGACCAACGTAGCAACATCTATTTGGTCGCGACAACAACTGATTTGCGTGCTAAGCGACAAGAAGGAGCTGATAGAAACGATAGAGCAAACCTCAGAGTTTCAACACATGAAATATGGTTGGGATAAGTAGGCATTCGGTCTAGTCTAGAATAAAGTGAATAGATGATAAGTGCCACCGGAGTGCGATGTCGCTACACACAAAGAAATAGAGGGACAGAGAAGAAATAGTGAGAGAAACCAAAATAAATTGTTAACAACGGCAACGACATGCTATAAAAAAAAACTTGCGGGTAGTTTGGCGAAAGCAGCGTGATTAAGTGACGCAAAAGTGTTTTAAAGCACAATAAAATATACCAGATTTACTGTTATAATAGAAATAAACTTTTTATATTAAAAAATTTGCTTTATCTCTTAAGCTGCACAATTTAGCTCATTGAAAATAGAAAAAAGAAAAAAATACCCACCATTACGGATAGCATCTCTGTGACTTGCATACAAATTATTGTAAAAATGTAAGAAATATTATATTTCTCAAGCTTTATGCAACACTATGACAACGTCTGAAATATCAAAGGATTATATCAATGTCTTTCAAGCTAACATGACAGTCAACAGAATTGCTGATGAGCTGAAGTGAAGTAACGACAATATCATAAAATAAGTACTAGATATAAGATATGACAGACTCAATGGAATAGAGCTTGACGGAGGCAAAAAAAAAAAATAAATTCACACCGTCAGAAAACATGTAGCTGTTATCGACTTAGAGGAGACAACAAAAAATTTTAACTCGACGAGCACTGAAAATCGGTCACTTCTGTCATCTCATCTTTTTTGCATCGAAAAAAAAAAGACTTGGATATTAGATGCCTATAGATAGATATTGAAAACGGCTTGAAATAAAATAATAACTTTTCCGATTGTAAAGGACTAAAGCAATACGGCAAAGCTAAGATAATAATATAATATTTGTATACTTACATTTCCGATAAGCTAAATGCATATAAAAACCATGAAAATTACACATTTTATACATAGGTTCTAAAAGAAATCTTTTCGAAAATGATAAAATTACGTTCTTTTGGGGTCTCAAAAGAAAAAATATCAAAAGTTTCCTTAGCCAATAATTGTGTGCCATCAAAATCTTCATGTGGTGACCGTGGCATGCACGTTAAGTGTGTGGCTTAGCCCGAGTACGTTTCCTAGTCGCGGCTAATAGTTTTTCAATTAAAAAATTTTTCTGATCGGTCACCACCTCTCTGCAGACAATGGCAAACCTCAGAGAGTAAATAATGCCATGTAAAGCTTCTTGAGAACATGAACTTTTGCCGTTCGGAGTCGGCATAAAACATGTAGGTCCAGTTCTCGGTCAATTGTGTGTAAACATTTAATAACACACATAACACAATTGATCATAAGAAATTCGGTCAAAGTTTTTTCAAGGGCTGAAATGGCCAATTTTGTTGTTGTTGTTGGTCAAAATCTTCAGAGTTTTGCTTATGTTAGGCATTCGTTCTAGGTATTCATTCAGAAAGCAACACTTATAAAAACAGTTCCAAAAAGCTTCAAAAGAGCTTTCAAAAAGCTTAAATAGACCTTTCAAGCTTATTTAAATAAATTATATTAGTTATTAATGCCAAAGCTTTAAAAAATATTCTACACACCTTTCAAAAAGCACTAAATTTATCTAAAGAACGGCCTAAAAAGTTTCAAAAAAACTTAGAAAAGCGTAAATATAGCTTTCGAGCTTATTTGACGAAATTGTCATTCACGCGTTTAAGCAATATTTAGAATTAAATTTGTCAAAGCTTTCTAAAGAGTTCAGAAAAACTTTCAAAAAGCTCTTAAGTTGGCAATATGATATCAATAAGGCTATGACAGAGCTTTCGAAAAGCTTCTATACAGCTTTTAAGAAGTAACAATAAAGCTTTCAGAAGGTTTTGATAAGTTCCAACAAAGTTTTCGAAACAAAGCTATTAAAAACCTCATATAGAGCTATTAAGTTTATTTTAACATATTAGGTATATTAATTAATAATACTAAGGCTTTCAAAATATTCAGACCACTTTTAAAATGCAATTAATTCACATAAAAATTGATATAAAAAGTTTGAAAAATACTTTAAAAAGCTTGAACTTATTTGACAAAATTTGTATTCAAGCTCATAAGTAAAATTTAGAAAAAATTGCCATATCTGTCTTAAAAGTTCAGCACAACTTTCAAAAAGCTCTAAATTCGACAATAAGATATCAATAAAACTATTAAAGAGCTTTTGAAGAGCTTTTATAATAAAAGTTTTGGCTAGAGCTTATAATAATAATATACTTTAAGTTTTATAATAGAAAAGCTTATAATAAAGCCGTCATAAAGCTTTGATAAGTTTCAACAAAGCTTTCAAAAACCTTATATAAAGCTTTAGTTAAGTTTCAGCAAAACTTTCAATACATGAAGCATTAAAGCTTATTTGAATAAATTTGTATTTAAGCTTTGAAGCAATATTTAATATTTAATAAAAAAATTGTCACAGATTTTGAAAAATTTCAGAATAACTAAAAAATGCTCTCAATTCGTCAATGAAGATTTCAATAATTACACAAAAGTGCTTGAAAAAGGTTTGATAGAGCTTTCCAGAAGCTCCAACAAAGCTTTCTGAAAGTGGTAATTACGTTAAAAACCTTCAAAAAAGTTTTGAAAGTGCTTAAACAAAGCTTTTAAAAAGCTTCAACAAAGTTTTCCAGAAGATCCAACAAATATTTAAAAAAGATTGAACAAAGCTTTTAAAAAGCTGCAACAAAGACAACAAAGACCTACTTAAGATTGTTATAGCTTCAATAAAGTTTTCGAAAAGCTTCATTTGAGCTTTCGAAAAGTTTCAGTACAATTTTTAAAAGTATAAAGATTTCATAAAGCTTTTATAAAGCTTAACAGAAGCTGCAATAAAGTGTTCAAAAAGCTTTAATAAAGTTAAAAACCTTTAATAACGATTTTTTAAAGCTTCAGCAAAGCTTTCAAAATAATGCAATAAATTTTCAAAAAGCTTCAACAAAGCTTTTTACAAAGATAGTTTAAGCTTTACGAAAGCTTTCGAAAAGATTCATTTGAAATCTAAAAAAGTTTCATAACTCAGAAAAACTTCAGCGAAAGCTTCTTGTTTCTGAATAGCTAATAACAAAAATATACAATAAGAAGACCGCCAAAATATGAAAAGAGCTTTTTGGCAAGCCAGTGCGAGGCGAAACATGTTTCGTTTCGTACTTAAGGTGGGACATAACATTCGCGTGCATTTAAAAAATGTATAACTCAGTCAAAAGCAAACATGTTTCTAAAATCTTATTTTATTTTTGTAGAGAATTGAACAAATTACAAGAAAAAAAATTCAAAAAAATATATTTTTCACTCCAACATGGTTTTATAGAGCTACAAACTGGCGCACAGTGTGTCCGCTATACTGAGAGAGTGATAAAAAGTAAAAAATGCAAAAACATAACAGATCATTGGTTTGTGGCTTATTCTCAACTACAATAATGAGGCTACAAAGTACCGTTATTATTTTGCTTCTAACTTACTTCATCTCCCTGTACTGAGTTAGATATTAACGCGATCGCGAAGTGTGCGCTCCAAATAGTCTCATTAAGAGCAAACTTGCAGAGTTTTTAAACAGCTTTAAAATAAAAACTACTGTGAATATTTAAAAAAACTAAAATGTAGGATCAAGCATCAGGTATGTACTTAATAAATTCGAAAAGATTGTATTAAAAAAAAAATAAGGGACTAATTTTTAAAAGTCGCGTAAAATACGTGCTTAAAAAACAAAAAAAAAAAATTGCATTTCTGAAAAAGTAAGCTTATAGTTTGTATTCAACTGAGATAAAACAAATATTTGTATGAAGTTCCATTCAGCAAACATTCACATTTAATAATTCTGAAAAACTTGTTGCCACATTTTGCCCCTTTTGCATACTTTTAACTTTTAATAAGTTTGTAAAACTCGCCGAAATAATTTTTTTTTCATTGAAATAACATTTTTTTGCAGGTTCTTGTTCAAACAATATTTTCTTAACAAGAGTGGCTTTTTTCAAATATTGAAAGAAATTACTTCTCAAAGCTGCGGAGAAAAATTAAGGGTTATAAAAGAACATGTAATAAACAGCACAAGGTGCCCTAATGGTAAAGTAAAAAAATCTGATAAAAACGATAAGACAATTTATACCGCAATTCAAAAAGAAGTAGAAAGCAAGTAATAGATTTGAAGAGAGATTCATAAACAAAAATAAATATGGCTTCACGCCTCCATTGGTTTTGAAAACTTTAACGCTTAGGGAAAAAGCAAGGGTCGTCCAAAAAAAATATTAATAATAATAATAATAATAATAAAAATAATAATAATAATAAAAATAATAATAATAATAATGATAAAAATAATTATAATAGTAATAATAATAATAATAATAATAATAATAATAATAATAATAATAATAATAATAATAATAATAATAATAATAATAATAATAATAATAATAATAATAATAATAATAATAATAATAATAATAATAATAATAATAATAATAATAATAATAATAATAATAATAATAATAATAATAATAATAATAATAATAATAATAATAATAATAATAATAATAACAATAATAATAATAACAATAATAACAATAATAATAATAATAATAATAATAATAATAATAATAATAATAATAATAATAATAATAATAATAATAATAATAATAATAATAATAATAATAATAATAATAAAAATAATAATAATAATAATAATAATAATAATACTAATAATAATAATTTTAATAATAATAATAATAATAATAATAATAATAATAATAATAATAATAATGATAATAATAATAATAATAATAATAATAATAATAAAAATAAAAATAATAAAAATAATAATAATTATAATAATAATAATAATAAAATTAATAATAATAATAATAATAAAAAAAAAAACAAATTGGCCATTTCAGCCCTTGAAAGGACTTTGACCGAGCTTCTTATGATCAATTGTGTTGTGTGTGGCATTATACATGGCATTATTTACTCTCTGAGGTTTGCCATTGTCTGCAGGAGGTGGTGACCGATCAGAAAAATTTTTATTGAAAAAAACTTTTCGCCGCGGCTGGGGATCGAACCCGGGCTCCGAGCATGCTAAGCCACACACTAAACCTGCATGCCACGTGGCGTGACGGTCGTGGCGACCGAATAATAATTATTACGAATAATAATAATAGTAATAATAATAATAATAATAATAATAATAATAATAATAATAATAATAATAATAATAATAATAATAATAATAATAATAATAATAATAATAATAATAATAATAATAATAATTATAACAATAATAATAACAATAATAATAATAATAATAATAATAATAATAATAATAATAATAATAATAATAATAATAATAATAATAATAATAATAATAATAATAATAATAATAATAATAATAATAATAATAATAAAAATAATAATAATAATAATACAGGTAGACCTCGCTTAACACGGGGGTTACGTTGCCGTATAATACCGTGTTAAACGAAACCGTGTTATTGAAACAAGAAACCAGTACAAAAAGTAGGGTTCCGTTCCAGGATATCAAAAAATACATCAAAAGCCGTTTTTTTTTACTCTTTATTAATTTTAATTGTAGTTATAACTTAAAAAATAAACAAAAATTGATTTTCAATCAAAAGTTTACTTGTTTGTATAGTTAAAAAAAATAACAAACTTAAAAAAATAAAGTAACTAAAGGAATTCAAAATTTATTAAAATACAATCATGCTATTCAAATCTGTTCTTCATCGCTGCTTATGGTCAATCGTGCGCGATTTTGAGGTGCATCCATTTGGGGCTGTTTTTTAAAAAAATCTGTTAGTTTTGACTGTTTGTTTGACAGTTTTTTATAAATTTGTTTGTATGGTAACATACAATTTTCAAGTTCTCTTTTAAACTTTAATCGCCTTTCAGCAGAAGGATCGGCATTTAAAAAAAACGACTCCAAGTTTTTGGCTAGACTCATTCCCTTTTGAAGACCCTTAACCGTTAATTCATGAGTTTCGCTATCGTCTTCAGTGTCGCTGTTATCAGAATTTTGCTTATTAGGACTTTGCGATATGATTTGAATTAAATCGGAATCTTCTAATTTGGTTTCCTGCAGTAGATCTTGTAAATCTTCTGCCACCATATCATTAAATCCTTCACCGTCGATTAAGTGTGCAATTGCTAAGATTTTGGTAAGTCCGTTTTCTTCAGATGCGACCCCTGTTTCTTCTTCCACATCCACAGACGGCAATATTTTATTCCAACATCCACTTAATGTTGACTTTTTCAGCTCCTTTATTGATTTCGCTATTATTTGGATACAGTCTTTGATTTAATACGTCTTCCAAGCGCTTGTTAAATCCACAGATGACGACTCTGTTAAATTTAAAATCCACTGCAAAGAATTTCGGATATAATACATTTTGAATGTGTAAATTATCCCTTGATCCATTGGCTGCAACAGTGACGTGGTATTAGGTGGCATGAACATAATTTTGACATTAGGATGAGTCAAATTTGGTGGATGACCTGGAGCGTTATCTAAAAGCAACAAAGCTTTGAAGTCCAAATTCCTCTTCTTTAAATATTTCTCAACTTCTATAACAAAGAAATTATAAAACCAATCACTGGAAATATCTCTGGTAACCCAAGCCTTCGAATTTGCTCTCCAGTAAACTGGCAATGTACTCTTGTCTATGTTTTTGAGCGCACGAGGATTTAGTGACTTATAAATTAGCAATGGTTTGACTAAACAATCACCGGATGCATTTCCGCACAAAAGCAGAGTTATTCGGTCCTTGGATACCTTATATCCAGGTGCGCTCCTTGCATCTTTTGAAATAAAAGTTCTGTTCGGCATTTTTTTCCACCAAAGTCCAGTTTCATCAGCATTAAAAACTTGATCCCTTACATATCCTTGCTCGTCAATATATTTTTGAATTTCTTTTGGGAATGTGTTAGCAGCTTCTACTCCAGCAAAATATGGATTACCATTTAGCAGTAGATGGCGTTCAAATTTCGACTTAGAACTAAAAAATATCAGTTAAAATATGAAGGTTTTTTTTTTAATACATGTACTTTAATGCACACACAACAAGTGCAAATATTTTTTGACTTAAAAAAAAAAAAAAAATTTCCGGAACCGTGTTAGAACGAGGCCATTTAGCGTGTTAAACGAAAAATGATCACAAAACGTAAACCGTGTTAGAGCGAGGCCGTGTTATAAGAAGCACGTGTTAAGCGAGGTCTACCTGTAATAATAATAATTATAATAATAATAATAATAATAATAATAAAAATAATAATAATAATAATAATAATAATAATAATAATAATAATAATAATAATAATAATGATAATAATAATAATAATAATAATAAAAATAATAATAATAATAGTAATGATAATAATGATAATAATTATAATAATAAAAAATATATAATAAATATTTATTAACATCCCATGTTTTCTTAATAAAAGCTAAACTAAAATTACATACCTTCACATTTTGATTTTGAATTTACTTTAGTTTTATTATTTTTTATAATTATTATTTATTATAATTATATACTCGGTCAAAGTCAATTCAAAGCTTAAAAGCAACTATGGTCGTTAAAGGGTTAATTTTTAAAATCAAAAATAAATCATGATTCTATAATGCTATCCTCAATAAATCAAGCTTGTATATACACAATAAAAAGGCTTAAACACTAAATTAATAATACCATTGCAATATGTTATATTTTGGAAAATACGCATCGCCGCATTGGGTCCGCCATTTTGAATTTTATACTTTTTTAAAAAAATTTTAAATAAGCTGCCTCACAAGTTCCTCCGTACCAAATTTAATCCAAACCCTTAAATCCAATGAAGGGTTTATTTAATAGCAGTTTTTCGCGATTTGGACACACTGTGTGGCGGCTGAGAAAAAAACGGGGCCTCTTGGTTGCAGCGCTGGGACTCGCAAAAATTGTCCGATCTAGGAAAAAATGACTTTTTTAAATCTTAACAAAATTGATTATCGTATGACAGGAGCTTTTTTTAGAATTTTTTTTTCGATTTTTGGTGTTGTTCCAAATTTGAAAGTGTTTTTTTTCGAAAAAAAAAAATTGACTTAAAATTGATAAAAAATCGAAAAAAATTTAAGAAAAGCTCGTGTCATACGATAGCGAATAGAGTTTAAATAAATACAAAAAAAAAAATTTCATCAAAAAATCAACCCGCTCATGCCGCAACCAGTACGAAAAACATGGTTTTGAGATCAACGCGTTAAAAGTTTGTGAACAAAGAAAAATGCAAGAAAAAAATGAAAATGCGCTCTCATTAATCCGGCTGTAACTTTTGAACCCGTAAGAATTTTTCCATGAAATGGAAATCTTATTCTTTGAATCTTAAGAATATTTACTATAATACAAAATTATAAAAAAAGTAGATTCAAAAAAACGGCCAATGTTATGTCTCACTTTAACATATAGAAGTACGGCGAAATCTAAATTTCGATCCGTCTTGGTGTATATCATAAAAAAACATAAAAGAATCCATCCGTTTAAACTTAAAACATGTTTTATTTCAATCGACCCTCAAGTGGCACCAGTGGCTAGGGGTTAATCAAAAAAATTTGAAAGAACGCTTTTTTTGTTATCCGTAAGAAGTACTAGAGATGCAGAAGCTTTTATCTGCATCTCTAGTAAAAGCTTTTGAGTTTTTATTGCAACCATTTTTCACATTCATATTCCCAAAAATGTTCGATTGGTATTGGAGGTATCTCAAGGACGAGTAATGTTGGCAAATACCGAATGAAACCAATACATCATGAAAACTTTTCTTGCAAAACTCAGTGAGAGATACATTTTCTGTATGATGTAAGGATGAGTTGAGCAACTGCAGTTTCCTCACTAACATCTACAAGACAAATGTTTTCGGAAGGCGGTAACATTTATTTGAATTAAAGTTCCAAGGTTATTTTGTACAAAAATTGATGCCTATTTTTAATGCAAGAAGGTGTGGAGGTTGATAAGAAGCATATTTAATAGCAAACTGTACATATTCTCGTGGAGCTCTTCATACAACTTTTGCCAACATGTCCTCAATATCGAAATTAAAAACGTATCAACATCAAAAAAACCTAAAAGAAATCAAATTAAGGAGCAATTCGCCTAATGCGCCAACATACATTAAGGTAGAAGCTACTTAAATTTACATACTATTGAGGGTTTTCGAACCATTACTAACACATGTGACAAGAGTTTTTGATTCAAGCTGACCCCAAAACTAGCATAAACTATTGCTTATTCCAGCTTTTGTTTATCATTTCCGGCATAATTTCTTATTTGTCTTTTACACCCACCGTCATCGCCATCATCAACATCGTCATCATCAAAATCATTCTGCCGTTGTACTCTTTCCGGGCTATGTCCAGACCAAGCGACATAATATAATTCAGTTGTTATGAAGAAATGAAGCCATAACAGTAACTTATCTGTTTTGTGTACATTAAACAATTTTCACAACGTTTCAACTATTTTCTGTTCCATGTTTACTTGGCAAACTTTACAAGTCAGCATTTTTATATTTTTTTTTTTCCTTTTAGTTCAGTGACTAGAGTAAGTAAGTATATGATTTTCTTTCTTGGAAAAGTATAGCATAGTTAATGCAAACAAACAAATATTGTAGTAGATTAAATGGGGCAGCACTTTGTGGTGGCGATGATGATAGGACACGGCGGCGTTGTTACATTGAATTAGGTTAGATGTCAATATATTGATGTTAGACAATATTTGAAATAGTTTGTTTTTTTTTTATTTGCATTTACGTTTGGAGTAAGTATTTGAATGATTTATTGAATCAGAATCTAAGTGCAAGTTTTGATACATTTTCTAAATTGATATTGAAAGAATGGATAGAATTTATATTCTTAATGGATGGTTGTGAAAACTACTAAAAGCATTCTGAAGGAATTCATAGTAATGGGTTTTATTTTAGTTTTTTTTTTCCATGAATGGTTAAAATAGTATAAAGCTTCCTTAAAAATAATTCCTATTCGTGCTTATATGATGGGTTGTAGTTTTTATGTTATAGTAAGCGTTGAAAAGACGACTTCAAATCTGAGATAAAAAAAATGATTAATTAAATAGAAATTCTAATCTATTCTTATCTAGTCTATTGGCAGAAATTCCAAGGTTACGAAAGATATTGCAAATATGGTGGACGTGTTTGGCAAAATTCAAAAAGCAATTGCAAAATTGAAAAGACTCAATCGATGGGCTCAATTCCACATGAGCTAACCGAAAGACACTGAATACTCAGAGTTCAGATAGCCCCTTTATTGCCTTCTTTTTGACCGTGCAAAGACTAGAAGTTGCAGTACGAAGTTTTGGTGCACGCTCTTATCTTTTCTGGAGTCTTCATTTGAAAACTTTTTGGACAACCAAAATATGCATTTTTTTCTAAATGGAATTTTCAATGAAAGGGTTAATCTCACTTGTAACTTTGAACTTTTTTGTTGTTGTTGCATTTTTTAATTTTTGCAACTACAACAAATAACTATCTGAGAACACGTCCTTAAAATTTCAAGTAGATTCGAACAAAATTAACTAATATATATGCGTTGAAAGAGAAGAATCCGTTAAAGTCGGCCGTAACAGTCAGTCGTTTACAGCCAGTTACAGTATGTTTCAGTGCTCTTCAACGCCTGTCTAAGGGAAGGCATATTTCCAGAAGGCCCAGAAACTAGTGCTCTTACCAAAATACAGTGCCTCCATGGAAGATCCTTCAAGCTAGAGAACAATTTGTCTGCTTGACACATTAGGGAAAATCTTTGAGCTACTGTTATGCAATCGAATTGAAGAGGCGATCCAAACAGCGGGAAGGCTAATAGGGAGGGATACAATCGCCAGTTCGGGTTTCGGAAACTGCACTCAAAGACAGATGCCATAAACATTATCACCACTACTGAGCAGGAAGCTATCGCACGCACTGGATGGAAGAAAGGTGCAAAACAATATTGCTTTGTAGCAACGCTTGATGTACGCAATGCGTTCAATTCGGCTAACAGGAGTAAGATTTTGAAAGCTCTTAGTGAGTCTAGAGCACCAAGCTACCTCTCGAAAATTATTGCAAATTATTTTGATGTGAGAGTGCTGAAATATTCAACCAATAGCAGCGCAATGACGTACAAAGTCCTATATTATGGGACCCTTCTATTGAACGTCATGTATGATGGTCTTCTAAGGATCGAGGTACCTACAGGTGTAAAGATCGTCGGATTCGTGGATGATTAAGCGGTTGTGGTAACAATTAAAAATCTAGTAAAAGTAGAGGCCATCAGTAGTGTTGCTGTTAGCACTTACTACGACTGGCTGAAGACTGACCGGACTTAGTTTAGGTGGAGGCTGTGCTTATCAGTTACCGTAAAAAGTACGAAATCGCAGTTATAAATGTGCGCGGGACGGAGGTAGACTCAAAACCATTTATTAAGTACCTTGGCGTGCTGACCGACTCTGTTTCAAACAGCACCTCTTCAACATACTCTTCACAGGAAAGCAGCCACTTCATGCCTGGCGCTAGCAAGAACGCCGCCAAATACACGAGTACCAAAGCAAGCTCGCAGAACTCTTGTTCTTAACTTCGTGCGTTCGATTTTGATGTACGCATCAACGGTCTGGGCCACAGCGATTTAGGTAAAGTCTAAGATAAAGAGTGACGGTGACAGTGGCATGCAGGTTAAGTGTGTGGCTTAGCATGCTCGGAGCCCGAGTTCGATCCCCAGTCTCGGCGAAAAGATTTTTCAATAAAAAATTTTGTCTGATTGGTCACCACCTCTCTGCAGACAATGGCAAGCCTCAGAGAGTAAATAATGCTATGTAAAGCTTCTTGAGAAAATGAACTTTAGCCGTTCGGAATCGGCATAAAACATGTAGGTGCAGTTCTATGTCAATTGTGTGCAAACATTTAATAACACACACAACACAATTGATCATAAGAAGCTCGGTCAAATTCCTTTCAAGGGCTGAAATGGCCAATTTGTTTTTTTTTTTGTTTTTTCAGAGATAAAGATATCGGAAACTCCTCGCATGAAAGGGATAGCATAACATGCGCCTTATAGCCTAGACACATTGACTGCGGCTGCAGCATTGCGTCAAATGTCAAATTTTTTTTACATGCTTTTCTTATGGAGGTGAATGTGGTGAAAATGTTGCAACGACAATGCGTCATTGCAGCAATGTTGCTGTCGTCGATTTAGAACTTTTTCTATTTTGACGTGCGACAAGAGTAAGAACATCGGCATCTGTCAATGTTTTCGTTTAATTTCGTGCTTCTTTTGTGTTTTTTTTTGTTCATTCTCATTGTGTTTGTGTTAAGTGATTGTTTTTTAATGATAATTCGATGTTTAATTATAAAAATACGGCTTCTAATGCTGCATCCAAAATAATCAAGTTGTAGACAACATTTTCGTTTTCACCTCGTGTTGTTATGTTGCAGCCGCAGTCAATGTGTCTAGGCTATTATGTCAAAAATTTTCAGTACTAACACAAATGTTGTTCATGTGTTAGTTAAATGTTCACCATAATTCAGCTAGAACCCAGCTTTAATCCAACTCAGCTGGATTGGGTTCAGCTTCAAGTTTTCACCACGGTGTAAATTCGTTGAATGCATTCAGCAAACTTAAGTGCTTCCAAGTAGTGCTCAATTTTAGAAATTTTAAGTGATTGTTGCCATTTAATCAAACAAATATATAAATGCTATTAAGTTACAACTATTAAAAAATTAAAGAATATTAAGAAGTGTTTATTAAACACGGTGACCGTGGCATGCAGGTTAAGTGTGTGGCTTAGCATACTCGGAGCCTGGGTTCGATCCCCAGCCGCGGCGAAAAGTTTTTTTCAAGAAAAAATTTTTCTGATCGGTCACCACCTCTCTGCAGACAATGGCAAACCTCAGAGAGTAAATAATGCCATGTAAAGCTTCTTGAGAACATGAGCCGTTCGGAGTCGGCATAAAACATGTAGGTCCAGTTCTCGGTCAATTGTGTGCAAACATTTAATAACACACACAACACAATTGATCATAAGAAGCTCGGTCAAAGTCCTTTCAAGGGCTGAAATGGCCAATTTGTTTTTGTTTTTTTTTTTTTTTTTGTTTATTAAACACTTAAAATTTAAAGATTTGCGTATAAAAAGTGCACCTACACTGCAATAACATAAGCATTCGTTGTTATTTTGCTAAACTAGTTGACACATGCCTCTTTATTTTGACATTTGGGCAAAATACCTGACATTTGTCGTAACTATTTAATAATATCAAACAGCGCTAACTAAGGTGTCACTGTCAGAACACATGTGTCGCTTGAAGGCGGCCATTGCCTTTAATCTGTAACTCACCACGGTCTGAACCTAATCGCAGAGTTGCCTGAAAGCGTAGGTTTCTATAATATGGAGTAGGTTTTATTGTTATAGTACGAATTTTAAAAATTCTTGTACTAGTACTATTTATATATATGGGCCAAGTTAAAAACATCTAAGCCATCAGTATTAACAGTAGGATGCTTTAAAATTAACTTTTTTTGGAATAATTAAGATCTTACAGCAAAAATTGAAAGTATGTGATGCACAAATAATATACTATAAATATTATTATGGGGCCCATACATAGGCGGACTTGTTCGCGAACTTGAATGACAAACAAATACATGAAATGTTTGTTCGTTTGTGGCCCTTTTGGCAGACACATTTGAAGATTCATGAGTTGGTCTCAAGAAAATCAAAACTTTTTGATTTTGTGGGAGAGGAGTTTCAGGTTGTACAATAGGTTTCCCAGTTAATAGTGTTGTCCGCGTACTTAAAGTCTAAGTTTTGAATTTTGAAGCACAAATTGGCAATTTTATTTGTTTTTATTGTGAATAATCACATAAAATGGCAAATATTATGGACAACGAAGCTTGGAGGGACTTTTTAGAGAATTTTTTAAATTTTTTTAAACTACAAAGTTTGAAATTTACAAAAAATTTTTATTTTCATTAAACTCGAAGTCTCCCATCTCCCGAGGAGTAGAGTCGGTGTATAGACCAGGCGCTCTAAGAATGCATTGCGCTTTCAGAACGGTGTCTGAGGATGCAGCTCTGGTGCTCGCTAACTCGATACCCATAGATCTCTTGGTGAAGGAGGCCCAACCAGGAGCTAATGGCGTGAGCGCATCCTCTCGTAAAATCTGGTTCGACCCGTGTAAAAATTAAATTTTTTTAGCCAAAGTTGTACAACGTTTGTATAACAGGCAAAATTCCTCAAATTTTATGGACAGAAAAATAAATATTTATCTTCATCTCTCAAAACATGAAAATACAAATATTAAGGATAAGTTTCTCGGAACTTATGTTAGGAAAAACTAACAATTTGTCTAATCGAAGGACGTCAAATTATATTCAACATCTGTATTTCTGAAAACTGAGTGTAGATTCGTACCCAGTGACCAATAGAATTGCTTTAAAAACAAATAGTTAAATAACTTTATATTCGCTTAAAACTTCAGCCAGGAAATAAAATAAAACAAAAGTTCAAAATTATTTTTTTCTTAGTTCAGATTCTATATTATGTTTTAAATACATAAATTTAGATTTTAAAAATATCTCAATTAACGTCATCATGAAACTCGAATTTAGTTCTTTCATTTTTATATAATTTTTGACGGTAAAAATAATATTTTACCATGAATACATATTTAATTATTGTTCGCAATAGTCCGTCAAAATATAAAATATATTTAATAATATGTATTGTTTTTCACACAAAGAATTTAAAAAAAAAATATGTGTGTGGCCGCCACGCACGGTAGAAGTGAAACTTTAACCCAAAAATGTAGAGGGTTTTTAGTTTAGTCTTACAAAAAAAAGTAAAAGAGCAAAAGTGCTGATATTCAGCGTCATGCGTCATCAAAGAAAGCAAATTGTAGGGTAAGACTTCCCATTTCAGCGTTTCGACATGTGGCTGAGCGTTGTCATGTTGCTAAATTACCTTGTTGTACCTTTGATCGCACTCTGGACGGTTTTGCTTCAATGCTCGGTTCAAACGCAACGCATTGAGTTCGGTAGAGTTGCTCTGTGATAGTTGCATCTAGTTGTAGCAGACTATAGTACACCACGGCCCCACCAAATACAGAGACCAAACATAGAGAAGGACCTTGTCACTGTGAATATTGGACTTTGACGTCGATTTTTGTGTATGGTCGGGCAGCCTCATCATCATTATAAATTGAGTTCGTCTTGTACAAAAATGTACTTAAAAATGGAGTTTTGATGACCACCTGCGAATGACCTCAGAAAATCCCATTGCATCCGATTGTCCATAGAATCATCCATTTTGGTCAAAATCATCCATGGAATCCATAAAAGTGTGACCTCAGATAATCCCATTGCATCCGATTGGCCATATAATGATCCATTTTTGTCAAAATGATCCATGGAATCCATAAAATTGCCAATGACCCGTCTGTGACCTCAGATAATCTTATTGCATCCGATTGGCCATTGAATCATACAGTTTGAAAATTCCAGCGTTACATGTCATGGTTGGAAATTAAAGCATAACGTATCTAGATGAAAATTCCACCTTCAAAAAGTACGGTCTAAAATTTTGTTGATTAATTCATCTGTTAGTTCGGACTCAAACCATTGTTTGATAATTTTGTTCCTTCCGAACACCTTATGAATTCTAATTTATAAGGTTTTGCGAACACCTTATGAATTCTAATTTATAAGGTTTTGCGAACACCTAGTTTCACTAAATTCACCTAATTCAGCTTATTGGCCTAAATTCACCACAATTCGCCGCAGTTTCATTCGTTTCATCGGTTTTACTACCAGTTTCGTTCGCCGTATTTTTTATACGTGGCTAAAGAAGTTTCACTTCAAAAAACACATTCTACAAAATTCTATTAAAACATGTATCATGTACCAAAATTGGGCTAAAATTCGACTCAAATGCATCGAACTGCATTAGTTGCTTTTTAAGTTTTAAGTACGTCTTCATACAAAATTTTTAAATACAAATTTAGAAAATTTCAGTTCAGGCTATGCCTCCTATCTTAAGTCTTGAAATTTATAACTGGTTGGCTTTATTGAAAAAATTTCTTTGGAAAAATTTTTCAGAAAAGTTTCAGACTTTATCTTTTGTAAACATTTTAAATACCAAAAAATAGGTCTTGGGCATCTTAAGGTCAAAATTCCAAAATATTGCATTTTTGCTCTGATTTTTCATAGTTTTAAGACTATAAGCCACCAAAATTTACCAAACCGGCACTTAAATATTAAACTTAGTACACAAAAATTGCCTTTGGCTCTATTTAATTCAAATAACACAGAAATTTAATGTCTTAAACTTATTGGCTTAACTTGTTTTTTATGTTTAAATTTTACAAACAAATTGATTTCGTTTTTTGAAATTAGTTTTGTAAACATACTGCACAGTATAAACTTGGTATTGGGTTCTTCAGTACCGAAGTAAAGTAAAAAATTGCATTTTGACGTAGAAAAACGTCTTACAGCGCGGTTTGTATAGGGTATAGAGTTGTATAGAGTTTTTTTCAAGGCCATGAAACTTTTTTGACAAATACTTTGGGGTATACCTATAGCCTTTAATACACATCGTTCAAAGATAAAATATATACTTAAATATCAGATATATCCTGCGCTGAATGAATATCTTGTTTTGGATTTTGTCACTATTATATTACAGTCACAAAAAAGTAAAATTTAATAAGAAAAATGCTTGTGTTTATATAAGAAAATCAATCATCAGCTGCTTATGCTGTGCCTGCTGCTTTCTTTGTTTGTGTTTTTTGTTTTTGCTTGCATTGTTTTTGTTTTATACGAACTGATTCGCAGGCTTCTTCATTGGGTTCTTGTATGTATTACTTCTTTATTGGGTTCTTGTATGTACTACTTACAAATGAGTGCTCTATTTCGACACAAAATTCAAATCACTACCTCTTTTCAAGTCTGTCAATGAACTCAAACAGTCAAACTTACAATAGTGGTCTGTGATCCGGTTAGATTTAAATGTTTTGAAAAAAAACGAGTTGGATCATATTTCGTTTTATGCTTTAACCCAATAGATGGCGTAAAATTTTAATTTTTATTTTTAATGCAAAATAATTTGGATCCCACATCCCACTAGCATTAGCGAGTGTAGCTCGCAAACTATACATCGAATAGAGACGAAAGTGGCACTAGTGGAAAGGACATGTGCCCAACGTGAGATATAGTCACGTTGGGCACAGATATAGTTTAAAAATCAGGATCTTAATTTTATTTTGAAATAAGTAGTTAAACTGACTGTAACTCGCAAGCTATATATTGGGCAGAGACGAAAGTGGAAAGTGCATGCATTTGCTTTGCCTTCTTTTCAACTATGTCAATGA
The DNA here is from genome assembly GCA_958299015.1 of Tetanocera ferruginea. Taxonomy (NCBI): domain Eukaryota; kingdom Metazoa; phylum Arthropoda; class Insecta; order Diptera; family Sciomyzidae; genus Tetanocera; species Tetanocera ferruginea. The sequence continues at coordinate 36,104,837 of OY282641.1, forward strand.
ACTCAACCTGTCAAACTTAACGAAATAATAGTAAAAATTTTTCATTTTACTTGTTTCTTTTTGTGTGCTCATTTTATCATGATTACTTTTAACTTTTTTTTGTTTTGGTCTCGATAAGAAGTCCATAATTGAGTGTTATTAATTTATTTGTTAATTTTCGGAAGGTTAATATAAAATATGTGCAAAATGAACAAAACAATCGGACCAAAGAGAAAAAGTAGAAGTGGTTTAAAATTTTACGGAGTTCTACGTCTACACTTACGATACTATCGAAACTGTTTCTTTTTTTTTATAATTTTAACATCGTTTTCTTTAATCATAAACCATTCAAACTTGCTTTTTTATATGTTATTTTCGCACAAAATCTTTCATAGATATTTCTACTGCTCTTCGTAATTTTGACAAATAAATTCCAATACAAATGAATGAAGAAGTTTTTTTTCAAAAATGCAATGTCTTGAAGGATTTTATAAACAATTAATTTTAATTGAAAGCGTTACCCAAGCGTCACGAATAAGATACCTTAAAATTTCACTCGATGCCAAAGAAGTTTCACTTCAAAAATGGAAAATGGTGTTTTAAAATGGTCAAAGATAAAAGAAATTCATGTTAAAAAACAATACGGAAGTACTATATTTTTCATGGCAACCATTTTATAATTTGTTTTTAAGTACTTTCACATTATTTCTTATCAAAACTCCCCCAAGGAAAAATCCTGGATACGGCCCTGGCCTGATTATACCTTGAATCATTTTGAGTATCTGTAGTTGGGGCCTGTCTTAAATTGTAGTTGTTTTTGTATGAGATTTTTAAAGATTTTACTATTTTGATGACGTCTAACAATAGCATAAAGGATAAAATTTAGTTTTGTTGTAAAATACAAACGTACCAAATTTCTTAATTTCTTTTCTGTAGCTTAAAGACAAGCCTCCTTATATTGTTTTTAATTTTAGCGTTGTATGGGAGGTGGGCATGTTCGTCAGCGGATGACGCTCATTTTTATAGGACCTCTAAATTTTTATATAAAATATATAAATACGCAATTTTATCATTGTAGCTTAAATATTGACCTCTCTTTATAGTTTTCACTATTGTTTGTTGTATGGGAGATGGGCGTGTTCTTGGGTGCACGACTCACACTTTTCTAATATGATTAAGTTTTGATGTTAAATATAAACGTTCAAAATATTTTTCGTCTTTACCGATTTTTTTGTAAATTTTTAAGTTATATGGGAGGTGGGCGTATTCATGGACCGATGACTGCCATTTTTCGAACACGCCTTAGTTCAAGTAAAAACTACGCACACACCCAATATTGATTTTGTAGCTTGAGTATTAGCCTCTTATAGAGTTATAAATTTTGCAGTACTATATGAGAGTACTATATGAGTAACTAATATGAGAGTTAGGCGTGGTTGTCATTCGATTTGGCACCTTTTCGAATTTGATCTCTGTTTTGTAGAAACAAGCTCAAATATCAATTTCATTACGATTGCTTGAAAATTACGGCTGCAATTGAGTCGACTGACGGACGGGCTGGCTAAATCAACTCTACACTGAGAAAAAAACTTATACCTCGCTCCGGTAAAAAATTTCTTTATTTTCGATAATAGCAATTTTCTCTTTTTCAAATAAAATTTTCTTCAATTAGAATAAATTTTCACATTTTCGAAGAAATATTTCTTTATTTCTAGGAAATGGAAATATTTCAATGTCTCTAATAATGATAAGTATTTTTCTCGCACAAAAAATTTCTCATTTATAGAGAAAAATTTATTGAAAATTAAAAATTTTTCTTATATTTTGATAAAAAATTCACTATGAGAAGAATTTTCTTCAATAAAAACAAATCTTTTCTCAAAAATAAAAAGTATTTTGCTCTAAAAACGATATATTTTTATATATTTTTCTTTTTCAAGGAAGCTTTTTATTACATTTAGAGAATTTTTAGTATCGCAGTTAGAGAATAGCATTCTCTGGAGCAAATTCTATACCATTTTTCTCTAAGTATGATGCCTTTTTTATCACATTCCGATAAACTTTTTTCTGAGTGTAGTGGTGATGCTGATCAAGATAAACTATATATGCTTTTCTATACCTACCACGTCTGCTTATGAGCGTTACACACGTCGTGACAAAATTAATATGCCCCTTACACAGTACGCGTCGGGGTATACAAATCCAATCCTTCTATGCAAAGGTCATAAATGAAGAATTAATTAAGGAAATTGTTTAGAGATAATAACTGATTTATTGTAATATGGTCCAAAGTACACGACCTTCCCCCATATTTTATTCCAAACGTTGTTCATATGTGATGAAACCACTGTGTGTGATGGTATAAAAATTGCATTACTTTAACACCAAAAACGTTTAAATTTTACACCTTAAAACTACATTTCAACTTTGAGTTCGCGTTCTGCTTAAGGGGCAACGTAATAAAAATGTTTATTTGTAAAATTATATTTCCCGGCATTAGATGTAACCAAAGGTTGTGCTTTAAACGTCTGCCAATTTTTCAACATAAAAACCTAATCTTTTAAAGTGCTCTTAACTCAATTTGGGTCATTTTTATCTTCTTCGTTTTATGATTGTTTTCACTTTTGCTTAATTTTACACATTTTACATATTTTCACAAGTATTTACACTTAAATTATGGCAATAAAATGAAAAGTAAAACAATATAATTTAATATTTAAATGTGTTGTATACTATGTTTGAATGGTAAATGGTAAATATGATGATTTTTAAGCAACAAAGTTTTGTGCTTTATTCTTATTTGATTATCTTCTCTGACTATGTGTCGCAATCAAATGGTTGTAAAATTTATTGTATGGTCCTTCCGCCCTCTATCACAGACGCCGCACAACATGTCGCTGCGATTTATGCATGCAGAATGATGTTTGTAATGTATGGAAAGAATAAGAATAAAAAGAAGAAGAAAAAGTTGAAGTTGAAGACAAGGAGATGGCGCAGCAGCAGAAGCACAATGACTTGAGGAACTTGATGAGGATCTAATCTAAAACAACTCAATTTGCATATAAAAAGCCCTCCAGTGCTGGCCATAAAGATTGGCTGTCGCTGTCGCCTGGCACTGACACTTCCAGCGTCAAGGTAAGGCAGTAGTAGAGCGGTAGAGCAGTTTGTGGTACTTGAACAAGTACACAAATGAAGACACTTTGTCATCCGTACTTGAATTTAAAAAGGAAAACGACTCCAATCACACTCGTCGTACACGCGTTCCAACTGCGTCGTTCTTCGAAAACTTCAATGTCTGTCTCAACAAACTTGGCTGATGCTGTCGACTTTCGTGTCATGACCTAGAGGAAATTTTTCTGTCTTTGACTTATTTGCGTTTTTTTATGGTACACAGAATATTTTTTATTTTAATTTTTTTTTTTGTGGTTTCTAGTGTTGTTGTTTGTGCAAGAAGTTTGCTTACTTAATATATATATGTTGTCTTAGCTTGTAGGATACCTCCTGGTCTGCGTAGTGACAGCTTTTCAAAAAAAAATCGTCGCATTTGTCACCAGTTTCCATCATCGTCATCCACCTTTCAACTTTTAATGCAGACAAATAAAACTGAAGTCCGTCCTTTGCCTACTTCATAAGCATTCTTCCGCTGTGATTTTTGTTTTTTTTTTTTTTTGTTTTTCTCGTGTGTCTTCACTTGCATGGCTGCTCGTTTGTATTTACATAAGATATAAAAATTTATTTTAGATTTTGCCTGTTATTTTCGATTTTATTGTCATTCAGATTTCTTTTGACACCCATTCTACCAATCATAGTCAGGCGAAATCAATGAAATCATTTATTATGCAGGTAAGTAAATAAAGCAGAAAGAAGTACGAGGGGTAAAATATATATAAAGAATTATGATTTTTGATCACTTGATTTATGATTGCCTACTTTAAATTCCTGTCAAAGCTGTGGGCACAAACAAGATGTGGTTTGGTTGCCATATTTAAGTAATCACATAATAAATGACTTGATGTCACACTTTGACAAAGTCGCCAAATTTTTAAAAAAAAAATATTCAACAAAGACGAAGAGGCAATTTAGCTTAAAAATAGGTTTTGCCCACGCAGACCTCCACATTTCACAAGCGTAGCAGAGTGGTAACGTGCCATACCTCTTCATTGTAAAAAGCCGATTTTTGCTTTTCGAACTTTGTCAGAGTTCATAAAGAAAAACTTATTTTATTTCATCACAGATGAAAAGCATATTTTTAAAATTTAAATTCTTGCTTGGCATTTTAAAGTTGTTCTCAACAACATAGTTTCTCTCTGCTTCTTTTATATAATAAAACTTTTAAATTACATCGCTTTCAAGCAACTCTGTCGTCGATTGGCTTGCTTTGAAAAAGTATGCGTCAAGAAAATTTAATAATATTCTTTAAGTAAATGTATCGATTCAATATGGAAATCACAAAAAACAAAAAACAAAAAACAAAAAAAAAAAAAAAATAAAAGTAAAAGAAAAACACCAGCAAAAAGGCGTTACATTATTAATATGCAGCAAAAAGTTTTTGTTTCAAACTATTTTAATCAAAAAAATTATTTCATAATTTTTTATTTTATTTATGCCGCACTTTTTGTTTTTTCCTTTCTTTTTTTTTCATAGGTTTTTTATAATTTTTCCTCCTGCTTTTTCCCCTGTTGACTACTGCACAGTTAGCGAAAATTTATGAAAAACTTTACGGTAAAGTTTTGCCTTTAGAGCAGACAGCCGACAAACGGCGGAACAGTTCAACGTTTGTGATGATGATGACGTTGCGATGGATGCGTTTTTTGAATGAGTGGGTGTCACACAATGTTTGATGCGCCAAACTTTGCTAGTTTGTGCCAAAAGGATAGTCGCTTATACTCTACAGTTGGTGCGAATTGTATGCATACACACTAGCACGAAGGAACGTTATGTAGGAAATTTATTTTTTTCTTGAATTGCTCCGGGGTTTTATGCAGAATATATTTCGAATTAATACAAAAACAATATGTGTCAAATTTTAGAGATTCCGTTTGTCATATACAGGGTTCTCTGTCAAAAAAAAAGGGAGATTACAGTATTTACAAGTAATACATATGATGCGCTTAAAGCAAGAGAATTAATTATTAATTGTGAAAGTTATATTATATCTTAAAAAAAACAGTGGAATACCATTTAATTTTTGATGTTGCTATATATTCTGATTGCTTATATTTTCCGACTAAAAATCCTTACATTCGTTATCCATTTTTAAAAACTAAAAGTTTCCTTATTTTAAAAGCTTGGTGCAAGCTCGTAAACAATAGGACTGATTTCGATAAAAAGTTCGATAAAAAGGAAGCATATCAATAACGGAATTGACTTCTGAGATGGTGTTCTATTAACGGATGATTCCACATACAACATATTTGTATAAGAAGGGAAAGCCAAAGTTTGGAGATAACAGGCATGCTACACAGGCCAGTACACTGGCTCTGTAGTTCGAAAAACTCAATACATTCACACTTTTTTACAAATACACTCACACTGGATTCACTTTCACGCCACTTTCATCGCTACTGGCAACGAAATTTTAGAGCCAGTGGATTTTGACAGCAGCGGCTAGTGTATGTCAAAAAGTGGGATATCAGTGTTGTTTTTAATTTCTTTTGGTGCATTTATTTCGAGTTTTCCTCGATTTCGTGCAGAAAGCAACACTGATGGCTTGTTAAAATTGTGAAAGAACACACAAACTGGAATATCAGCGAGAACCTTCGCATACGATGAAATGTTTTGAATGTACTTTCACTTGCATGTGTAGCACCGCTTGCTACTAGCATGAAAGTTCGAAATTTTTCGAATCATTCGAACAGTACATGTATTCCTTCGCACTTTCACTGTCACTGGCCTGTGTAACCGGCCTGTAACCGAACACTGCTTTGAATCCCAAGCACCAAATGATGACTGTGAAGCATAGTGGTGTCAGTGTTATGGTCTGGAGAGCAGTTGCAGCCTTAGGCATTGGAAATCTGGTATTTATTGCAGGCATTATGGATCGCTTTCAATACAAGTCCAAGCTAAAACATAATTTGAAGCCATCCGTGGAAAGGTTATGACTAGGAATGAGCTGGATCTTCCAACTTGACAATGTTTCTAAGCATACGTCGCAGGTAGTGAAGGCCTGGCTACTAAACTATGCTCAACGACAGTTGTAATCACCTCAACAAAGCCTAGACTTGAACATTATAGAACACGTGTGGGAAATTTTGGAGCGAAATATCCCAAAGCACGCTCTTAGTGGTGCTCCAACTCTCAAAGAGATGCTGCAAGAGGAATTGTAAAAAATAAAGCGGGAAGAGCACCAAAATTGTGTGTGACCGTGGCATGCAGGTTAAGTGTGTGGCTTAGCATGCTCGGAGCCCGGCTTCGATCCCCAGCCGCGGCGAAAAGTTTTTTCAATAAAAAATTTTTCTGATCGGTCATCACCTCTCTGCAGACAATGGCAAACCTCAGAGAGTAAGTAATGCCATGTAAAGCTTCTTGAGAACATGAACTTTAGCCGTTCGGAGTCGGCATAAAACATGTAGGTCCAGTTCTCGGTCAATTGTGTGCAAACATTTCATAACACACACAACACAATTGATCATAAGAAGCTCGGTCAAAGTCCTTTCAAGGGCTGAAATGGCCAATTTGTTTTTTTTTTTTGAGCATCAAAATTTATTACCCTCAATCAGGGGCGCAACAAGGATTTTTTTTTTTTGGGGGGGGGGTTCTGTCAAATTTTGGACTTATATATAAAATCAATTTCACAAAGGCTTCAAATCACAGCAATAAGTTTCAACTCTTGGGTGTTAATGGGCTAAGTTAATGGGCTAGGTGATTTTCGAAGGCTCAACCAAAGAATATGATAACTCATTTTTGTTAATATAAGAACTAAATATTTGAAGCACTAGATAATGTATCTTGTACTTTTAATGTAACTTTTAGGAAAATCATGACAGCTAATTTGCAAAAATAAGTTTGGACTCCAGCTTTAGGGAGAAAATTCTGGACATATTGTACAATGTCATAAGGAAATAACAAAATTAATTTTCAAACCGACCTAACCGCTAAAAAACAGTCATATTTAAAATTTTAGTTTAGTTTTCATGAATAGTATTTTATTAATATAAAAAAATATTTCAAAAATTGCTTTAATTGTAAACTTTTTCCACCAAAATATGCAAGTCTTGCAATCAAGATTGAATATCGGAATCTGTTTGTCCAAAAATGCTTTTATTATTTGGATACGAATACTTATCGAAATAATGCACATTTTAATTGTTTCCAAAGCCTTGCAAGAAAATAAAAAATTAATATAACAAGTAAAGAAAGTCTAAAGTCGGTCTAGGCCGACTATGAAATACCCTAAAACCACTTTTCAAAAACAAAAAATTTTTATTGTAAATGGGCGTCTCCAAGGGCGGATGAAGCATACATTTTATATGCATTTAAATATTGATGAAAAATTTACACATACCAAGTTTTATTCCTGTAGCTCACAGTTAATGCCTTTATTGTGCTTTCGCTATGGGAAGTGCGCGTGTTCATGGACGGATTACTTCCAATTTTTGAACACACCTTAGTTTTGGTATAAAATACGTGCATACCAAATTTAATTTCTCTATGACAAACATAACCTTATTTATTGAGTTTAAAACTTTTTGGGTTGTATCGGAAAAAGGCGTGTCCGTAGGCGGATGACGTCCATTTTTCAAAACCATCTTTGTCTTGTCATAAAAAACATACGTGCCAAATTTTAGCTCTGTAGGTAAAACAGAGGCTTATTTATTACGTTTTCAATTTTCGGGTTGTATGGGAGGTGGGCGTGTCCGTGAGCGGATGACGTCCATTTTTCGAAGACATCTTTGTGTTTGTATAAAACACATACATATCAAATTTTATTGTTGTAGGCTTATTATGAGCTGAGTTATGCAGTTTTCAATTTTCGCGTTGTTTGGGAGGAAGGCGTGTCCGTGAGCGGATGATGTCCACTTTTCAAAACCATCTTTGTTTTGTTTCAAAAAACATATGTGCCAAATTATAGCTCTGTAGGTTAAACAGAGGCTTATTTATTGCGTTTTCAATTTTTGGGTTGTATGGGAGGTGGGCGTGTCCGTAAGCGGATGACGTCCATTTTTCAAAGACATCTTTGTGTTAATATAAAACACATACATATCAAATTTTATTGTTGTAGGCTAATTATGAGCTGAGTTATGCAGTTTTCAATTTTCGCGTTGTATGGGAGGTAGACGTGTCCATAGGCGGATGACGTCCATTTTTCAAAACCATCTTTGTCTTGTCATAAAAAACATACGTGCCAAATTTTAGCTCTGTAGGTTAAACAGAGGCTTATTTATTGCGTTTTCAATTTTTGGGTTGTATGGGAGGTGGGCGTGTCCGTAAGCGGATGACGTCCATTTTTCAAAGACATCTTTGTGTTAATATAAAACACATACATATCAAATTTTATGGTTGTAGGCTAATTATGAGCTGAGTTATGCAGTTTTCAATTTTCGCGTTGTATGGGAGGTAGGCGTGGCCGTAGGCGGATGATGTCCATTTTTTAAAATCGTCTTTGTTTTGTTATAACAAACACATGTGCCAAATTTTAGGTCTGTAGGTTAAACATAGGCTTATTTATTGCGTTTTCAATTTTTGGATTGTATGGGAGGTGGGCGTGTCCATAAGCGGATGACGTTCATTTTTCAAAGACATCTTTGTGTTAATATAAAACACATACATACCAAATTTTATTGTTGTAGGTTAATTATAAGCTGAGTTATGTAGTTTTCAATTTTCGCGTTGTATGGGAGGTAGGCGTGTCCGTGGGCGGATTCCAAAAATATTCAATAGTGCAGATCCTTGGGTACATGTGACCATGTGTACCAAGGTTCATCCAATTATCTCAACTCCTTCTTCTTATCCTGTGTATACGGACAACACACAGACGGACAGAGGGAGGGATGGACGGTCGGACGGACGGACATGGATAGCTCGACTCACGTGGTGACGCTGATCAAGAATATATATACTTTTCTATACCGGACTCGCTTCGTTCTATGCGTTACAAACGTTTGCACAAAGTTAATATACCCTGACCTTTCAGGTTTAGGGAATAAAAATCGAGTATCTTCCTTAAAGTTTGATCTCTCGCCGAGTAAAAGTTCAAATTTTTTAGTTCAACTGTACAACGGCCGAGCAACGAAAAGAAAGAAACAAGTTGTAAAACGGATGTACAACAGGCACTGTCAGTACATTTTGGCCTTATAGAAGCTGTACAGCAGTGGTAGCGGTCATTTTAAAATGAACTTGCTTCTGCGTTGTTTAGGGTCTTTAGAATCGGCCAAAATGTTTTGAAATCGCCAGTTTTACAGCCGTTTATGGATTTCTTTCTTGTTCTAAGAAGGTTAAACGAAGGCTTAAGGCCATTTCCGAAAATATAAAACACAAAATTTCTGACTCCTTTGGATGAAAAACTAAGAGCCAAAATATGAAAAAATCGTTTGAGTCTCTCGCCATCAAAATAACCGATAAAATTTCCTTTAAAATCGACTTTTGATATCGTCATATTTAACACTAACATACTAACTCTTTATGTAAGTAATATATGAAAAATATTTTTTTTAATCATAATCTTCCATTAGATTTTCAAAATCAGTTTCATGAAAATCCTTCTTGAAATTGCACAAATATTATTCGATTTTAATGAATGAAGTCTTTTTGAAAAGAGTGTCGTAAAGACTTTGGTTGAAAAAAGATATTATGTCGACTTAAGTCAGTATTTTCATATTTCTGCTCATTGGTACACTCAGAAAAATATCAACTGTAATATTAACAGTCGGCCGCTGTTATTTCAAAACACTGTTCGATTGAATGATTTGTGTTTAAGTAAACAATTTTCTTTGTTGAAGGAACGTTTCAAAGTATTTTTGTGCTGTTAAAATCATCTGTTGAAATATTTTTGTGCTTATATTGAATTGTCAATTTTTTTTAAGCGATAGTTTTTATATTTGCTATATTTATATTATCGTTGCCAGTAGCTCAGTGGATGTGCACTAGACTGTCATGCGGGAGACGTGGGTTCGAACCCTAGCTGTGTAAGTATCAAAAATTGTAATTTAATAATTGAAATAAAATAATAATTCTGTTTCATTAATTGTTTGGTCAAAAATAACCTTCAAAATAAAATGCTTACAATCTTGCAAAAAAAAAAAAAAATTGCAAATTTCATTTTTTATTTAAAAAAAAAAATATTTTAAATAAAAAAAAAATGTTTATTGACCTTGCCGGATTTGAACCGTGGACACTCGAATACTAGACGCACACGTTAGCACACTCGGCCATACATGAACTTTCAAACCAGTGATAAAATTTCAATAAATAAGTTGTTATACGGGTTTCGTGTTCCATAGACCAACAGTCAACCGACGGTTGATTTGAAAGTTTCATTTGTTGGATGGTATTTAACAGTGAAATCTGTTATTTCAACCCATGATTTGTTTGATAAAACAGCATTTTTTCCCTGAGTGTATAACTTTATTATATCTCTGATAAACGGATGAACGGATGAAATCAAACCAACATATTTTTTTCTTATAAGTCAATATTTCTTAAAATCGAATAATATTTTACAATTGAGAGAAATATTTATGAAACAGATTCGGGAAATACGATGGAAAATAATGAATTGTAAATTTTTGCTCCAGTTTCGGAAATCAATCGGAATCATTTTTTTACTGAATCACATGACTTCACTATAAACTTAATTCCTGCATAGCTTCGGTTAGTTTATGTTTTATAAAAAAATAATTATAAAAAAGGAACGAAAAATAACAATTTTAGAGGAAATTTCATTGTTCACCTCGGTGGCGAGGGACTCGACCGCTCTTCTTTAAATTCAGGCTTTCTTATTTTGCATTACTTTTGAATTCATTTTCATCCAAATATTTCAAGTCGTTTTAGTAGGTTCCAAGACTAAGACTGCAGTTTTAAGACTCAAGACTAAACGACTTACTGATTTTGTTAAAATTTAAATGCATGTTAAGAAAAACTTTAAACGTATTTTTCTCGAAACGACTTTTTTTCAGACGTCGGAGCGAGACCTGGAAGATTTAATTTTTTTCATGTACTGTTTTACAAAAATTTTACTAAACACTTCCGACGGAGGTAGGGGGCAAAACCCAAAAAAGAACAATTAAAAAATTAAAAACGTAATTTAAAAAATGTTAAAATGAGAGCAGTTTTAACAAGTTAAGAAAGTCTTGAGTCGGTCTAGCCCGACTATGGAATACCCTAAACCTCCTATAATATTTAAATATATATTAAAATACAAAAACAAATAGACATAACTTTCTATCAAAATTCATGTTATTTTTATAACTATAGAACTATTTTTATAACTATTTTTATAACACGGTGGTGACCGTGGCATGCAGGTTAAGTGTGTGGCTTAGCATGCTCGGAGCCCGGGTTCGATCCCCAGCCGTGGCGAAAAATTTTTTCAATAAAAAATTTTTCTGATCGGTCACCACCTCTCTGCAGACAATGGCAAACCTCAGAGAGTAAAATAATGCCATGTAAAGCTTCTTGAGAACATGAGCCGTTCGGAGTCGGCATAAAACATGTAGGTCCAGTTCTCAGTCAATTGTGTGCAAAATTTAATAACACACACAACACAATCGATCCTAAGATGCTCGGTCAAAGTCCTTTCAAGGGCTGAAATGGTCAATTTGTTTTTTTTTTTTTTTTTTTTTTTATAGAATTAATACAGTAATTGCTAATCTGGTTTATATGGTAGGTGGGCGTGTTGGTGAGCAGATGACGCCCATTTTTAGAGCACACCTCAATTGTGATATGACTTGCTCACATACTAAATTGTATTGTGTTTTTTATATTGTGGGTTGCATGAGAGGTGGGCGTGTTTAAAAAAAATTGTGTATAAAAGACATGAGTTTTCTGAAATAAAGCCAGTATCTTACAAATGCTCATCCAATGTTGTTTTCTTTTAATAGAATCTAACAGCAAAAGAAAAATATTTGTTGCCGTTTAACTATTCTGTATTAAATTTAAAACCTTAGGTAGTAAAATTCAAATTTTATTCCTAATTTATTAAAATTAAATACAGCTTTGCTGACAATTGGTTTAAAATTTATTCCAAGATTTTTTTAACGTGTACTATTTAAAACTTCAAAGTTCTGTGAAGACAAAACTACATAGATGTTCCCAAAAATAAAAAAAGAAAGATATTAGTAATCTACGTACACAAGCATACGAGAAACCGTTGAGAAAGTGGGCGGGGTTTTTTCGTGTTGAACCGTGTTGTTATCTAGGTGCTGTTGCAACATAGCACAACATCATACTGTAAAATCAAAAAAATTATTTTGCTTTTTCCACAATATCCACAATATCTACAATACACAGTGCACTTAAATTTTTTTAAGACCAAAGAAAAATCATTCATCTGCGCTTGCGCTTCAGGAAGCCTAGTTCCAAAGCTTAGTAACGTGAGATTGGTTTTTGGAATACCTTTACAGGGATAAAAAATTAAAACGGCATCTGGTCTGCGGCTGAAAAATATAATTAAAATTTTAAGATAATTTGTTATTCTTATAAAGACTAGCTCTCAACAATTGTGTCTTTAAAATAAATATGAAATAATCGTTGGTGTTATGAAATGAGCTCCACCTAGAATGCGCTTTTTCTAATGCATAATATTTTTCTGACCGTGGCATGGAGGTTTAGTGTGTGGCTTAGCATGCTCGGAGCCCGGGTTTGATCACCAGTCGCGGCAAAAACTTTTTTCAATAAAAAATTTTTCTGATCGGTCATCACCTCTCTGCAGACAATGGCAAACCTCAGAGAGTAAATAATGCCATGTAAAGCTTCTTGAGAACATGAACCTTAGCCGTTCGGAGTCGGCATAAAACATGTAGGTCCAGTTCTCGGTCGATTGTGTGCAAACATTTAATAACACACACAACACAATTGATCATAAGAAGCTCGGTCAAAGTCCTTTCAAGGGCTGAAATGGCCAATTTGTGTGTGTGTGTGTGTGCTTCTCCATGTCTAATTTTATTTTATTATATTTTTGCAGTAAAACTTCTTTGGCGGCGAGTGACATTTCAAGGTCTCTTATTCGTGACGCTTGGGTAATGTTTTCAATTTATATGAAAATTTTCGAGGTCGCTTTTTCATGAAGCTTATAAATAATGTCAAAAGCAAATATTTATATAAAAATTTCCACAAAAAATCTACTGTCGCAAGTGGCAACTGAATCCCGGCTGTTGCAACTGAGCATCGAATTAGAGTCGGAAGCGCTACTATTATGCTACATAGGCACATGATAAACAGGCAAACAAAATCGAATTAATATTAAACGCGTTTTGGTCCGTATCTAGTATATCACAAACACAAACCATATCTTTCAAGCATTTTATTTTCATCCTAAAAGTATGCATGAAAAATTTATTTATTTAAGCTTAGAACGAGAATATTTAGGCATATAATTCTATACGCGAACTTTTTGTGTAGAGAAAAAGCAACAGGATGACTTGTACATATTTTCATTGCTGCAATTTTTTCTTGATATCTCGAAAATATCGAATCAAGGACATATTTTATATTTTAGCTATCACAAACCCTTAATATTAGTATTAAAAATTATAGCACCAACCAATAACGATGTAAATATTGACTTAACAGAATATTATTCCATTTCGTATTTCATTTCAGATATGTTCTCTCTCTATTTAAAACTAAAATCTCTATAATTTTTTACTTATGAAAAAGTTTCACTTCTGCCACATGTAAGTTGCTGCACGTGAGTTTTTGTTTTTTAAGAACTTAATTAGTTCCGCAGTATTTCAACAAAAGTCGAAGAAACGCAAATTACAACATCGTTTTTATGATATCACTGTTGGAATCTATGATTTTATTATAAAACCGAAAAGAAATGTTGACTCGTTATCACAGCTGTAACTCTTTCGTTTTACACTTTTTTTAAGCTTCAAAATAAAAAAAAAATAATTTAATAACTTCAAAGTAGATACACCTTTTTTAGCATCAACACTAAACTATCTCTTCATAAATTCATCCCTTTAAATTCCTTTGGTAGCATCGTATTATTAGTAAAATTTTTTTAATGCTAACCTTTTGCTTAAATTTCGGAAAATTTAATTAATTACGGTGTCCATTTTTTAAGGTTGTAATTTTTAATGAATGTGGTTATTTAAGAAGCACATCTTAAGATGTACATATTAAAGGCTTCCTTTTCTTGTCATATTTTAAGAAAAAAAATTGCGCGCTTCTTTATTCTTCATTCTTTTCAATTTTCAAATATTCACTGTTCCTTGTAGCGAAAGGATGTAAATATGTTTTAATGTATGCAATAATTAAGTCGACTCAGTGCAAAGACTCAGACAAGCAAAGCTTCGTGAAGATTTAAAGAAATAAGGATGGAGAAAATTATATACATATATTAAAGAATATAAAAACGCATTTAATGTTTTAGCTCAAAACTGAGAGATATGAATATTAAGTCAAATTCTGAAAAATTAAAAGAGTTTGAAGTGTAGAGTAAAAAGTCAAAAGAGAACTGAAATAGCTGAATTCTTAAGCAAAACGTAGTAATTAAGAAATAAAAATTTAACAAAAATTAACAGTTAAAAGCAATGAGTTAAAAACGGTTCAAAAACCAACTATATGAGATTCAAATTGTTCGCTCTGCTTTGTTCCCAAGAGCGTGTTTCTTCAACTTCTCATGTAAAAAAATAGAAGTTCTGTTGCAATTCTTGCCAAAAACTCGCTTGCTGCTCGACTGACTTGCTTACCATTGCGGATTGCAAACTTGTTCATGCAAAGCTGCATAGAAAATTTTATCATTCATATGCAAAGTCATTTATATTTTCCAGCTAGAAACACAACAAGAAACACGCATACATGTATTTATTCTACAATTTCATGCGTATTAAGTTGGCAATCCGTGCGTTGCTGTTGTTGTTGTTGTTGTTGTTGTTGTTGTTGTTGTTGTTGCTACGCCTACTGTTTGGACACACATAGAACACAATTACAACCAAAGATAAGAACATCAGCAGCTCAACAGTATGCAACCAAAAACCACCAAGATACCATAACATACAACCCATGCCAGGACTGGCTTGTTCCGCCTTATGCATCAACCCGTAACTGTCGTTGAGACCTCTTGTTGTTATGCCGCCGCAACTTTTGTTGTTGCTGCTACTGCTGCTGCTGGTGCTTTTGCTTGTTGCCCAATAAACTTGCTTGTTTGCCTAAATTGTGCTGCTGCCGTCAATTTTGTAGCGGCAACGGCAGCATCTTGTTTTCCCAGCTATTTGCTGCCTGGCTTTGCTAAGCCGAAACTTTGCTTTGCTTAGGGTTAGAATAGTTGTTGTTGTTGTTGGGCATTGTTGTTTTTGTTGCCATTACTTGGTACTGTTCCTTCGGGCAACCGAAATTGTTGGTGAAACAAACTCGCTACCACGACGTTGTTGCCGGATTTCTGTGTTTAACAACTGTATGAATTTTGGAATTGTGACCATGGTATTAGCGTCACGGTGGCTCAGAGCAGCTACAGTAGCAGCTGGTTGCACTAGGCAGCTCATGAGTGGGTTTGTATATTTTAGTTGATTTAGCAAAGATAACAAGTTTAGTTTGTTGGAACTTGGCGTAAAGAAAAAAGTAGCAGCTTTCACTAAAGCCGCTTTAAACTTTGATGTAAGATGGTGGTTTTCACTTAGGTATATGTCGACTGAAACGCAAGCAATGTTTCAGTTGGAAAATTAAAAAAAATTTCTATTGAATTTATTCCGTAATATTGGCTGTCATGAAATTTGTAAAAATCTAGCTTGGAACAAACTAATGATGACTGGCTACACCTACAGCTGCGGTCAAAAAAAGAGCAGTGCTCCCAACGTTTCTACAATAATTAAAATTAAACTAACACGTTCTTGGATTTAATAATTTCTGCTAAGATTAAGTAGTCTCCACATCTTAAGTAGTCTCCACATCTCCACAACTAAACAGGGCACTCCAAGAGCGCGATTCCATTGTCCCAGAAGCACTTCGTCGCAAGTTTGCTCGTATGTTGCGTGTTTTTATCTTATTAATAAACCCATATTAGCGACACTACTCTTGGGCATACGGAAGCATAGTTTCCTGAAATATTTTGATGTAAAAATGTTGATCCATTACTGTTTCTATACAATAAATAAGATCAACACCATAGAAAGAAAAGCACGCCCAAGCCATGATTCTGCAGCCACCGTGCTTAATGGTTTTTGTGGTATACTTCAGGTTGTACTGACTATTTTTTGGGGCGTCGAACATATTGAGGGGACCCTTTACCACCGTATATTACAATTTTGGACTCGTCCGACCATCAAATGTTCCTCCATTTTTCATTTGGTTACGAAGAAAGATCTCTTGCGAACTGAATCCTTTTGTGTACAAGATTCTTGGTTAAAAGTGGCACTTTACAAGGACTATGTGCACTCAAATATTATTCCTTAAGGAGTCTATGTAAAGTACGAATACTTGCGTTACATTAAACTCTTTATATTTATACTGCAGAGACAAATCGATTGGTCTTACAGTACTGTACCACTCGTTTGACCAATTTTGCGTTCATAACTGCCTTGCGCCCAGGTGTCTTTGCTTTTTTAGTGTATTTTAAAGCATTGCAAATCGTGGTTGATGAATATTTGAGCAGATTTTCAACTTCTTTTTATGTTTTGCCCTCGGAAATGAATTTTTTTTTTCAATTCCCGATTTTCAGAGCAATGCTTTCCTCTTCCCATTTCTGGAAAAATACGGCACAACTCAATATTGTTTTTATATAAACTGATGGAAAATAGCTCTATACTTTCTTTTTTGTGTATTTATAAAATAATTTAGCAAAATTTTTCAATCCTTTTTATGTATTATTAAATCCTTTTTATGTATTTTTTTGACCGCACAAATTTGTATCATTTCTCAATAAAAGTGAATTTACAAAAATAACAAAAAGTTGTTTACAAAATCAGGTCACCAGATTGTATACTCGTCATATAACGGTGTAAAAAAGTCGTGGCGAGAAAAAAATGCTTGCTTACAAAATAATGTGCTTGATTACTTCTCTTGTTTGGCACTACTATTATGGCTGTACTATATTGGCACTACACGAAAAAATCGTGATCGTGCGTGATTAAATTTTTCTCGTGCGTGACTTAAATTTATTCGTGTCACAACTTGTGTACCACAATTTTTTAAACCTCTGCCAAATTTCGTATTGATGTTTTCTTACGCTTTTGCTGCCAATTGCACACAAAATGCAACACTGACCACTTGTAAAGAAGCGACAACAACTAACTTCGCTCTCTTTACTTATTTTGCGAAACGTCAGCGAAAACTTGAAGCAATTTTGGTAATTTTAAATACAAACAATAAGCTGGGAAATTTTATCAATTTTCTTTTTATAGTGCTGTATCTACCTGTCTGTTGCTTCTGCTCCTTCCTGTATGCTGGTTTTACCAGCGGTACTCTTAATACGCTCAATACACTTTTAATAAAAACTTATGTGTATTCTTTTTCCTATAAAACGTTTTCGTGAAAACTCATGAGTGAAATATGCCATCGTGATTGTGATCAATAAACTTATTTTTAAGCGTGAGCTTGCGTGATTAGAAGAAATCATATCGTGATCGTGCGTGATAGTGCTCCAAAAATTATTTTTGATTGAGAACATGCGTGATTAGAAGAAATCACATCGTGAGCGTACGTGATCGTGAGTTAAAATCACTTACGCGCCCATCTCTAATCCGTACCATTTGATTTGCATCGTAAGGGTAAGCACGGAAATTGTATTTTTCATGCTGGGAATGCTGTATATAACAGTACAAAATATAATAACTGTGTGGAGAAAAAGCAACAGTTGAATATCAAATCCTAGCTTAAAGCTTAATTTTAAAGAGCACGTTAGTTGTTATCAAAAACTTGGCAGATGATTGACAACATGCAAAACAGTTAATATGATATAAAAATAAAAGCAAAAAGTGTAGAAAGTGAAATAATCTAGATTGCTGAATCGTTTTTGCCATGCCAAAAATGTCCCGAAGCTAAGAAAAGTAGCTTGAACAAGAGCAGGAGCGCGTTCGTGAACATAAACACGGAATTAGAGCTCTTGAGAATGCAGCCGCAGCTGGGTCTGCAACTATCGGCTGAGTTCCAAAATTAATTTTTACGAAGCATCAGCGTGTATTTCTGTGGTTTCGTGCATAATTGATCCACTAAAACTGAACAACTAAAACGTACTTAATAATAACAATCCAGTTACGCAGTTTTGGTGAATCTGCAAAGAACCAATCCCTAGAAAAACACACTTTGTAAAAATGCATTTTGGAACTCAGCCATCATCTCAACAAAATTTTAATGCCAACCAAGTTGATATACACAACAATCAATGTTCGCTGTTTTACGAGGCCCTCACTCAACATGATCAACATACAACTATTATGATCAGGAAGCGAAACACAACAATAAACAACATTTGCCTCTGCTTTCGGAGGCTGCGTCAACGAGTACTATGAAATACAATTTATTATTCAAAAAGTGACAAAGTTGAGAAGACATTCGAAAGCAACTGAAACACCAACTGAACTCGATGTAAACTGGGATCGAAAATAATTGTTATTTTACAATTTTCAAATGCAAAAGAAATAATAAAAAAAAAATTACCGAAGAACCTTTTCAAATATACCATTTTGTTGTAAATGTCCTCAGCTTCACGAATAAAAAGTGCATTTTAAATTTTCGACTGATTTTTTAAAACTTAAAAGTTAACTGTTATTTTTTCGTTGAAAAATAAAGGTTACTTTTGACTTTTATTTTATCGGTGAAAAGTAACCATTATTTTGTGACAGATTGAACTGTTGACACCATGTGGTATTAATAGTTTTTTAGTCGGTAAAATTACCTTTGAAAAAATACAAGTTGTCTGATATTTTTGACCGAAAATTAAACGGCAGAACAAACTGTTATTTTTACCGAAAAGTCAAAAGTAGCTGTTATTTTTGAACTAAAAAATATAAGACACAAAATAACTTTTATTTTTGTCGGAAAGAAGAAAAGTTAAAAGATAACAGTTATTATGTGACTTTTACGATAAAAACCATAACTCATTCCATTCTCAACCATTCTCTCTCCATTTCACACTAAAATCTATCTTATTTTTTACTGTTTAAGAAGTTTCACTTCTGCCACATGTAAGTTGCTGCACGTGAGTTTTTTTTCTCTCTGTGGGGAACACTTCTTTGTTCTTTATATTCCTCTCTTGCTTTAGTTATTCTCATTATTAAAGATTTTGTGATTGTAATTTCCAACCTTGTTTGTAGTGGAGAGTTTGGCAATACAGCAACTTTTTTCCTTATGAATAAATACACTTTTTATACCCTAAACCTGAAAGGTCAGGGTATATAAAAGGCATATAAAAGTATATATATTCTTGATCAGCATCACCACGTGAGTCGAGCTATCCATGTCCGTCCGTCCGTCTGTCCGTCTGTGTGTTGTCCGTATACACAGGATAAGAAGAAGGAGTTGAGATAATTGGATGAAACTTGGTACACATAGTCACATAAACCCAAGGATCTGTACTATTGAATATTTTTGGAATCCGCCCACGAACACGCCTACCTCCCATACAACGCAAAAATTTAAAACTGCATAGCTGAGCTCATAAAAAGCCTACAACATTAAAATTTGGTACGTATGTGTTTTATATTAACACAAAGACTTCTTTGAAAAATTGACATTATCCGCTAACGAACTCGCCCACCTCCCATACAACCCAAAAATTGAAAATGCAATAAATAAGCCTTTGTTTAACCCACAGAGCTAAAATTGGGCACATATGTTTTTTATATCAAAACAAAGATGGTTTTGAAAAATGGACATCATCCGCCTACGGACACGCCTACCTCCCATACAACGCGAAAATTGAAAACTGCATAACTAAGCTCGTAACTAGCCTACAACAATAAAATTTGGTATGTATGTGTTTTATATTAACACAAAGACGTCTTTAAAAAATGGACGTTATCCGCTCACGGACACGCCCACCTCCCATACAACCCAAAAATTGAAAACGCAATAAATAAGCCTATGTTTAACCAACAGAGATAAAATTTGGCACGTGTGTTTTTTATGACAAAACAAAGATGGTTTTGGAAAATGGACGTCATCCGCCCACGGACACGCCTACTTTCCACACAACCCAAAAAGTTTAAAACTGAATAAATACGATTATGTTTGTCATAGACAGATCAAATTTGGTATATATGTATTTTATACCAAAGCTAAGGTGTGTTAAAATATTGGGAGTAATCCGTCCATCAAAACGACCATCTCCCATAGTGAAAACATAATTAAGGCGTTAACTGTGAGCTACAGGAATAAAACTTGGTATGTGTAAATTTTTCTTCAACATTTCAATGCATATAAAATATAGGATTCATCCGCCCACGGACACGCCCATTTTCAATAATATTATTATTATTTTTTTGGGAAAGAACGTTTAGGGTATTTCATAGTCGGCCAAGACCGACTTTAGACTTTCTTTACTTGTTATTATCTAAATATAACAGTATACTGTTATATAAAGTGCTTGTGACGTTGTATGTAGGTTCCACTATCATGTGAGAAGCATGAACCACTTTCAATGATAATTGTGGATATCAAACATCCATTTTTTGATCCATTACATACAGGATATCTTAAATTTGCCACTCCCCCTCTTAAAGCTCAAAAATGAATAAAAGTGGAATATTTTAGACGTTTTTGGTTGTAAACAGAAAAAAAGTAGAACTACTGCTTAAAAATGTATAAAATTCATCCAAAGTAATAAAATAATAATGATTTTCAGTCAATGATTTTGTTTAGATGTGTTACTATAATGTTACTATAATTGTATTAGGTAGGTTAACTGTGAGAGTAAATAAAGCACCTACATATTTAGGTAGTCTTCCAGCTATCAAATATATAAGACACATAATTAATTAGAGGAATTATCGAATTGATTTGAAACCATTTCCACTTCACAGTAGGTAAGCCACTTAGAGTAACTTTGGGTAATGTGATATACCTGCATCTTTTTTTAGATACACAATTTTGGACAAGAATAAACATGTGAACATAACGGCAACGGAACATAACGCACACTAAGGCCAAGTGTGCTCAAAACTTCATTTTGAAATGATGCATTTTTTAAAAATTAAAAATGCGGTAGTAGTTCCCATAAAATTATGCATCTGAATGTCATTTTTCAGCTTTATGGCGTTATTCTGCTGGAAGATATGCGAGTGACATTGTAGTCAGCCCACCCAATATTATAAACATCCCTTGAAATCTATACTCTTGGGATATTAACGCATTTGTTTACGCCAAGCGACGATCGAACGCTTTTGTTTATATTAGCGTTTTACTTGAACGCTAAGTTCAAGATAAGCCTGTATAGTTTAAGTATATAATAAGTATGTATTAAATATATAATGTTTGAAGCTGAGGACTTGGTTTCCAGCTCAATCTGATTATAAAATAAAGTCAGTCTACATTAAGCACTCAAACCCTCTAGTTTAATTTTACTTGCGTGTCCAAATATGACACATTATCATATTTTTTTTTTATTTTTCAAAACTGTGAATTTCGAATGAGCAATTGATGTTCCTACGGTAAGAAAACGGTACAAGATTTCGTGATTTTGTTTTTTGCATTGGTTCAAATAAAGTTTCCTTATTTAAACCTAGTATTTATTGTGGTGACCGTGGCATGCAGGTTAAGTGTGTGGCTTAGCATGCTCGGAGCCCGGGTTCGATCCCCAGCCGCGGCGAAAAGTTTTTTCAATAAAAATTTTTCTGATCGGTCACCACCTCTCTGCAGACAATGGCAAACCTCAGAGAGTAAATAATGCCATGTAAAGCTTCTTGAGAACATGAGCCGTTCGGAGTCGGCATAAAACATGTAGGTCCAGTTCTCGGTAAATTGTGTGCAAACATGTAATAACACACACAACACAATTGATCATAAGAAGCTCGGTCAAAGTCCTTTCAAGGGCTGAAATGGCCAATTTGTTTTTTTTTTTTTTTTTTTATTTATTTTGACAGTATGTGCTTTGAAAAGCTAACAGTTTTCAAAAAACTAACCTAACCCTTAGTTTTTTGCAATGTACTTTTTAAAGTAATTTTTTTAAATGTCGCAAAAGGCTTTTGAAACTGGCAGCATTTTAATTAAATATGATTCTTTCTTATTGAGAATCCGAGTTTAAAAAAAAGTTGTTTTAAAAATTTAACTTTGGTTTAAAGTAAACACAAAAACTTATCCTTCTTGTTAAGTCGATTCTGTTTCATTTCAAACTGGGAATTTTAATTCTTTAACGGTGAATAATGAATAAAGAAAGAATGTTAGCCTTTTTATTAATTGAAAAATGTTATGAAAATAAAGATTTTTAAATTGCTTTGTATGCTTTGTTCAATCAATATAATTACAGTGTACATTCGTGATTTGAAAAAAAAGTGCAAATGTAAGATATGTAAGAAAAATAGGGAACTATATCATAATAAAAAAAAAATGTATATATATAAAAACTATGCTTTGCTTTTCTTGTAGAAAAACGTTCAAAAAGTGTTATAATCCGAATGAGTTACATAAAACAATTTTTTTTTCTATATAAAAAGTTCATAGAAGTGCATATTATTTAATACAAAAATCATCAAGACTTGGTAGAATATTCGTGTTATCCACCCACGAACACGCCCACCTTCCATAAAACACCCAAAATTGAAAACTATATAAAAAGGCTTCTGTGGAAGCTAAATAAATAAAATTAGATATGTATTAATTTTATGTCTATACTAAAGTGTGTTATAAAAATGGGCGTCATCCACCCACTAACACGCCAACCTTCCATACAACCCTAAAATTTAAATCTTTATAAAGTGGCTTCTGTTGAAACTACAAAAATAAAATTAGGTATTAATTCGTTTTATATCAAAAATACGACGTGTTAGAAAAATGGAGTTCATCCATTCACGAAAACGCCCACCTCCCATACAACCCCAAATTGAAAAATCTATAAATAGACTTCATTTTAAGCTACAGGCAAAAAATTGGATACGTTTGTCTTTTATATCAAAACTAAATCGTGGAGAAAAAGTGGGCGTCATCTGACTACGGACACACCCACTTCCCATAGAACCCACCATAGTGAACATTTTAGAAGACCTAATATATATGCGACAAAACTGAAATTCAGTATTTGTATATTTTATATTAAAACTGAAGTTTGCTGAAAAAATGAGCGATATCAATCACCTAACATGCCCACCTCTCATAGAAGTCATAATAGTGAAAACTAAATAAAGAGGCTAATATTTGAGCTACACAACTGAAACAGCCACAAACACGCCAACCTCCCATGCAACTCCAAAATTAAAAAATTTATAAAAAGACTGCAGGAAAAAAATTTGATATGTATTTATTTTAGACGTTTTTAAAATAGTAAAATCGTTTTAAATCTCATACAAAAAGAGCTACAATCTAAGATTGTTTTACACTTACGAATCGGCCGTGGGGGTATTTTAACTTCGGCCAAGTTAAAGATATACCTTACCATTTTCAAATAAAGTGAATAAATAAGTATTGTTCTTTAATAAAGAAAATTTACTTTAATTAATAATTTAAAAATAAATAATGATTATTGATATGTAATTCCAATAAAACAGTTTTTGATTATTTTAGGGCTCCGTTGAATATTTCTCTTTGTAAAAGAGTTTCGTCGCGAAAAAAGTTTGAGCACCGCTTGTATAGAGGATTTTATTTAAGCTACAGAAATAAAATTTAATATGTATACATTTTGTATCAAAATTAAGCCATGCACAAAAAATGGGCATGATCCGCGCATGAACACGCCTACCTCCCATATAGCCTCAAAATTTAAAACTCAATAAAGAAGCTTATATTAAAGCTGCAGGAATAAAGTTCAACAGATATGTTTTTATATGAAAACTTAGATGTGTTCGAAAAATGAGCAACGTCCGCCTACAAACACGCCTACCTCCCAAACAACCTACAATAGTCAAAACTCTATAGAAAAATTTATATATCAGCTGCATAAATAAAACTTGGTATGTGAGTGTTTTATAACAGAATTAAGATGTGTACACATAATGGTCGTGTTCCGCTAACGATCATGTCCATCTCCCATACAATCAATAATATTGAAATTACCATAAAAAGGTTTAAATATGGCCTACAGGGATTAAACTTGGTTTGGGTGGATTTTATACCAAAACTAAGGTGCGCACACAAAATGGGAGTCACCCACCCACGAACACGTCCAACTCCCATACAAACCACATTAGTGAAACTTGTTAAAAACTGTTAAGAAATACATGGATTTATTCCAATATATACCAATATATGCATGGTCAATAAGCGCTAGGATACTGAGATCATCGTTATCGCATGCAGGTCGAAATCTTACATTATCTTTAGAACAGCGGTATGCCCCTTTTTATAGCCAAACTGATTTTTGGGCAGCACATTATAGGTGTTTAGGTTTTTCTCAAACAATTTCTCAAACAATTTTGATAAAAAATGGAGAATACTTATTTGACGAAAATCTTCAGGGAGTTTTTAGATTGGATTTTTTACCAATAGAAATTACATTTGCTATAATCTTCCATTCGGCCGGAAAAGATAATGACGTAATAGCATGGTTGAATGTGTGTGTTACTCTCAGAACTATGAAAGGTAGTATAACTTTAACAAACATTTTAGGTTAACTTCATCGTTTCCAATTGCATTTGACTTAATTAACCTAATGGCATGCACAGCATCACTTCGGTAATAGTTTGAAAGTTGAATTGTTCATTATGTTGATACAAAAGTCGATGATTTAATTTCGAAGGTCATCGACTGTGATGGTCAACTTCGAAGGTTGATCTGTTAACGAATTTATTTGAATTCAAGAAGAAGTCATTTAAAGTGTCGAGGTCAATATTGCACTCCGGATTTTACTTTTTTGCACTAATTGTCTTAAGACGTTGCCATTAGCATTATGTTTCCATTTGCTTTAATTTTTATTTCTAGCTTGAATTGCTTCCTCAACCTCGCATGGGAACCATTTCTGGTTTGAATTTTTAATCATTATTTTCTTCGTGGGAACATATTTACTATATAAGTTATTAATAAGCATTGTAAATTACTAGAGTATTTCTTCGATGTCAGAGAAGAACCAACAGCCTCTCCACTCTAAAACGCCAGCTTCACTGAATAAGGCGTCAACATCAATAGATTTAAAGAATTACAGAATTGAGTCAGAATATGTTTTAGTGAAATTAATGAATTTTAAGTTGGACAATAATTTGAATTTCCATATCCAGAAAATAATAACTTTTGGTTTAGATGTCGCACATGCGTCACCAAAAATGAAAGCCATTTCAATTCAATTATTTTTAAAACCAAACTACTTATGACATTACTTAAAATATATTCGTTTTTCACCCGAATAAAGAAGAAATAAATTACATGAATTTAACAGAAACTTATTTGATTTTCTTAATGTAGTAATATTCATCTACCACCATGTAGATACATTCAAAACATTGTAATTTGGAATAACATGAAGTAATGGAAAATAATTCATTTGCCTACAATGAACTTTTCTACCCTAAAAGGTTAACAAGCGATTAAAAAAAAAAGAAGAAAAAAATAAAAAATATTTTAGGTTCAATGGTTAGCCGAGGTAATAAATTGTGTCTAGAAGCAGCATATCGGATGGAGCTCATCAATTGTAGCTTTTCAGTGCCTCTTTAAATGCTTTCAGCTATTCTCTATTATTTCTCATAACTGCCAGCATCTATTAAGCCATCAACATTTCAACATGTTAGAAATTTAGGCCAATTTATCTTGGCCAACTATTAGATTGGCTGGTAGAAAACTAAAATGTTGCAATGCTTGTCATTTATACAAATCAAGACAGACAGACAGGCGGGCAGATAGATAGATAGATAGACAGACAGAAAGACAGACGGACTATTCAAATAGCTAGTCAATCAATGCATGTCCAACATAATCCACAGACATTTCTTCTTGCTGTGCTTGATGTTTTTTTTTTCTTTTTGTTGTTTCTTTGTTCGGTTTTTTATTGCCTTGGTGTACTTTGTTCGCTCAATAAATTACTGCTCATAACATGGTAAAATTGCTCGCTCCTGCGTGGACAGACATTGTAAGCGCGGACAATTTTCAAATTATTGCTAAAACCTCACAGTCGAGACTTCCGCAGCATCGGCATCAGCATCAGCATCATTGGCAGCGGCGGCCACCACCTTCGCTGCAGTAGCTATGCTAGCCTTCATTCCGGAAATTCCTTGTTGAAAATGAAGTAACTTTGTCATTGACACTTAAGCGGAAACGGAAGCAATGAAAATTGATGTCCTTTCATTGAGTTATTTTTTTTATGAACAAGTCAACAAGATGACGTTGAGCAAAATATGAACGCCGCAGTGTTGGCAAGCCATAACATTGGCTAATGAATCAACCTGGCTGTGTGGAATGAAGGAAAACATCTTCATATCATCAGTGTTGCGTAGCGGATGTTGCAGTCGACAAGCTGTTTCCGCTTTCAATATTAATTAGACAAAATACTACCCGCTATGCTGTTTGTTTGTGAGATTTGTTCAATATTAACTGTCAATATTTATGCATAACAACAGTTATATTTTATATCAGCTTTAATTTAATATGATGTTATTGTAGCATTTTCTGTTTATTTTTTTTTATTATTTTCTAAAATCTTTCTTCTTGACTTCCGCTGTAGTGAAAAACAAATGTTGAATTTTCAGCCAACATCTGTTGGTAAATTTCCAGAACAATAGTTTTCTTTCCGCCAACAACATCGGCTGCGCTCTTTATTGACTACATAAAAAGCCATTTCAAGCTGTTGTCACCATCCGCTGAATTTAAAATTTGTTCTGCAACGCAATATGGCGTGAATTTTGCGACACCCCCGTTGTCAGAAGAGAACGTCAAGGATATCAGCACCGGAACTCGTTGATGTGGCGGATGTTGCGAGCTGTTGGTGTGTTGGTTTATATAATAGATACATATAATTTGTCGTAAAAAAATAAAATAATATACTTAGTTCTTGTAGAGGAAACTAAGAGACAAATAATATGTGTATGTATCTATTAGATAATAATGTGCATCTTTTAGAAAAATTCAGGACTAAATATTTTGCACAGCAAAATTTAAATTAGTTGCAAGTATAGCATATGTTTCGATATTTTTTCGAACTAGTGCAAATTTATTATTTTGAACCAATGGCTTCGTTTTAAGAGAGACTGACTTGATATATTTGAAGTTATTGACAAGAACAATTTTGATAAAAGAACGCAGCAAAATAATGTTCTATAAAATCATACGTCAATCCTTTATAATTCCGAAGTAACAAAGCCATATTGTACAAATAAAGATGTAACTCGATTTTTGCATTTTCTATCAAAAGGTATCTTTGAAACTCCTATAATTCTTCGTTATTTTTTTTTGTTGATTTGATTAAATATTTTCGGGCAGTATTGCAATTCCTCATAGCTCTCACATATTTCATTGTTGAAGAAAGTTGAGTAGATGTAACAGTCGATATATATGATTTAAGGTAGTGATTTTTATATTTTAGATGATCTCCTGAAAACCTAAAAAATTACTTAAGCTGTTATTTCTTGTCGACACAGAAATATTTTATAAGAAATACATTTTTCTGGATGAGTTTCCAAGTTTTGCATTGTATGGGGGGTAGGCGTGTTCGTACACCCATTTCTCAAAAGAATCTTTAGTTTGTTATAAAAAACATACTAACCAAATTTTATCTTTCTAGGTTAAACATGAGCTTATTTATTGAGTTTCAAATTTGTGGGTTATATCGTGGGTGGGCATGTCCGTGGGTGTGTCCGTGGGCGGGTGACACCCATTTCTCAAAAGAATCTTTAGTTTGTGATAAAAAACCTACGAACCATATTTTATCTTTCTAGGTTAAACATAAGCTTATTTATTGAGATTTAAATTTTTGGGTCATATGGGAGGTGGACGTGTCCATGGGTGGGTGACACCCATTTTTCGCAAACATATTTGTTTTGATATAAAATACATGCATACCAAAATTTATTTCTGTAGGTTATTAAACAGTTTATGTATGCAGTTTTGAAGTTTTGCGTTGTATGGGAGGTAGGCGTGCCCATGGTCAGATTCCAAAAATATAGTGCAGATCTTTGGAACAATCAGAGCTTCTGTACCGAGTTTCATCTAATTATTTCAACTCCTTCTTCTTCTAATGTGTTTACGGACAACACACAGACGGACGGCCGGACGTTCATAGAAAGCTCGACTCACGAGGTGACCCTGATCAAGAATATATATACTTTTCTATACCAGACTCACTTTGTCTTACGCGTTACAAACGTTTGCACAAACTTAATAAACCCTGACCTTTCAGGTTTAGGGTATAACAAGTAAAGAAAGTCTAAAGTCGGTCTAGCCCGACTATGAAATACTCTAAACCTCCTTTTTCAAAATACAATAGTAGTATTGAAAATGGGCGTAAGGAGGGTGTGGCAGCGGGCAGATGACATCCATTTTTCGAAGATTTCTTTGTTTTGATATAACAGACATACAAAC
Source organism: Tetanocera ferruginea (assembly GCA_958299015.1). NCBI lineage: Eukaryota > Metazoa > Arthropoda > Insecta > Diptera > Sciomyzidae > Tetanocera > Tetanocera ferruginea. Next base: position 36,133,562 of record OY282641.1, read on the forward strand.
CAAAATTTTATCTCTGTACGTTAAACATGAGCTTATTGATTGCGTTTTAATTTGTGGTTGTATGGGAAGCGGGCGTGTTCGTGGGCGGATGACATATTTTTTTCGAAGTCAGTTTTGTTTTGATATAAAATATTTACATACCTAAATTTATTGTTGCTGCAAACGTTTGCACAAAGTTTATATACCCATACCCTAACAGGTTTAGGGTATAGAAATATAAATTTGTTTTCTTAGAGTTTGCTATTTTGTGACTTAAATGTAATAGTGACAAAATCTAAAATAAGATGTCCGGTTAGCATACGATATATCTGATATTTTAACATATATATTATCTTTGCACGATGCGTATTAAAGACTGTAGGTATACCCTAAAGTATTTATCTAAAACGTTTCATGTCCTTGAAAAAATTTGTTTTTTTTACAAACCACGCTGTATTACGTAATTGTGCGTCAAAAGTATTACTTGCTCTAAAATTTAAGTATAATTTTTAAATTTCACTTAAAAAAAATAAGTTGAAAATGTTTAGAGTTCACTTTTTATACTTCTTAGTTCAATTTTTCAACTGTTGCTTTGTTGCTAACCTTTGCTCAGATCAAATAGCACATGCGAATAAATTTAAAACTTAAAGATGATGCTTTTCTCCGGTTTTTGGTTAATGATATTCTTGGTAATTGATTCATATTTCAAATTAACATTTTCTACTTATCAGTTAATTTCAAACTTTCAATTAAGTTAAATTTATCATGATGCATGTTGAGTATTTATTCCAGCTTGGTATGAAATGTGCGAATTTTTGTGAATTCATCTTCAGAATTTACATTTTTGACTTTTCACTTGACTGTTTAATTAACATTATTTAAAATTATATTTCCACTTCCACAAATTTCCACTTCTTCCTATGAGTTTTAGCAAAAGCAGTTGTTTTTTCCAAAATCGTATCGTTTTCACCGTGTTATTATAAATAATGTTGGATCAAGGTGGCGGCCGGACGTTAGCTGGACTCACTTAGACCATATGAATGGTCTAATTGGTTCATTCAGTATTTACGGACATGGCGTGACATAGGTCTATCCTACAACTCCTTACAATAACTGCGACATATGAAATTCGGGAAATTGGGGATCAAAATCGCTGAAATCAATTAAATAGTAGTATTGAATTCGCCTTAAGGTTTTTCGTTTTTATTTTGATATAAATGCTCAGAGGAGGTGAAATATTAGCATTTTTTTTTCTTTTAAGTTAATTGCATGAAACCGCCTACCTATAATACAATATCCTGTTGTAACCTCGATCAAAGTGCCAAAATCTCTCCTCGTCAAATGCATAAGCTTCATGACGAGATTTTGCTCTACCTCAAGGCCGCAACTAAATAGTAATGGTGCAGATAGTAACATGATTTCACCTTGGATTTGTGAAGATAAAGACATCAGCCTCAAGAACTGCCTTGCTTTCCTTGTGCGTTGATCAACTTTACAGTTTACAAGAATGACTCGGCACCCAGATTTGAAGAATTTTGAATCTCTCAGCTATCTATGCCTGAATAATATTGGAGTCATGTGGCAGTTTGAAAGCGATTCTAATGCCTTAATTCACGAGAAATTTGCCTTTTCGTCATGTCATGATGTCTGTCGTCTAGTTTTGAGCCGTAAGTTAAGATGTGGTTAACCGGCATTTACCTGTCCCTTGGTTTTCTGTTGGTAAACTAGGAATGAAGCTTTATTTAAATGAGAGCTTGACAGTTGCTGAAAGGAACTTATCTCACATGACCGTGAATAGAGAATGACTGGTATGATTTTTAACCAACCTAAGGGCCGATCCAAGACAGACAAGACATTTAGGCTGTTTCCAAAAAATAACGAATTTGTCATTTCAATCCTTGACAGTCCTTTGATCGATATGATATGCCTGCTGAGAGGTGACGGCCGATTACATACAATTTTTCAGCGATAACACTTTCTGTGAGGAAAAGATTTTGATTTGAGCAACCGCAACTCCTCTTACATCCCCTTTACGGAGCCATTGTTTTCCACCAATATATCATGGGGTATTAAATGATGTATTCAGTATATCATATGAAGTAGATCTAAGTGCTCACTGATGAATAGATAGAAACGAGTCCGGTATAGAAAAGTATATTCTTGATCAGCGTCACCTCGCGAGTCAAGCTATCCATGTCCGTCCGTCCGTCTGTGTATTGTTCGTAAACACAGGATAAGAGGAAGGAGTTGAAAAAATTGGATTAAACTCGGTACACATATTCAAATGGATCCAAGATATGCACTATTGAATATTTTTTGAATTCGGCCACGGACACGCCTACCTCCCATACAACGCATAAATTAAAAACTCCATAAATAAGCTCATAATTAACCTACAGAGATAAAATTTGGTACGTTTGTATTTAAAATCAAAACGGTGTTTTCGAAAAATGCGTGTCAAAAATGAGTCTCATCCGCCTACGAGCAGGCCCATCTCCAATACAACCCAAAAATTAAAAACTTAATAAATAAGCTTCTATTCAACGTACAGAGATACAATTCGGTACTTATGTTTTTTTTAACAAAACGAAGATATTGTCATCCGCTCACGGACACGCCTACCTCCCATATAAACAAATAAATTGAAAATTGCATTAATAAGCTTATGTTTGTCTTGTAGAGATAAAATTTGGTACGTTTGTATTTTATTATGAAAAAAAACATGTTTTTAAAAAAATAGGAGTCATCCACCCACGGCCACGACTACCTCCAATACAACCCATAAAATAAAAAAACTCCATAAATAAGCCTACGTTTGTCCTACAGAGATAAAATTTGGTACGTATTAATTTTATATCAAAAATATGTGTTCAAAAATTGGGCGTGTCATCCACGAACACGCCCACCTGCCATATAAACCACAATAGCGAAATACTATATTAGCATTAATTTGTGAGCTACAGGAATACAAATTAGTAAGTGTAAATTTTTCATCAAAATTTAAATGTATACAACATATGCCATTCATTCGCCCACGGACTCGCCCATTTTCAATACTATTGTATTTATTGTAATACTATTGTATTTTGAAAAAGTAGGTTTAGGGTATTTCATAGACGGGCTAGACCGACTTTAGACTTTCTTAACTTGTTTAAATGTGCTTTAGGAGAGTTTATTTTAGATCCTGTCAAGATTTTCATACGATAACTTTAAGTTGTAACAATAGCTTGTTACCTTAGGTTTGTGCAAAGAGCATAAGATATCGTAATCGTGATTAAAAGACTCCCAACCCGCAGAGTAAAAAAAACATCATTCGAGAGGTGGTAGTATAGTTTAAAAGAACTCGCCAAATTTACACCAATCAGTTCTCTTAAGATTCCTAAAAACTGTTCGGTTGTTGGTTCAACCATTCAGACTGAAAAAAATACATTTGTTTAACCCGTTTTTAACTCGATCAAAACTTAATTTTAAGGTAAAAACTTCTAAGCTTCTGACCTATTATTAGTTACAAGGTTAATAGATTTCTAAAGTAACCTACATAAAGATAACTTTTGATTAAAAAGATGATAGATAATAGATTTTTTGAAAAAGACGCCTGATCGATGGTTTTAAGACCGAAGCGCCTTCCTGCAATGATGAAGATGGGTATCGAGTGACAAATATCTAGATTACACTGATGTTATGGAGGTAAAACTTTCTAGTCTTCTAAATTGCGAAATGACAACAATTTCGCCAATAGAGACGATCTCCCGGATGGAGATGATCTCTCACAATTTCGTCAATAGAAATGATCTCCCGGAAATCTCATTTATGGATGACAGTGTTGAAGTTCCACTTCCCGACTATAACAAAGTCTTAAGAGATATTGCCTCATTTTTACACCAGCCACCTTATTGGCGATTATAATCATGATTCTGTGTAGACCAAAATTTTATTCCATTATTTGGGAAAAGAATCTTAAGTTCTTAAATAAATTAACCATGTTTTAAAAAAGCTGAATCTTTGCACAAGGCTTATAAGATACTTTAAAGAATTTTAACTAAATTAAAATATTAAAAACAAAAAGTAAAAAAAAGTTTAATAATAATACGTCATAAATACTTAAAAATGGTATCAGTGCCAAGTTAGTAAGTTGAAATATATATATTATTGGTTGACATTTTTCAGACATTGTTAAAAAGCATTTCGATAACAAATTCAATAACATATCATGCCATGTTTAAAGTCAGTTTCTAATCTCGACATTATTAGTTGTCTTTATTTAACTCAAGAGTTAAACTTTGTACAAACAACCATCTTAAGTTAAATACATTACGAGCATTTCACATTCACAACAAACTTAAGTAGTGCGTAAAAAATCATAAGTTATTTAAAGAACTGCTCTTTATAACCAAGTTAGAGAACTATTGTAAAGCACTCGGTAATCAGAAGTACACAGGAAGAGGATAATAAAAAAGAGATCCAACAGAACATTCAAGTCAACAAAATGCACACCAACGGCGCCATTTTCAAACGTTTTCAATTTACAACAAACAGTTAACACCATTCCAAATACCACATGTTAAAATGACAACATAGCCCAAGAGTGGAGCTGATGTCACTGGTTGGCAACAGTAGAAGCAACAGCAGCAGCAGCAGCATCAGCAATAGCAGCGGCAACAGTGGGAGAAGTCAAAAGAAGGATACCAGATACTGCTATACGCTACAGTTGGTACTTAGCTTGGTTACGTACTCAGCACAAATTGTCATCATAAATTCCATCTGCATTGCGTTGACAGAAGTGGGACGACAGTCAGACATCCAGCCAGCCAGCCAGTCAGCTAAAGGATAAAGATCAGGCTAAAGCATTGAATGCTGAGCAGGAGTTCGGATGCGCCAGTCCCAAGTGATGTCTTTCACTTTTGTTGGTTGCAATCAAGGACATTCTTTCGTGCTGGGACTCGGCAAATGGAGTGGGTTAAAAACTTTGTTGCAACTTTGTGTGTTTATTTTTATATATATTTTATTTCCTGGTTTTTTTTTTTTATCATCGTTTTGCTCGTTTTTCAAGTTGAAATTCCTTTGTGTCCACTACCGAGAAATCATCCTTGTTTAATATTATTTGGACGCTTTGTGACTTTGTTTTCATAGTGTTGTTGTTGCTTATATTATTATTATTATTGTAGTTGTTACAAGAGTATTTTATGAACAAGATTTTTGCTTCATTTTTAATACTTATTTTGTGGATGTTGTTTGGAATTTTTGGAAAAATTATTAAATCAATAAAGAAGCTTAAATATTTGCTCACAGCAGCAAATAGTTAAAAATATTTAAGTCAACAAACAGCTTAAATAAATAATAATTGAAATTTGCATAAAACTTCCAAAGCAAAGAAAAATTTATCTGAGTGACATCTTGATATCTAGATCTCACTTGGCTTGAAGCGACATTTTAATGTCAGCTAAATGTAAGGCTTTCAGAAATACCAAAAGTTATATTAAATTAAGTTAAATTTTCTTTGGATAGGTGGGGAGAGGGGGAGGGTGCGAGTGAGGAGTTAGGTTAAGAACAAGTTCAAAAATTTAATTTCATTTCAGTTAATCATAACTGTAAAGTTTTGCCATGCTAGCTGTACCAATCAACTTAATAGACTACTTTAAATAAATTATAATTAAATAAGTATTTATCTAATTCCGTTTCATTGACTGTTTAATAAAAAAAACCTTCAATATAAGTTTAATTAGCTCCTTGAAAAAACTGTAAATCTCACTTTTTAATTAAAAAAAATTATTTTATGTAAAAAAAAATAATTTTTTGGTTCTGCCGGGGACTGAACCCAGGTCAGTAGAGTACTAAACGTGAACGCTAGCAAGCTCAGCTAAACATGAATTTACAAAACAATGATTCAATTTCATTATCAACGTGCGTATAAGTGTGCCGTGTTCTATAAATAGACCGGCTACTGATTAGGTCCAATGGTATCTATGAGGTGTTAATTGACAAATGCTGATATATTTTTGAACCGGTCCTTGCATTGGTTTAAAGGTATCTAGCCGGTGTCAATTTACCCCTGTCAATGACAACGCCATGTAAAAAAGACCGGTTGGCAGAATTGGGACCGGTTACTATCACTTTGGAACCTATCACATGTTAGGTTCTGAACCGGTTCTTTTGTCCGTAGGGTAGGGAATGTTTTGGAAATTCATGTTTAGCCGAGGTTGCTAGCGTTCACGTTTAGTACTCAACTAACCTGGGTTCAATCCCCGGCAAAATCAAAAAATATTTTTTTTTTACTTAAAATATTTTTTCTTCAAATAAAAAACGAAATTTACAATTTTTTTCAAAGTGTTAAGCAAACTTATTTTGAAGGTTATTTTTGATTAAGCAGTTTAATGAAACAGAATTAGAATTTATATTATTAAATTAAAATTGTTGATACTTTCACAGCCAGGAACACACGTCCACCGCGTGACAGTCTAGCGCACTTCCACTGAGCTATTGGTAACGATAAGATAAATATAGAACAACACATCCAAAAACTATTAGTCCCATTCTGAGTAATATCGAACCTGTTCTGTGATACACTTCTAATTAGCGACGCTGACAAAAATCTCGCCAAAAAAGATGATATCCCGGGAATTACAATTATGGATAACAGTGTTGAAGTTCGGCTGCCCAACTTTAACGCAAATGGGCTTGTATTATTCGACCGCCTGGAACATTTTAAGTAAGAGCCTCAGTATGAAATTATACAAAATACAGCTGATGCAAAAACTAAAGCCTGGTGACTAACCATAAAGCAGTTTGTTCGGTGAATGTGCCTAAGAAAGTTTGGATGAAGATAAACTTTTATCAAATTTTTGATAGGAAAATTGTCTCCAACGACGAAGCTCATTTTTGGCTTAATGGGTATGTCAACAAATAGAATTGCCGAATTCGGTCTGAAGAGCAGCCAGAAGCAGTTCGAGAGCTATCAATGCACCCTCAAAAATTCACTGTTTGGTGCGGTTAAAGAGCCGGCGGCATCATTGAACCGTTCCACAATGACTACACCTCTTTATTTAAAGAAAATCAAGTAATTTCAAATTGAGTTGATGTTTTGAAAAATTTAGCATGTTTTTGAAGTTCAACTTCTTTGGCGGCGAGTGAATTTTCAAGGTCTCTTATTGAATTCATATGAAAATTTTCAAAAAAATACTGTCACAAGCGGGAATAGAACCCCGACTTTCTACTGAGCATACCATAAGAGTCGGAAGCGCAACCATTTTGCCACATAAGCACACACTAAGAAAAAAGTGTCTCAGAATATGATAAAAAAGGCATCATATTTAGAGAAAAATGGTATAGACTTTGCTCCAGAGAATGCTATTCTCTAATTGCGATACTAAAAATTCTCTAAAAATGATAAAAAGGTTCCATGAAATAGAAAAATATATCGTTTTTAGAGAAAAATACTTTTTTTTTTGAGAAAATATTTGTTTTTATTGAAGAAAATACTTCTCATTTACCAAAATATAAGAAAAGTTTTTCATTTTCAATAAAATTTCTCTATAAATGAGAAATTTTTTGTGCGAGAAAAATACTTATCATTATTAGAGACATTGAAATATTTCCATTTCCTAGAAGTAAAGAAATATTTCTTCGAAAATATGAAAATTTATTCTAATTGAAGAAAATTTTATTTGAAAAAGAGAAAATTGCTATTATCAAAAATAGAGAAATTTTTTACCGGAGCAAGGTATGTGTTTTTTTTCTCAGTGCATGATAAACTGGCAAACAAAATTAAATTAATATTGAACGGGTTGTGATCCGTGTCTTGTAGACTACAGACACAAACCATGTCTCAAGAATGCGTTTTGGTCCGTACCATTAGATTTTCATTATAAAAGTATGCATGGAAATTTTATTTCTTTAAGCTTGGAATGCTGTACATTACATTAAAAAATATAACAACTGTGTGGAGAAATTGCAATAGACTGACATATACATACTTTCATTGCTGCAATATAACAACGGTAATGAATGCTTTAATACCAATAATTTTATTGCAATTCATTCTGCATTTTTTTTTTTTTAATATCGAATCCTAGCTTAATTCATCCAAATAATATATAATATGATCTTTAATATAACTTTTATTATGCTGCTAGTATTACTTCTAGTAGAAAAATGCTCGAGAACATCCTCCTTAACGTTGAAAATGAGCCTTATTGCAAAAGCGATATAAATAATACTAACGACGATGTAGTTGAGGTAGATAAGGGTGCAAGTCTCAAAGATAAATTGCATCAAGTTTTAACTATTTAGTAGTTCGCAAATATTTCATAATAGTAAAAATACAACTTATCTGTACTTTTGATAGAAGAAATTGAGCTTTTTGTTTTTACCTTCAGAAAGCATTAAATTTTTTTATCAAAAATCCAACCGACAAGTATTGAAGTTCTTCTGAACTGCAGGTTTTATATGGAACAAATTGAGGTCCAGGTTAGAGGATAATACTTTAATTTATGCTTTAATTTCTTAAAAATCGTATTTTGATCAAAATATGGAATACTTTTTATAAGCTGAAAATGGAATGGGTGATGTATTTATTTTTAACTTAAAAATATTGAATTTTTATAATAAAATAAACTGTATCATGTTATTAATATTGGTCTCAAGTGCTTTGTAAATCTTTTATAATTTAATTATAATATAAATTACTACCAATTATTATTTACTGTCAAATTTCATGTTTGTTTGTTGCTTTTGCTAGGATCCAGGGATTGTATATTCAGATCCCGAAAATCTCGGAATCGACAAAACCCCGAAAATTGACATCTCTAATGGAAGGTACTGTATGTAATAAAGGTACTGATCGTTTTCAAACATTTTTGTAATTTATTTTTAACTATCTTAAATTTACCAAGCATTAAAAATTTCATTACCAAAGAAGCATTCCTTCTTAGGCGGCGTTTATAGTGAACGCCGATTCAGACAGGCAGGCAGACAGGCAATGTGAACAAGCGAGATAGATGGCTATTTGCATCTTGTTTTTTAACACAGATTTCAGCCTGCCTGTCTGCCTGCCTGTTCGAATCGCGTTCACTATGATTGCGGCCTTAATTTCTACCAATTTAATATGGGACTTCTCTTTTGATAAAATAATAAAAATAACAGCGTTCTTACCGAATTTTTTTTGCACTTTGTTTTTCAATTTTCAAAAACCAAACATTTAAAAATCAGCGTTTACATGTAAGTTTTCTGAAAATGATATTTATAAACAACATTAGAGGAATTATTATATAAGAGAGGTGTCACAATTCAGCAAATTTTTCTCAGATATAAAAACTTTTACGTTTTCACAATTTCAATTCTTAACCCTCTGCCAAAATTTGATTATCCTAGTTTGCAACATATTAAGGAGGGACATGACATTCGTGGCAGAGAAAACAGACCTTTTTAAAAATTCATAACTCAGTCAAAAACAAACATTATTCCAAAATTTTCTCTTATTATTGTAGAGAATTGAACAAATTACAAAAAAAAAAAATTCAAAAATATATATTTTTCACTCCAACATGGTTTTAGAGCTCCAAACAGACGGCAGAGAAAAAAACGGCGCCTGGTGGTTGCAGCGCTGGGAGTCGCAAAAATTGTCCGATCTGAAAAAATTACTTTTTTAAATCTTAACAAAATTGGTTATCGTATGACAGGAGCTTTTTTTTAGAAATTTTTTTTAATTTTTGGTGATGTTCCAAATTTGAAAGTGTGTTTTTTTTCGAAAAAAAATTGACTTTAAAAATTTATAAAAAATCGAAAAAATTTAAAAAAAACTCGTGTCATACGATAGCGAATCAAGTTTAAAAAATAAAAAAATTCGTCAAAAAATGAACCCATTACGAAAAACATGGTTTTGAGATAAACGCGTTCAAAGTTTGTGAACAAAGAAAAAAAGGTTAAAAATTAAAAATGCTGTAACTTTTGAACCCGTAAAAATTTTAGAATGTAAAGAATATTTACTAAAATACAAAATTATAAAAAAAGTCGATTTAAAAAAATGGCCAATGTCATGTCCCTCCTTAATCGAGGAAAAATTAGGTCTTTTCTTTAATGTCCTCATAATACAAAAAAAAGAAAAATTAATAATGGTTGATTTTGAAAAAAAAATAATTTTGAGTTTGGATTTCATAACGATGATTCTCAGAAGCAAATTTTAATTGTTCAGTTGTTGTATTTTGTGCTAGTTTTTGGCTTTATTTTTTTTTAAGTTCTTAGTATTCATACACAACATCATCTTTAATGTTTATAACTAACTTGTTATTTATACAGAATTTAATTTAAAATGTTTTTTTTTTCTTCGTCAAACAGCTCTCGAACCGTTCTGTATTCAATTGTAACCAACGATAGGATGTGTTTTTTGCATCAATATATGTATTTAATAATTGGATAAAATTCGTAGAAGTAACATTAAATTAATTCAATTGATTTCCAAAACTTCAGTATTTCATACTTTTGCTTTGACCATAATTTGTTTTGACCATACAAAGTTTCAGTGTGTCCCTTTAAAAAGGACAACGAAGAAAACTTATAGCATTTGAATCAAATCTCAAGTGCAAATAAATAATTCTTTGAAAAATTTCAACACATCCAATCCTACAATAAACAAATGTTAAACATTGCAAAACATCTTCAGCCAGCCGTTATGCCAATTTATTTTGTATAATCGTTGAAAATTTTTTTTTTATTATTTTTTAATTTTTTTTGTTTTGTTTTGTCTTCAAACGTGCTGTATAAATTATAATAGCGTCAGGATGTATTGTATGTCCTTGCTCTGTATTTCACTACCACTACTGACTGACAGCAAATACAACAAGAGATTATCTTTAAAAATGTCTTAACTTTTTACTTATTTGCCGGAAATGCTGCTCCAAGCATAAACATCGAAAGATTGTCTTGACCGCAATCAAACACACACACACACAAAACCTTAAACCTTCGACCACCTTCTTTGTTGTGTGTCTCAAGGTGCTTAGGTCACTTTCATGGTTGTAGCGCAGCTACGTAAACGAGGACAACAGTTACGTCTTATCGTATTGGAAGATCTCTTTAATGCTGTCTGTAGGCATTTTATGGGCACTAAACTGCCTAATAAATAAATCACTTTTCAGTATTTATCAATGTGCTTTGTCTGGGCTTAAGCTTTTTTCTTGCCATTTTCTGCATGTGGGCGTTACAGGGTGGCGAACAGTTGTTTTTGTTCTGTTTTGGAATTGTTATTATTTTGGACTTTAAGTTGTCATCAGAATGGTATTTAGATAGTTGGTGGGGTTTGACCTTCATGCTTGAAAATAGTAATTTAGCAAATGAATATTTATTTCTTAATGGTACAGATTATTAAGCACAATGATAAACACTCTGTTTCGAAATTATAGATCCAACTGGAAAGTGGGCTGTTCTTTCTATTAACTCAACTGAATGATGGATAAGCTTGTTTGTTAGCAAAAGTTTTGCAAAATCAAATAAAAATTCAAACAAGCTTCACCTTTATCAGGCTTCAGTTACGCGGTCTTTTAAAATATAGAAAATTATTTAAAAAGTTGTCGTTATTCACTTAATTTTTAACTTACTTTTTAATTTCACAAACCCTTTAACTTCAAGTATATTTTTATCAAATTTTTCCATTCGATTACGAATTCATTATTAATTTCATCGAAATTTTTAATTGTCGCCTGATGCACTTAACAAGCTAGTGGTGCCCTTTACCAGAACAACTGACATTAATTGTTCACATCACTCAAAAGAGGTCGTCTTGACCAAAATCGTCGATCAATTTCGATGGAATAATATTGAAGGAGCGGAGTATGAAAGTGAATGAGAGAGATGTCTGTAGCTGTATGCATCTCAACTGAAAGGACACATCACATTTTGCATGAATATGTGGACATGCACAGGTTATCGCGCTTTGAGTGCCGGTCTTGCTCACAATCGAGTGAAGCCGCTATGGCAAAAATCCATAAAATTGACTACGAACAGCTTCCCCATTCAGCATATTCTCCAGATTTAGCCCACAGTTACTATTTTTTGTTTCCAAACCTGAAGTAATGACTCAGTGCTAAAAGATTTTGGTTAAATAAAGAGATCACCGCGCCTATATTGAGAATCTTGAGAAAATCTCTTCTTTGTACTGTGCCATGTTAGTCTGGATGAGCGCTTAATTTTAATGAGGTCAAAAATCTTCCAACTTAACAGTCATGGTTGATATGCAGCGATGTGCGATTTTGGCCCATAATTCAGAGACAGAGGCAGCAGTGAATCAATCAGAGCATGATTCAGGAACTTTATGAGATCAACGACTAAAGAATAGCCTGCCTTCATTTATGCATGCATTTATTGATTTCAGATACAATTCTATATAATTGCCTTTTGTAGAATGTTTTTGGTAAGTGCGTATTTCAATGTTCGGGAATCCCATAGGACCATAACTTAAGTAATTGGAATCGATTCTAATTCCTTTCAAATTTAAGGCTCAATAACAGCGAAACTCATGGGAATATAAAAAAGAATGTGGTGTCATTTAAAAGAGCTAGAAATCTTGTTTAACAAACAATCTTCATGTATTGGGAAAATATACATTCCAATAGCTTAAAAATAAAACAACAAAAAATACTGCTTATTTTCATTTCCTTATCCTCATTTTATGCATTTGCCTTATCTGGGTAACAGTACACCAATGCTGCACTAGCTGACGGTACTTTGGTTTTCTATGACCCCGCCATGTTTCTATAATTGCTTTGTGCTGGTTTTTGTACCCTAAATCTGAAAGGGAGATAAGGGGGCGATCTTCACATGGCAACGTGTCTGACTGCCTCAACTTGGCGAGGCCAGCATTATCCATGTCGAAATCGTCTCAAGTCGACTCAAACCTCCGCGTGGTGTCTCCTGGTAACGTCAAAGTACTACCGCCCGATAAACTTTGGCGGCGAATCTGAGCGGCGGGCTTCCTTTGGCCATCAAGCAAAGGTTGTGCGTTGGGTTTGAAGCCCACCATGTAATAAAACCATTTCAATGAAAAGTTTAAGAATAAATAAAAGAATGATCCCCAAATCTGATGACGACTACCGCAAACGAAAAACTGATAATGATTTACGGATATGCACCTGGAATGTCCGAACCCTAAATTGGGATGGTGCCTCTATCCAACTGATTGATATCTTGGAAAGATATAATTCTGATATCACTGCAATCCAAGAAATGCGATGGAAGGGACAGGGTTGCTTACGGCAAGCATCCTGTGATATCTACTACAGCGGCCATGCGGAGAAGCACGAGTTTGGATGCGGATTTGTAGTTGGCAAGAGAATACGGCATCATGTCCTGCGATTCACTCCTGTGAACGAACGACTTGCCATAATCCGCTTCAAGGCAAAATTTTTTAACATAAGCCTAATATGTGCGCACGCTCCGACAGAAGAAAAAGATGACGAGACCAAAGAAAGTTTTTACGAGAGCCTTGAAGACGCATACGAGCGCTGCCCCCGTCATGACATAAAAATCGTGCTTGGTGACTTCAACGCCAAGGTGGGTAAGGAAAACATATTTGGTCCAACAGTCGGAAAGTTCAGCCTCCACGACAACACATCCGATAACGGAATGAGGTTGATTGACTTCGCCGCAGCACGAAACATGGTCGTTAGTAGTACTAGATTCAAGCATCTCAATATTCATAAGGCCACTTGGCTGTCCCCTGATCAAAAAACATGCAACCAAATTGATCACGTTTTGATTGACGGAAGGCACTCTTCCAGTGTACTAGACGTACGCACGATCCGTGGTGCTAACATAGACTCGGATCATTATCTTGTCGCAGCCAAGATCCGCACACGTCTGTGCGCAGCTAAGAATGCTCGCAATCCTACACAAAGAAAGCTAGACGTCGATAAGCTGCAGTCAAAACGGACGGCCGAAGCCTTCGCTACTCGACTCTCACTCCTGCTTCAAGAAAGCACTCCTCCGATCGACGATATATGCGGACAGTGGACGCACATATCCCACTCTATGCGTACGGCTGCCGAAGAGGTGATAGGCTACCACCGCCCTCGCCGAAACCAGTGGCACGACCAGGAGTGTCGCGACGCCACTGCAGAGAAGGACATCGCCTACAAAGCCACCCTGCAGTCGGTTGTAACGCGTGCTGTTATGGAGCGATACCGAGAGAAGAGGAGGGAAGAGAGACGCATTTTCAGGCGAAAAAAACGAGAGGCGGAAATGCGTGATACGAGAAAATTGAGATGCATGGCGACAGGAATGAGACTCGAAAATTTTTCGAAAAAATAAGACGCCTGGCCGATGGTTTTAAGACCGGAGCCTCTTCCTGCAAGGATGAGAATGGGAATCTAGTGACAGATATCCAGAGTACACTGATGCTATGGAGGGAACACTTCTCTAGTCTTTTAAATGGCGACGCTGACAACAATCCCGCCAGTGGAGATGATATCCCGGAAACCCCAATCATAGATGACAGCGTTGAAGTTCCGCTGCCCGACTATAACGAGGTCTTAACAGCTATAGCTCGGCTTAAAAACAACAAAGCCGCAGGAGCCGATGGTCTACCGGCTGAGCTGTTTAAGACCGGTGGCGAAGCTCTGTTTAAATGCATTCACAGACTTCTATGCAGAATATGGTCGGAAGAATGCATTCCAGATGATTGGAACCTCAGTGTGCTCTGCCCAATCCACAAGAAAGGCGATCCCACCATTTGCGCCAACTACCGTGGGATTAGCCTTCTAAATATCGCATATAAGGTCCTGTCGAGCGTATTGTGTGAAAGACTGAAGCCCATCGTCAACCAACTGATTGGACCTTATCAGTGTGGCTTCAGACCTGGAAAGTCCACCATTGACCAGATCTTCACGCTCCGACAAATCTTGGAAAAGACCCTCGAAAAACAAATCGACACGCACCATCTCTTTGTCGATTTCAAAGCCGCCTTCGACAGTCCAATAAGGAGTCACCTATATGCCATCATGTCTGAATTTGGTATTCCTGCCAAGCTAATACGTCTTTGCAGGATGACACTGTACAACACCAGCAGCGCAGTGAAAATCGAGAAGGACCTCTCCCTTCCGTTCGATACCAAGCGAGGTTTCAGACAAGGTGATTCCTTATCGTGCGACTTCTTTAATATAGTAATGGAGAAGATCATCCGAGCTGCTGACCTGAGACGCAGCGGCACAATTTTCTAAAAGAGCGTTATGCTGCTGGCGTATGATGATGATATTGACATCATTGGCCAAAATACGCGCGAAGTCAGTGCAGCATTCTCCAGGCTAGAAAAAGAGTCGAATCGAATGGGTCTTGCAGTGAACGCAGATAAAACGAAGTATCTCGTGTCAACAAACAAACAGTCCCAGCGTCTTGGAAACCACGTCACTGTTGACAACACCTCCTTTGAGGTAGTGAAGGACTTTGTTTACCTGGGATCCAGTATTAACTCCTCCAACGATATCAGTATTGAGATTAAACGAAGGATAACTCTTGCCAACAGGTGTTACTTTGGGCTCAGTAGGCAATTGAGAAGCAGAGCTCTCTCTCGACGAACAAAACTGACGCTCTATAAGTCAATAATCATGCCCGTCCTACTTTACGCATCACAAACCTGGACGTTGAGCAGCTCTGATGAAAGGACTTTGGGAGCGTTCGAGAGAAAAATCCTTCGCAAGATCTATGGTCCAATCTGCGTCAATGGCGAGTACCGAATACGATGGAACCACGAGTTGTATGAGCTATATGCCGACATCGATATAGTCAAGCGTATTAAAATAGAGCGGCTTCGCTGGCTAGGTCATGTCGAGAGAATGAACGACGAAGCTCCAGCGAAAAAAATATTGGATTCGGTACCCAGCGGTGGCCAACGCAGACGAGGAAGACCGCATCTCCGTTGGAAAGACCAGGCATTGGATAACCTGACGACGCTTGGAATTTCCAACTGGCGCCAGCAAGCGCACGACAAAAGAGGCTGGCGCAAATTCTTAGACCAGGCCAAAACCGACCAACGGTTGTAAGCGCCATCTAAGTAAGTAAGTAAGTAAGTAAGTAAGTAAATCTGAAAGGTCAGGGTATATTAACTTTGTGCAAAAGTTTGCAACGCATAGAACGAAGCGAGTTCGGTATAGTTAAGTATATATATATTCTTGATCAAGGTCACCTCGTGAGTCGAGCTATCCATGTCCGTCCATCCGTCCGTCCGTCTGTGTGTTGTCCGTAAACACAGGCATTGGCTCCAGGACCTGCACTTTTGAATATTTTTGGTATCCGTCTACGGACACGCCTACCTCCCATACAACGCAAAAATTGAAAACTGCATAAATCAGGTATGCATGCATTTTATATCAAAACAAAGATGTCTCGATAAATGGGTGTCACCTGCCCACAGATACGTCCACCTCCCATATAACCCAAAAATTTAAAACTCAATACTTCAATAAGCTTATGCTTGATCTAGAGATATACAAGTTGGTACTTATTTTCTGTATGAAAAAGCCAAAAAGTTTTTACAAAATGGGTGTCATTCGCTCTTGCACACGCCTACCTCCCATACAATGCAAAAATTAAAAAATCAATGAATAAGCTTATTTTTGTCTTACGGAGATAAAATTTGGCGTGTAAGTAATTTATAACAAAACGAAAATGTTTTTGAAAAATGGGCATCTCCACCCACGGAAACGCCTACCACAGGTACAACCCAAAAAATTTAAAACTTCATAAATAAACTTATGTTTAACCTACAGAGATAAAATTTGGTTTGTATGTATTTTGTGCCATAACTACGATGTGTTCAAAAATTGGGCGTAATCCATCCAAGAACACGCCTACCTACCATACAACCCACAATAGCGAAAACACGATAAAGGCATTAACACGTGAGCTACTGGAATATAACTTGTTAATAAAAATTTGTCATCAAAATTGAAATGCAAATAAAATATGGGCTTCATCCGTCCACGGACACATCCATTTTCAATAATATGTATATATTCTTGATCAAAGCCACCTCATGAGCTATCCTTGTTCGTCCGTCCGTCCGTCTGTTCGTCTGTGTGTTGTCCGTAAACACACGATAAGAAAAAGAAGTTGAGATAATTTGATGAAAGTTGGTTCACACAATAGCATTGGCTCAAGGACCTGCACTTTTGAATCCGTCTACGGACACGCCTACCTCCCATATAACACAAAAATGTTAAACTCCATAAGTAAGCTAATAAATAACCTACAACAATAAAATTTGGTACGTTTGTATTTTATATTAAAACAAAGATGGCTTAGAAAAATGGGTGTCATTTGCTAACGGAAGCGCCCACCTCCCATACAACCCAAAAATTAAAAACTCAATAAATTAGCTTATGTTAAACTTAAAGAAATATAATTTGCTACATATTTTTTTTATAACAGGCCAAAGTCGTGTTCGAAAAATGGGCGTCATTCGTTTACGGACATGCCTACCTCCCATACAAACAAAAATATTAAAATAGCATAAATGAGCTCATGTTTGTCTTACAGAGATAAAATTTGGTATGCATCTATTTCATACCAAAAATAAGATGTGTTCAAAATTGGGGCGTAAACCATCCATGAACACGCCCACCTTCCATACAACCAACAATAGCGAAATCTTTATAAAGGCGTTAAAATGTGAGCTACAGGACTAAAACTTGGTATGGGTACATTTTTAATTAAAATGGAAATGCATTTAAGAAATGGGCTTTCAGGATTTTCAGTACTTTTATTGTATTTTGAAAAAGTAGGTTAAGGGTATTTCATAGTCGGGCTAAACCGACTTTATATTTTCTTTACTTGTTTTAGTCTGATTTTGTTTCTTGAAGTGCCCACTGCTATGATTTTTAAAATGGGACCGCACTCAACTCTAGAGCAACAAAAAATGGCCAAAAACCATGTGGAAAACAGCTTCTCGCAGAAAAACTAGCTGTTATGGTGAGTACCAATTCCTTTTTAGTACAAAACATCATTTAGCATTTAGTTCATGCGAATCGGTTGAGCAGTATGGGCAGAGAAGTACTAAAAAAAAGTTTTCAATACATCCAACTAGCAAGTTATTGTACGAAATATAATGGCGAAACCAATACTCTCAGCGCCAAAATTGAATTTTTAAGTTCACGCCTTAAATGACATAAATTTTTGTTTAATGTAGTGAATAACCATATATATTTGGAGCGATACATCAATACCTTCCATTTACTTTTGAAAAATTATGTCACTTAAAAGATGCCACGACTTTGCCTGAAGTGGTCCAACCGCAAATCGCATCCAATTTAAGCATACTTTTTCCAGCATGCCATGTGGCAGTTGTCAACGTCTTGTGGAAACCACATGTCAACCAAGGCCCAGTCTTACATTTCGGGCAAAAAATGTCAGTTATCATTGTTGAGATTTTCATTATTTTTGAAAAAGAATGGTTCAATAATGCCGCTGGCCAACAAACCGCATCAAACAGTGAATTTTTCAGGGTGCATTGGGAGCTTTTTAATTGCTTCTGGCAGCTTTTCGGATCAAATTCAGCAATTCTGCTTGTTGACGTTTGATTGAGCAAAAAATGAGCTTCGTCACTGAAGACAATTTTTCGATAAAAAGTGAATCTCCATCCAATTTTGCACTTTGCTAATGCACAAACGTCGAGACGTTGTGTTAAGTCACCAGGCTTTAGATCTTATTACCTTGAATAAATTATTCGGTGTCCCATCCCATCGATTTGTTCCATCATATAGAAAGGTACAGTGAATTCTAGAGAGAAACAAAGACTTATTAGTCCGCATTTTAGAACATGAATGGAAGGATTTTTGCGATGGGAAAAGTGAAGACCCATAGAGCATAGCATACAAAAGATGTTGTATTGATATAAGTGGTATCAGCCAAGGTGGTAGTATTTAACAGAATTATGGAATTGTGTTTAGATTCTGTTGGTGGGGTTTTCTCTATTTTTAAGTAAGTGGTTGATCCCCTAAGTTTGGAGTTGAGTGAGATTGAGTATAGTATGATGCAACTCAGGTGGAGAAAAGCTCTTTAAAAAAGAAAGTATTGAATCATGATACATGATTGGAGACAAGTGTGGTGCAAGGTCATTCCTGAAAACTTAACAGCATTGTGTGGAAGTGCTTGAGCTAAGGCATTTTTCTGGAAGTATGGATCGTGATCATGCTTATGATCATGCTGAAGGTGATAGATTGAAGAGCAATCCTTGGTCTCACCAGGGCATCAGCCTCCTACCCGTGCTTGAAAATGTTCTGGAAAGAGTCATGGTGGAACGGTTGTAGGAGTGCGAAGGGTTATAGAGATTTGATAAGCCTGGCTGTATGTTAGAGGCCAGAAATACATATTGTTCTAGGTATGGATTTTAGGAGTGCTTCTGATTATCATGGAAATAAAGTGTTAGACAGCCTATGTGAAATGGGGATTGGTGGTGCCGGGAAAATTTTCTTTGGCAGTGCTTTTTTTGTGGTGTGTGTTTGTATAGCAACCCAGCACCAGAGTGATACACCAGGTGCTAGTCTAGGTAGTTAAATCCCAAAATTTCTTCGTTTGGGTGTTTTCTTCTTCATATATCATATACATATGTATACGGGAAAACCATAATGATTTATAAAACAATCAATTACAGTCCTGTGAATTGAACTGAATGTTAGTATCAGGACTCAATATCATGCTTATTTTCTAACTGATGTCCTTCAAATCATCGATCGTGGTCATTTCAATTGGGTCGATTTATTTATTAGAAGTTATTTTTATGAGTTCATATTATCAGAATATAATTTAATTCAAACACACCATTTTAAAGCTTTCACCTGCCAAGTTCTAATGAATACCCTTCTTTGCAATTGTTTCCTACGAATTAAATTTGTTAACGTTAATTACGTTAGATTGGAGAAACCAATGTCCAGCTCAAAGTAGAGCAATGAACAGTCTTTGTTTTTACGTAAACATGTAAAATTAAACTGCAGTCTAAATACACATGCCTACAACTCTTCTTCTTTACACTGACTTGGACTGGTGGCTACCAACATCACCACCTACCAACATAACCTGTCATAAGCTCCTTACTTAAACAAAAGTATATCTATATGAATATCCCTGTATCTATTGGAAACTATTCAGGTTTCCTTGACAACAGCCGCTAGTAAAGATTTCTCCATCTTTTAATCATAAAAATTATTTAAACGGCTTAAATCAAAGTGTCTTATAACACTTTTTTGAAACAGCAAAATCTATTAAAACCACTTCAATTATTTGTGGAATTTCACATTAAATAAGCACCAGTCCCAAAAGTAAATAAGTAGAGCAAGGCACATTCAATCCCAGCCCAAACCGGAATTAGAGCCTTTCTCTAAATTGATTGTGCGGTGTTCAATCATTATATTTTCACTCTAGCCAACACAGGCAAACAAACACACTCAACATCTAAACACATTCACACGTGCACACACATTAACACCTGCTGCATGTGTACATGGCAGCATCCTTTTCTTGCCATTGCCAACATCCTTAATTTAACTTATCAACCTTGTGCAACACTTTCACCTCGTTTCCCTCGCTAGGGAGCAACAATAAATTGTCAATGTTGGTTGTTGTTGGGTTTCTTTGTGGGTACCACTCACACATACGCATATTTCAAGCTGTGTTTTTCTATACATGTGCATGTGTATGTGTATGTATTTGTATAAATGTAGACATTTTTCATTTCTGTCAATACCGAGTAATCAATGATGATTGCACAAAAGGCTAAACCGAAATCCTTTTTGAAATGCTTTCGTTCTCTGTAGCTACAGGTTCTCTGTATAACTAACTAATAGGTCTTTGCGATTAAATTTGAAACAGAAAAATAGAATAGTAAGAAAAGGAAGAGCAATAAGAAGATGAAGCATTAAAGTAAAGAAGCTCAGTTGATAATGATGATGATGATGAGCATGATAATGATTACATCAGAGCGATAACAATATTGAGCTTAATTCTTTGTTTGGTTCAAATATCTTTCTTTTTGTGTAGCACACTGATACCTGGAGTTTTCGGTAGAAGTGTTTAGCTGCCATTCAAATACCTCTTTTTGTATTTTCAACATGAAAAACAAAATACTTAATTGGCATAAAAGATTCTATGGAAACAACATTGAATAATATTGTTGAGTACAAAACAGTGCTCATCAATAAATGGAAAGCTACTGGTTGATGAAAAACAAACTTAACTCAGGATAAAACTTATGTTGTCCAGGTAATATATATATTGAACACAAACATTGATGCTGACATGTGTAAATATAAATAAATGAAATACAAATACGAATGAAACAAAGAAAACTGCTGACAAAAGTTGTTTGCCAAGAAATGCTTCCAAAAATGAATGTCATAGTTTAAAAATCGCAAAACAAAAAAGTCTTAATGTTTTGACCTCTACCCAATAAGGAATTTGTTGTTGACTAACATTATGATTTTCCCTTTCATTTTGAATTTCCAAAAGATTCTCAGTAAATGCTGGAAACTTTAAGTGTTTGTTTAACAAACTTTCTGAGCGAGATGTACAAGATACAGTATTTTTTTGGGAAATGATTTCATTGTTTTTGCTCTTCGTGCTTTGAGTGTAACAGTATTTAATGGTATCAATTTTATGTGTTAAATTGGACGTTATTTATAGCAAATGTTTTCGCAGAAATAGATTAAACAAAAGTTTTGTAGATTACAGCCATGTGTATAGCGGTGTGTATATTTTCAAGAATATGAAATGAATGGCATACGTCATTTTATCGTACTTGCTGTTTACCTCAGATATAAAATTGTTTCTACAATAACGTCAATTAGACGTTTGATATTTGGTTTTTTAAACATTTTAGTACGAGTGTCAGCTATCAAAGGCATAGTATTTAAGTTGAAAATAAAGAAACAATCAAATTCTGGGAAGTCATTGTTAAAAGAATCAGCTTGAAAATAAAAACCATTGATTAAATTAAAACAAGTGATTAAATAAATGCTTTTATTTAATTACTTCATTTTAGTTCAATAAAGAATTTCCACGGAAGTTTTCCGAACCTATAGATCCAAGTAGATATTCACAAAAAGTTCAAATGTTCGAAAATTGATATGACATGCCAGTTAGCATGGGAAGAAAAACCAAAATTAAATTAATTAACTCAACCATAGGCAGCACAGCATGTATTTTATATATATATGTTAGTATATATATGTTATATATGTTAGTGGTGTTGTAGTGATAATATAATTTTCGAAAATTTTGGCTGGCATATAAGCTGTGTTTTTTATAAAAAAACGACTAAGTTTTTCCAAAAAATAAAATAAAAATATCTTTTTAAAATAATATTTTTTTTTTATTTTCGATAAAGCAATTTTCTCATTTTCAAATAAAATTTTCTTCATTTAGAATAAATTTTCACATTTACGAAGAAATATTTCTTCACTTCCAATATTTAACTTTTCTCGCAAAAAAAAAAAATTCTTATTTATAGAGAAAAATTTATTGAAACTAAAAAATTTTACCTATATTTTGATAAAAAATTTACTCTGCGTAGTATTTTCTTCAATAAAAACAAATTTTTTCTCAAAAATAAAAAAGTCTTCTTCTCTAAAAACGATATTTTTTTTATATACATATCTTTTTCAAGGAAGCTTGTACACTGAGAAAATTGTTCGCCTTTAACATTTATTGTTATTTTAAAAACGAACGTTTTAAAATGATATTTTCAAGGGTTCTTTTGATTTTCTATAATATACATTTTAACATGAGCTTTTAAAAAGTTTGTTTGATATTTTAAAATCAAAATTTTTAAAATTGTAGAAGAATTAGAAGCTATTTTAAAAATTTTAATTTTAAAATATGAAACGAACGTTTAAAAAGTTCATGTTAAAATTTTTTTTATAGAAAATCAAACGAACGTTTCAGAAGTTCATTTTAAAATGTCCGTTTTCAAAATGAAAATAAACTTTAGAGAAGCAAAATCTGGGTTAAACGTTTTTAAAAATAGCACGGTTACAGCTTTTCGTGCTACGAAACGTTTTCACAGTTGTCTCCGTGTATGAACCCATACTATGTTACAGCAAGATACCGTGCGATGATTATCAATTTTTTTTTGGTAAAAATAGAAGAATTGAACGTAGTCAATATATAGTTTCAACAAGGTAGTGCCACATGCCATACGGCACGTGATATCATGGACCTATTGAGAGGCGACTTTATTGAAATCTCACTAATCTCACGTCTTAGAGCGTTGCAATAGCCGCCTAGATCATGCGATTTGACCCCACTAGACTATTTTTTGTGATGTTACGTGAAGTCGCTCGTATACAGGGAGAAGACAAACACAAGCCGGCAAAAATACTGGAAAAAGTATGAAAAAATTGGATGGACCACTTCAGGCAAAGACGTGGGCAACATTAACATGAAATACTCTTTTAAAGAGGGACATAACATTCGCGGCAGAGAAAACAGACCTTTTTTAAAAAATTCATAACTCAGTCAAAAACAAACATTTTTCCAAAAATTTTATTATTGTAGGGAATTGAACAAATAACAAAAAAAAAAAAATTTACATTTTTCACACAAACATGACTTTATAGAGCTTCAAACTGTCGGCAGAGAAACGGGGCCTCGTGGTTGCAGCGCTGAGAGTCAAAAAATTGTCCGATAGAAATTATTTATTGAAATATTATTGAAGAAACCATCACTAGTATTTATCCATTTTTTAGTTATTTAAAGTTGCTAAAAAATATAGTTTTAACTCATTTCGAAACAAAATGTTTGGGATTAGAGATGGGCACGTGTCACGAATTTTGACGTGACATGACGTGTCACGTCGAATCACGTCGTGATCGTGAGCGAACCAATTAAAAAATCACGAAAAATTCGTGATCGTGCGTGCGTGACTTAAATTTATTCGTGTCACAACTTGTGTACTACAATTTTTCAAACCTCTGCCAAATTTCGTAATGATGTTTTCTTACGCTTTTGCTACCAATTGCACACAAAATGCAACACTGACCACTTCTAAAGAAGCGACAACAACTAACTTCGCTCTCTTTACTTATTTTGCGAAACGTCAGCGACAACTTGAAGCAACTTTGGTAATTTTAAATCAAAATAATAAGCTGAGAAATTTTATCAATTTTCTTTTTATAGTGCTGTAAATACCTCTTTGCTGTTTCTGCTCCATCCTGTATGCTGGTTTTACCAGAGGTACATACGCTTAAAACACTTTTAATAAAAACTTATGTGTATTCTTCTTCCTATAAAACGTATTCGTGAGAACTCGTGAGTAAAATATGGCATCGTGATCGTGCGTGTTCGTGATCAAAAAGCTTTTTTTAAGCGTGAGCGTTCGTGATTAGAAAAAAAATCACATCGTGATTGTGTATGATCGTGATCCAAAAATTTTTTTTGATCGTGAGCGTGCGGGATTAGACGAAATCATATCGTGAGCGTGCATGATTGTGAGTCAAAATCACTCATGCGCCTATCTCTATTTGGGATATACCATAGCAGTGGTAAAACACATTATCTAAAAACAGAGTTTACATTTGTATGCTTGGGAGTATTCCCTGTTAGATAAAACCAAAAATAGAAAGATTCAAACAAGTTGAAAAATTTACTTTTGGCCTCAAAATTGGGCCAAATTTCCCAAAGTGCACTGTCCAGATTCACCGAAATCTTTGAAGAGAGATTATCTTACAATTTAGATAACTTGAAAAGTTCATATTTGTTACGATGATTCCAATCAAAAATTTAAAAAAAAAAATCACTAATTTTTGTTTTGACAAAGTTATCATAAAAACATATCTTAAATATTTTCTAATCATAAAATTCTTTCGAAAATCGCAAAAGAACTTTTAACTTAATATAATCAACTGACAACAACTTTCATATTTGGCTGAATTTGAACATCAGTAGAGTCCTTTTTTGGTTCTTGTTTTCAATTTCTTCACATTTTGTAGCAAAACACACATTCAAACTTTCTTTCGAAAAACCCGAAGGCTCGAAATCGATTTCAGGCTTAGTGTTTTTTGGGAAAAGATGGTCAGAATTTTCCGAAGAACATTTTCCGTGCCTATGAGTTTTTGAAAACTAAAATTGACCCGGCCTAATAAAAAAAGGCTTGATGCTACAAAAACTCAAAACATATGCAATTAACACATTTCCCATTGAAAAACCCATTTGAATAGAAAAATACCCATGAAAATAATTTTTTTCAAAAAATCACTGAAATCACTAGATTAAAGACTACTAGATGTATCCTTGAAATTGCTCCGAGGTTTGCCATTGTCTGCAGAGCGGTGGTGATGGATCAGAAAAATGTTTTTATTGAAAAAAACTATTGCCGCGACTGGGGATCGAACTCATGCTCCGAGCATGCTAAGCCAAACATTTAACCTGCATGCCACGGTCACCAAAAATAATCAGTACAGATGTCAATTAGCAGTTTTGTCGTTAAATATGCATTGTAATTATTTTAAAAAAATTCGAAGAAAAGTTATCACGGGTTGAAAAATACCCAATCAATATCTTAGCGAAGCATTGAGGTAAGGAGCTGAATGTTTGTTTGTGATCATTTTGAATTATCAATTGATCATTCAATCTGGTTTCAGGCAGAAATGGGTTAATAAAACTGGGTAGACTGGGTTAATATGTGATATATCTCTGTTAAGTGTTCGTAGAAGTCAATGGTCCAAACTAAAAGAAAAATAGACATTGTTATTAGAATAACAAATTTAAAATTCAGAAAATAAAAACATAAAATCCCCCTCCAAAACTTTTTTCTAGGTGCGCGCCTGACTCCAAGTATGCAGAATCTTCTCTATTTGAAGTTACATTAAGTAGTAAATATATCTCAATTAGTTATGGATTTTCTTCAAGTTCGGCTGTTGATATTGTTCTTGATTGAGCTAAAAAACATTTGCTTTGCCAACTCCACTCTAAGTAGGCGCAAGACAATCTTATTTTGATTGTCATGGTGACCACAGAAATTATGAAAATTTTAAAACTGGAAGCAAATCATAAATAAATAAAATATTTCTCTGCATCACACTCGGTCTATCTTTGATGGCGCCACTAGCTATGAAGACTGCTGAATGCTGCCTCTTCTATGAGGCGTCGTTTGAGAAAACTTATTCAGTTATTTATGAATTTTGCCACTCTACACAAATATTAAGAAAAATCATGTAAATTTTACTCATTCCATGGCGTAGACTTAAGGATGTTTGCAAAATTCGAACATCACATATAAATTCAATCCAATTCTGTTGAAAATAAATAACCACAAAATATCCAACTAGCTAGTGACCAAGAATAAAACCGAAATCTACTGATTTCTATAATTTACCACTTATGTTGAGCACTGTTGCCAGAAGGGAAGTGCAGATAGATGAATATATAGATAGATAGACAGATATAGATAAATGGTTATATACACAGACATGAGATTAACCGATAGAAAGCGAGAGAGAGAGAGAGAGAGAGAGAGAGTGAGGGAGGATAAAAGGCAGGACAAACAAATTTTATGCACATTCAAAACTACTAACTGACATGATTGTGAGATACTCAATCGTATAATTTGCATTTTATTGACTTTGTTTAGGATAGACAACAAAAACAACAACAAACACAATCGCTATCACAACAAATGAAACAATATAGAAAACCACATGGTACACATCTGTACTTACACAAACAAACACACACACACACACACACACTCATACAACTCTTCAAATAGACATTCATATGTGGCAGCCTAGTGATTCACAAGTTGTTTGTGCGCCGGATGTAGATCCTTGAATCTTTGAATCCTTGAGTTGTTTGGTTTTTGTCGTATTTTGTGGTTTTCCTTTTATTGGCTAACACAAAAATACTCTGCCTTAGCCGAATTTTCTTGCCTAAACTTTGCTTTTCTGCTTCTACTTTTATTTTGATTTTTGTTCTGCTTTTGTTTGTTTTATTTTTTTTTTTATGCCTCTTTATTTTCATTTTTATACGTTTTGTTCATAATATTTGCCTTAAAATTTATGTTGTTTTTTTTGGAAAATTCAGCTCAATGATTTTTGTTTTTGTGGAATTTTAACTTATTTGTACAACGACGACTGCTCAAATTTTCTTTCATTCTCATCGAAATGGGATGGAGTTCATTTAAATTCTGTTTTGATTTGTAGGTTCTGGCATAGAGCCCACCACCACCTGAAACACCCCAACTCCATCAACTGACATTCCAATTTATATTCATGTATGCTGTATGGAGTGGAATGTGTTAATTCATTGCCATAAATTTTCATTGGGGGGAGGAGCAGATTGTACCATGCTCAAGAAATATTCAAGCTTTAGACAACTTTGGGCTTTTGCCATTTTTGTGCTTAACATGTTTCTTTGTTTATCTATTTAGAATAATGCTACACTTAAACAAACATGTTAAATTATCCATAAATATGATAACAGTCTCACAAACATTTAATTGAATTGAAGTTTTTCAATAACAAGCTTTACTTATAGCAAATTTTTGAGTCTGTCCCATTTTGACACCTCTTTGGTCAGGAATTCAAGAGAAACATATTCAATAGTATATTTTATAATGTTTCTAAGCATCAGGCTTTGTTAATTTAAATGATGTTTTCAAAAAGATAAAACTCTTTTGCAATATTACAATATTGCTCTACTGTACATCAGGTTCGTAGCCAAGGGGGGCGCTTTTGAGGTTTAAACCCCTTCGTTAGTGCTAAAGCGTAGACAAAAAAATCAATTCAACTCAAACTAACAAAAGCAAATGTACATATTTATCATTTTGCATCTAAAAGCAAAAAAAAAAAAAAATAAAACAAAATTGTAAAATTATGTTTTCCTTACTTTAGATTCTATATTTTCTTAATTTTTAAATTAAAAAAAATTAAATTCTTTCTATTATAAATACCTATAAAATATGTTTGGGTCTCGGTAGTCGAGTGATAAGCGTGCTTGACTGCCCAACCAGAGGTCCTGGGTTCGAATCCCGATCTAGCCATGGTCCTACGCTTTTACCTTTCTTTTTATTCTTTTCTCATTTCTAATCAACTGAAATTAATAATTCATCAATATATACGACTTTGGAAGTTGTAATTGGTGGTAGAGATTTTTGTGGAATGAGATTGTTTAACTACTCGAATTGACATAGCGCTCCGCCACACACACAACAAGTTTCTCTTGATTTCACTTTCTCTCCTACTTATCTATCTCCCCATTTCCGAACTAAGGCCGACTTGACTAAATAGGTTTGACACCTGAAATCCTTGGTTCAACGCTAAAAAAATATGGTGATACATATCTTATGTTGGATATTCATTCTGAAGAAAAAAGTTTGTTGAAAAAATTTTATTTTTCGGCAAAAAAGAGGTTCAGGAGAATCAAAACTGCATCATGGGGATAAGGTGAAGTATGGAGATTTTTAGCAAAGCGTTTTTGATACGCAGGAACCTAAAATCTTGTGAGGTGGGGCAAAAAAATACCTTTGGGTTAAATTGTGCCACATCGGGGTTAAAGGTTCCACGTATGCTCGAACAAAATTTTGAGAAGAAAAGTTTATAAGGGTCGGTCTGTCATTTCATCCTTTTAAAAGGCATCCTGAGAGCGATGTAAGTCGATTTTATAAAAAAAAATGTATAAATAATAATAAATTATATTAAATTGAAATAAAAATATTTGTAAAGGAACCACCTAAAGGGTTGGAAATAGGGGGTAAGTATGTTGAGATAAAATGTTGTAAAGAAAAAAGCAACGGTGTTCAGTCACACATTTATCCTTTCTAGGCGCACTCTGTAAGCGGTGGAGTCCAATTTCCTAAAAATATCCATTTTGTATGGAAATCCTCTTCGGGGTGCAAAGTTGGGGTATATATCGAGCCATAACCGCGAAAAAGATGTAACCAGCAATTTACAAAAATTTGTTTTCTTATCGGAACTTATAATTTATTTCATAATCATAATTTATACTAATAAAATAATAGCAATTATAATAATATAATTATTTATATGTTTGGATTGTGTTAAAATACTGGTGAAAATAAAAATCTTATGTTGAAAATGATTAAAAGAAATCTCCTCCCTTAATATTTTAGTTTTGATGGTTACATCTTT
The DNA here is from genome assembly GCA_958299015.1 of Tetanocera ferruginea. Lineage (NCBI taxonomy): Eukaryota > Metazoa > Arthropoda > Insecta > Diptera > Sciomyzidae > Tetanocera > Tetanocera ferruginea. The sequence goes on from OY282641.1 coordinate 36,162,658, forward strand.
TTCGCGGTTATGGCTCGATATGTTTTCGAAATATTTTGGGGAAGAAAATTTACTGTGGGTCGGTCGAATATTTCACCCCTCTAGGAGCAACATTTGGTAGTCATGGAGGTTTTCGTTTAGTTTTTCTACTTTTCACCAACTTTTAATCCCGATGCGACACAACTTTACCCCACGCCAAGCTAAATTTGTTTTCAAAGGCATTTTTTTGTCCAATCTCACAAAATTTAGGGCTCCCGGGTATCAAGGACCCGTTACTAAAGATCTCCATACATCACACTATTCCATCCCTTGTATGCAGGTACACATTATCAGTGAACGCACAGTTCTTGTAGGTTTCTTATGAACGTAAGAAACTTCCCTATGATATTTTTGCCCTTACAGAGACTAATCTTATCCATGATTTCAAGGATAATGAGGTATTTGCTTCTGATTTCGTGGTGTTCAGAGACGTTAGGAATAGATAAAATCGATCTCACCTCAGGTCGTGGTGTCCTTCTTGCTATTCACAATCGCTTCGAACCAACATTTGTAAAAAATTCCCACACAGCTAACTTTGAATTTATTTGCGCCAAACTTTGTATTGCAAAACGAAACATTCATTATTTGCTGTTATATTCGCCCCTCTAAACCAGAAACCAACTTACAATAGACGCTAAATCGATTCACTATTTGATCTTATTGATCCATCTGACACCGTTATATTTCTGGAGGACTTTATTCTTCCTAGCCTGCAATGGGTTCTGTCGGATGACGAGTGTTACTATTTTCCTACAAATGCCACATCTAAAAAATAATTCTCTTTACTAGCTATCTTTCAGACTCCGGCCATTACCAGTTGAGTGGAGTAACTAATAATATTTGAGGCTAGATCTTGTATTCTCTTCAGATTCAGATAATTGTGTTGTCTCCGTGAGTAACCATCTACTTTCAACATTCGATCAGTACCATCCACCTCTATCTCTAACCCTATCTTACAATAATATAATAAACACACACTTTGAGCACGCGTACAGCTTCGACTTTCGTAAAACTGATTTTGTAAAACTTGAAATTTTATTGAGTAGAATCGATTTTCAACATATTTTCGATAATGCTCATGGCAGTGTTGATAATACTGTTGCTCTCTTCTATGACATAATTTTTGACTGCTTCACACAATCAGTCCCCTTTACTAGGCAAAATAACTTTTCGTCATCTCCTCCCTGGTACAATAAAGACCTACGCTCACTTCGTAATAAGAGGATTACACTTAGGCGTACTTATTTACTCTCTCGGTCTTCTCTTGACCTCACAAATTATCTTCACGTCTATAATCTTTTTTCTGCACTTTGTGAAAACCTATATGAGTCTTACTTTGCTCATATTGAAACTAAATTGTTGTTGGATCCTAAAAGCTTCTTCAAGTTCATTAATATCAAAAGAAAATCTGACAACTACCCATCAACCCTTACTTTTTCAGATAACTCCTCAGACAACCCGGAAATAATTGCAAACCTATTCGCAAATTTCTTCAGTCAGTCATTCACAAGTCATAGCGATGAACTATTTTTCTTCATTAAGGAACTGTGCTCAAACGTCACTGACTTTAGCTGATGTCTTAGCAAAGTTACATAATCCTAAAGATGATTATACTCCTGGACCTGATGGGTTGCCTGCTATTGTCATCAAAAAATTCGCGAACTTTTTGGCTCATACCCTTTTAACTCTTTATCAACTTTCTATTTCTAACTCAGTTTTTCCAATGTTATGGATGAACTCGTTCATAATACCTTTATATAAAAAAGGACCTAGAAATGATATTTCTAATTGCCGATGTATTGAAAAACTGTCATGTGCTCCTTAAAATTTTGAAAGTATTATCTACGACATTCTGTTCTTCCATTGCAAATCAATCTTTCCCCCAAGTCAACATGGCTTCCTCAAAGGTAGATCAACTACCAACCTCACAGAATTTGTTTAAACACTTTATGCTCGTTGCAAAATGGTTACGAAGTTGATGCAGTTTCCACCGACTTTAGTAAAGCGTTTGATAAAATCTCACACACTATCATCCTTCTTAAGCTCAAAGCCTTTGGTTTTCCACATCTGTTTATAACATGGATTTAATCTTATCTCGAAGCACTTAGTTATAATGTCATTTTTAGATTTTCCAATTCAAAATTTTTTACAGCTACGTCTGATGTCCCACAAGGCAGTCACCTTAGTCCTTTGCTATTCGTCTTAACTATTGCTGATGTTGATGGTATCATCAATGATTCTAATCTTTCTGTGTATGCTGATGATATGAAAATCTATCGGCGCATACAAACCAACGCAGATTCTCGCAATCTTCAAGACGATGTGGTCAGCTTTTCCACTTGGTGTCAAATCTTCTGGAGCTCAACATCAGCAAATGTCAAGCTATAACATATTCTCGTAAGCGACTCCAACTTCCTCCGAGAACGTATTAAATTCTTTGCAAGCCAGTTTCTTCTGTAAGCTCTTTACGCGACTTAGGTGTTATTTGTGACAAGGAACTTAACTTTAAGCCTCATATTGATAATATCATTAGTAGAGCCAACTCTGCACTTGGTTTCGTGAAACACTGGTCCAGAGAATTCTCCAATCCTTACGTCAATAAATCTCTCTATCTTTCCTTTGTTAGACCCATCCTCGAATATGCCAGCCAGGTTTGGTCTCCCATATAGAGCACCCATGCAATACAAATCGAAACCATTCAACGACGATTCATTCGTTTCGCTCTTCGCGGTCTTCCCGGGTCTGATAGTTTCAACCTACCACCTGATGCCAACCGCCTTAAGTTGATTTACATGGAAATACTTGCAAAACGAAGGGAAGTTGCCGATGTTATCTTCATTCATCAACTTGTATGCGGAACCATTAACTGCCCAGAACTACTCCAATTAATATCTTTTAATACCAACAGACGCAACCTTAGATCTATATCTCTCTTCCACCTTTACTTTCACCGCACCGACTATGGATGCAGTGAACCCATAACCAGATTGCTTCGGGTAACCAATAATTTGATAAACGAATTCGATTTTCATCTGAGCAGACCACTCCTCCGAAATATCCTCATTAACTCTCCAACGATATCTTCCAGTTAAGATATGATACAATTGTAAATGAAGATACTCCCTGTTAATTATAAATTTTAGTTTTTAAGTTTTTATTTTAAGTATTTAAACTGCTTGTATTAAGCTTATCTAAATAAATAAATAAAAGTAATATATTTTATATTTTCAGTGTAGGTTTCAGTTTGTCTTTTAGAAGGTGAGTTTTAAATAGAGTGTTCCTTTGAACATAAAAATAAATTAAAGGAACATAAAAGAAAAATGCGGCTAATATGGTACACTCATGACAGGCTAATTTGGTATAGTGTACCATATTACCTAACATACGACCATAAGGCTAATGTTTTAATATTTTAGTTGAATCTAATAGCAATTATGCCGAATAAAGGTGAACGAAGGCAGTGGAATGTGGAGAATATGCGGAAAGCTATTGCTGCTGTGAAAAAAAAGGAAATGGGAATACTATTGGCCTCAAAAACGTACGAAGTCCCACACACCACTCTTTAGCGTATGGTCAGAAGCCGCCAGAGGAGCTACTTTCTGCAAAATTAGGCAGGAAACCTGTGTTGAACGAGGAAATCGAAAGCGAACTTGTAAGGTACGCTTTAGAGATGGCGTCTCGCTTTTGGGGGCTGACAAGAATGGACGTACGGTGCCTCGCGTTCCAAATGGCATTACGAAATATGATTCCAATTAAATTCAATGTTTTGGCAAAATGTGCTGGCAGAGACTGATTGTATGGTTTTTGTAAACGACATCGGGAAATACTTAGTTTTCGTACACCAACCGGCACTTCATTTAACTGTTCAAAAGGATTCACACGTCAAAATGTCTCTTCGTTTTTCAACTTGCTGGAGGATGAATATATAAAGCATAACTTTCCACCAAGTCGCATATGGAATGTTGACGAAACGGGACTGTCAGTAGTGCAGTCTCGGCAACCCAAAATTCTTGCACAAAAAGGGAAAAGGCAGATTGGCGCCATGACTTCCTCAGAACGCGGATCCCTTATAACTGTCATAACGTGTATGAGTGCTGGGGGATCCTTCGTGCCACCTTATTTTATATTCCCAAGGAAGAATAATCATCCACGTCTTATGAAGGAAGCTCCACCTGGAGCGAAATCGTCCTGCCATTTGTCTGGATGGGTGCAAATACCGATCTTCACAAATTGGTTCAGGCATTTCTTGGAGTACACAAAACCAAACAAAGATGAACCAATTTTGCTAATTTTAGATGGGCATTATAGCCACACACGAAACCTAGAACTACTTGATTTAGCAAGTGAAAACGGTGTGGTTATTTTGTCATTACCACCACATTCTACACACAAAATGCAGCCACTAGACAAAAGCTTCACGGGCCCACTAAAGTGTATTATAGTGACGAAGTAAGACGCTTTACTCGAGAGCAAGCTCGCAAAGTAACGCTGTATGATTTAGTCGGATTATTCACAAAAGCGTTTTTAAGAGTTCAAACCGGCCAAATAGCTATAAATGTACTATAGTACTATAGGTGAAATAGAAAGTGAGCAAGCGGAACCAATTTCAAGCATACGATGCTGAGAATGAAAATGCTTTGCGAAATTTCCAAGTTTTTCCATCCGCGTCCGATGACTCCGTGGCCAGTACAAGCACTGGATTATCGCCATGTGTTTTCCCATCGAATAAGTCTAGTAACTTGCAATCAGAAAATAACCTAAATACAGGTAAGCACTTAAATTTATTTCTACAAATATTTTCATTTTTTCAACTTATAAATACGTGAAACATCCGTGAATCCAGGTGCAATACACATCACACCATGAGAGATCTCTGCGCCACGAAAATTACGAAGAATCGTTGGCAGCAGTAGAGGAAGAAAGTCTAAACCAACAGTTTTGACCAAGTCTCCGTACAAACGTGAGTTGCAAAGAAGTTTTGAAAAAAATCTACACGAAATTCCGCCAAGAAAACGAAACCACTTAAGTCTAAGAAAGCAAGTTTAACTACAAAAAAGCAACGGGAGTCAACTAGCGACTCCGATCAAAGCGTAACTTTCGAAGAATCGGATGGCAAAGAGGAAAGTTTATGCAATTTTTGCAATATACGCTGGGAAGATGACACAGAGGTACAAAAGTGGACTTCCTGTTTGCGATGTAAGCTGATCTGGGCTCACGACAAATGCATTCCAAAGAGAAGTGCCATATTTCTTTGCCACTCCTACATATAAAGCTCATACAAATTTTTTCACAAAATATGTGATTTAATGTTACACAACCACTTCATTATTTTGTTAAAAATTCATTTTAAAGACGTTTTTAAATGTGTTTGATATAACTTTATTTATTTAAGAACTCCTCCATAATTTCTCAAATTATGAAAAAAAACGAAGGTCGCATTGTTAATTTCACTTTATGTTTTTGCTAATTTCACTATATGTTTTAAATAAAATACTACACATAGTTTTTCGTTTTGCATTTAAAACATTTATTACAATTTTTTTTAAAACTTTTATACTGTGTTGGTAATATGGTATAGTATACCATTTTAAACGAACCATCTATACCAAATTACCCGCGTTTTTTTCAAGATGCCCCTTTTCGACTTCTTTCAGATTTTTCAGAATAACTTTTTTATCATATATTGTTATGAATGTTCTGTCAGACACTCTTGTAGCCATTATTTTAGTGATGAAGAGTATCAATTTTTGAAAGTTTCTTATTCGTACTTTTTAAGTTATGATCCGAAAAGAAATAGGTATTCCATATTACCCGAAGTTACTCTATAATATTATTAATCATTTGGAATTGAATAAGTTTTGCGGATAAAAAAATTAAATAAGCCAAAGAAAGAATTTCTTATAAAAAACAGCTGTTTCATTATCCGATACGCCAAATTATTAGAAGTCTAAATTTAAATGATCAAACGGGATTTGATCTCGAAACCTTGTTGTCTCAAGTTCTTACAGTGAAACAAAAACTGTCGTCAGCTATTCATGCTGCTATAGTCAAAATAAAAAAAAATTTCAATGACAAAAAAACCTTTTTATTAGCATGTTACATGTTTACAAAAAGATTTAATTTTTCATACAATTCCATCATATTTTGTTTTTGTCACTATATATTTTTTTTGTCATTTTATGTAGTGCATGAAAAAATTGTATCGCTCAGTGAACTGCAAATTTGAATGACCCACTAGGAAAAAATTGCTAAAGAGGAACTCTTAACTTAACTTTTAAAGATGGTTGCATTATGTTATAGTTTAATAAGAAATTAATGCACCATATAATTAGATTTTCAATCAGATATCTGATATTCGACAGACACGGTTGTCAACTAGTAGCGGGTAGACTGCCAAAATTGTCAAATATTTGTCATTTTGCTGCATAAAAATTTGTTTTATACGTAAATTTCTTGCTCGGTAAAGTACATTTATACAAATCGTTTATCCTGGTATGCAGAATATTCCGCATAAAAACTTGAGTTTTTCTGATGGTCGCTGTTGTTTTTAACAAACCAAGTTTTTGCCTCAACAGTATAACAAAGTTAAATATAAAACTGATTAAGTTTGCATATTTTTTCTGCTTCCAAAGAAGTCATAAAATATGTGTGTAAAACAAAAAAATTGCCCATTAACAAGTTTATTTCAGTAGCTTAATACAATATTTGTGGAAAAATGTTATTTATTTCATTAACATAACCAGCCACTTGACACAAGTAATGCTTTGTTGATAAAATTCACTACGTTCGAATGGTACGAGGAAGAGCATCAGCGTGCATTGCTACAGCAAGAATTGAAAATAAAAATCTGAATTTATTTCGTTTTTAATACACATTTGAAATTTCATTAAAATAGCAAAAATATAATTAAGATTTCCAAATAATATTTTGAAAAGTTTCTTTAAAGGGACATTCGACAGAAATAACTTATCACGAGATCTCTTATTAAGCTTCAGCAGTAATCTGTCATCTGTCAAGTGTATGCCATTTTCTTTGGTAAGGTTTTCATATTATTTTCAAGTCCAAATGAAGACAATCACCATTTTCATCACTGGTGTTTCCTAAATTCTAAATTCTCCGAAAGATGGAACATTACATACTTTAATTTGCACTGACCATCCGCTTTTGTAAAGGCATGTACGATTCTCTGATTAAATCAAATAGTTTTCATAATTTTGAGACCTTATCTTAGACCGCCTAAAACCACCATGTCTTCTAATAGACTTATAGTTCGCAAATGTAAGGCTAATCCTTTCAAGTCAGCGAGGCAAATTATAAAGAAATAAATGAAGAAAATACTAGAAAACTAGTATCTAGAAGACAACATGAAACTAAACTTTATGGACGCATCAGCCGAAGAAAGCCGCTCTTAAGAAAAAAAAATTTAAAGGAACGCTTAGTGTTTTCAAGAGCCCATGTTAATACAGACCCAATTTTGGAAAACGTGCTCTGGACTGACTAAATAGTAAACTAATTTTAAATAGTAAAAGTATAGAGGAGGCAACCTTATGGCTTGGGGAGCTTTTTTCTGGCACGGCGTTGGGCCCATTTTGCGTATACCTGGAAAAATGGATTAAAATATGTATAAAGAATCAGATGGAACCATTTGTATTTGAGAATATGGCTATTAGGTGAACTTTTATGCATGATAATGACCCAAAACACACAGCAAGGATTGTGAAAGATTGCCTTAAAAAGGAAAACTAAAATATTTTGGATTGGCCGGCTCAGAGTCCAGACCTCACTTCTATAGAGACTTTATGGAATGATGTGAAGGTCAGCATAAGTAACAACAATTTTAGAAATTTGATGAGTTGTTGAGTGGAATTTTGAAGGCTTGGTGCTTTATACCGAATGATATAATACTAAAGCTTGTGGAGAGTATGGGACGAAGATGTCGGGCTGTTGTTGACAATTCAGAATTCATTACCAAGTACTGGTAAGACATATTCGTAAGCACGTTGTTAAATAAAACAAATCACAATGTTTTTCCTCTTTCAGAATTCAAAATGTGCTATTTATGCGTCCACCTAAGCAAAGGAGCAAATTCAGATTTTTTAATTAACTTTCGAATGTTTTTTAGTCTTGACGAAACAACTACTGATTTTAAGTTTTTAATGTTTCAACTCAAGTATAATGCAATAAATTTTTGATTTTCTTAATGTATTTTATTTTAAATCATGTGTGAAACATCCTGCATGCTTTTTGGTGCTAATTATGTGCCCTAGAGATTTGTCGTTCCGAACCTGTATAGTTCTCGGAACTATATTCACAGTCGGACATAGTTCCAATCGTTCCTTCGATTCATTTTTAACAGTTCAAACAGTTCCGGCTGCAATGAATGTTTATTTTTTCTTACACAATATGAACATCAATACAACATCTCTTTCTTACATATTAAGTCTTACACGATTTTTGTGATAGACTACAAGTGCAAAGATGACATTTGTGAGCGAACAAAAGAACTAATGTACGAAATGAAAAGATGACAATTCGTTGTTCTTGTTGTGTGCAAGGCTTTGTTTATTTCATTTTGAACATGCTTTCGTTCAATCAAATGGAACTAGTGGAACTGGATAGTTCCGCGGACATGTATAAATCTGATTGAAAGACATGATAAAATAACTTTTGGAAGACATATTGTCGTTCTTGTTATGCGCATTGTTTTGTTCATTTGGTTGAACATTCGAACGGACGGAATTAGAAGTTCCGGGACATGTTTTGCTTTCGAGGCAACTGTTGCACATGAACATGCTTAAATAATTAAAATATGTGGAATTGCAGGCAAGGACTGTAGAATAATGTTTGTTTTATTTTTCAAATGAGTACCTATCGCATTTTAGAATACTTAATTTAATAATATATTTTTATATCTAACCAGATTTCCTCATAAATTTAGGTACACAAACATTCTAAGTGCAAAGGAACTACATAGTTCCGCGAACATGTTTCCGCGAACTAGTTCCGCTGTACAAAAGAAACGTTCCATGTTCGTTCCGGCTCCGGAACTGTTTAGCACAAGCCTAATGTGCCCACGGCTGTATATTAAGGCGCCTCACGCTTTATAGACCAACAAATGTTGTTCGGCTTATGTTATTATGAATACCCAAATATTTTGACTCTAGCGATAGCCATCCGTGAGCTGGAATGGTTTTAATTAACCTCTAAAATTCTAGTTTTTTGTAAAAATATTGGCAGGTGTGGTAGTTTATTATGATTATAATTTATCATAATCATAATCATAATCATAATCATAATCATAATCATAATCATAATCATAATCATAATCATAATCATAATCATAATCATAATCATAATCATAATCATAATCATAATCATAATCATAATCATAATCATAATCATAATCATAATCATAATCATAATCATAATCATAATCATAATCATAATCATAATCATAATCATAATCATAATCATAATCATAATCATAATCATAATCATAATCATAATCATAATCATAATCATAATCATAATCATAATCATAATCATAATCATAATCATAATCATAATCATAATCATAATCATAATCATAATCATAATCATAATCATAATCATAATCATAATCATAATCATAATCATAATCATAATCATAATCATAATCATAATCATAATCATAATCATAATCATAATCATAAACATAATCATAATCATAATCATAATCATAATCATAATCATAATCATAATCATAATCATAATCATAATCATAATCATAATCATAATCATAATCATAATCATAATCATAATCATAATCATAATCATAATCATAATCATAATCATAATCATAATCACAAATTCTATACTCATCACCATCGTTGTTATTATACAAAATTGTCATTCGGAGAGGTTGAGAAATCCACTCAAAGCTAAAATAGACTGAATTATCGCCATACAAGCAGCAAATATTATGTTTATTAAATACATAGGCACAGAAAATAAGTACTACAAATTGTAAAAAACACACTCTCACTGACACATGCACTTAAATAAAATCACACACAAATATATATATATACATATGTATGTATTTATAAATGAGCACATTAAAATTCATGCATGCATTATGTTAGTGAAAACAATAAATTTCAAACGGAAGTGACATTAAGACAGAACAATGAATAGCGGAAGTCGCCATGTTGTTTAAATTTCTTTTTTCTTGCCCATTTTTGTTTGCTGCTCGTTATTTTTCTTTGGTTTTGGAATTTCTTGCGTATATTTTTCTCTAATAGAAATAAATTTTAACTTAAATACAAATGTACAATATTTTGCTGGGGTATGCGTTCATTTATAAATGTATGCGTTTGTGTATGTGTGTCCGAATTGCCGCATAAATACCACACCCGCCATTTATTTTCCAGTTAAATGTATTGTTTTTTTTTTTTTTTCATTTTGTGTTGAGCGATTTTCCGCTGTCCTATCTATGCCATCCTTGTTTCCTTCTATGCAAGTTTTGGTCACAGTAGACAACTTGTCGACGCCAATGCGAATATTTAATTTTGCCTTAATTTTTTTTTTTCATTTTGTTTTGTTTCCTTTGGTTATATCCTTGCTGTTTTGTGCTTAGTTTTTTTTTTATATTTTGCTTGTATGAGAACAATTTCATTGTGCTTGGCTGGCAGCTTTGCTGCATTTGTTATTTTCTTGATTTTTTTTCTTTCAATTGTGGCTTTATTTTTATTTCTGTGCGGGTAATTTAGGGAACCCGTAGAATTCCCTTTTTAATTTCTTTTAGCTTTCGTTTTTTATGCAATAACCTTTTAAAAAACCAAGTGTGTTTTTTTTTTAGTTTTTGTTAGTGAATTCTTTTTGTTGACGCTAGTATTGCTTAAATATGCACTGAAAGTGGATAGTAGTCATTCCTTGGGACTGGCAGGGTGTGAATGAGGAGATACATCATCTTTTACATAGATATTAGAATATGAATATAGAATATGAGAATATGAAAATATTAAAAATATAATATGTTCTATTTGTTAGACTAAAAGCCATTGATGGTGTGTTTGTTTATCGCTGATGAATAATGTTGGTTATGGTTTTTCTTTGGAAAAGACCAAGAAATTAGTTAATTTATAAGTTTTCTTTCACTTTTACAAACATCATAGCTATTAAACTTTACTTCACGCCTCATGTGTAGAATTCTTTCATGATAACAAAAAAGTTTTAGATTTCGTCACTTCTACGGAAGTCCAAAATATTGGAGAGGAAAAAATACTCTTGTAAAGTTTTTTTCTTTTCTTTTTGGTGTTGTCTAGAAGTCATTTTAAATATAAGGGGTGCACTAGTCAATCATTCTTATTTGGATGGAAAACTTCCTAATTTATTCTACAATCTTGAGTTTGAATGAAAATACTAAGTACTTGTCTTTTTCTGAAACTATTGCTTTTCAACAATCAGAAATCGAAAAATTCAAGTTTTAGAATTTTTAGTTTTTTTGTTATGACATAAGTAATAATCATGGAGTGCGAGATATCCTTGGATAGGTCTGAAAGAATACTGTTACGTGTTCTTTGGTGTCATTGGCTTCAGATGTCGTCTATAATTTCCATATAATTTTTACAATTTACTTCAAGCAAATGTTGCCCGCTGAGGTGGTCTATCCATAAAATCCAATTTTGGCATACTTTTTCCAACATTTCGGCCAGTATCTTACCAATGGCAGCAGTACACAAGAGACTTCGCGTAGCCCCCAAAAAATGTCTTGTGGGGTCAAATCGTATGATCTTGGCGGCCATTGCATACCTTAATCGTTTCTTAATAAGTTCACGGTGTTGCGTGCCGTATGGCACAAAAATTCTTCCAATTTGGGCAAAAAAAAAATCGGTAATCATCGCACCGTACGTTGCTTCATTGGCTGAAACTTTACGATAATTCATAACTTTTGAAACTTTTGAAAAAACAGTCCAATGATGCCGGTCAAAAAAGTGAAGTGTCCACTGAGTCAAAAATGAGTTTCCTTACTGAAGACATTTTTTCGAAAAAAAGTGGATCTTCACTCAACTTTTCTAAGACCCCAAACAAACAACGTTGTTGTAAGTTACCCGACTTCAGTTCTTGCACCAGCTGTATTGTGTAAGGTTTCATACCGATGTCCTTACGTAAAATATTCCAGGTGGTCGATTAAAACAGCGCACTTGTTGAGAACGGCAACCAATTGATATGTCGCGTTCTTCATTGACACTGACCGAAACAGCAGCAATATTCTCCTCGGCACCTTTGAAATTCGCAGAGAAAGTAATAGATTGCTAGCATTATAGAAGCCATTGGTAAAAATTAAAGGAAATTCAAAAATTATCCAATTGAAGCATTCAAACAAAACAAATCCCACTGTGTCTAGTATTTTTAATAACAAATACCGTCCTTGACCTTTTTACACTACTGGCCATCTTCGTTGAACGAAATCATTCTTGGATATTTTTTACCCATTTAAAAGTAACCGACAGCTTTAAAAATTTTTTTGGAGATTTGGTGAAACTTTTCAACAAAATACTCCTGAAGGTTTTGTTAGAAAATATTTAAACAGCTATTCGCTACCAATATTAGAACACCGACAAAGGAGCATTTAAACTTGGGTCCGATTTTTTTTAATATCTTGGGTCCGATTAGATATTAAGAAGAACATTTTTAGGAATTAACTCTTCATTTATATGACTCTTGAAAAAAGTTACCCAGACTTAGCTGCATTCCAAAAAGTGTAAATATTTTACAAGCTCAAAATTTGATAAAATTGCAAGCAATAAGAAACAAAATAGTGAACAAACGACTTCTTTTTACTTTACAAAAACTAAAATTTTACGGTAAAACTCAATCTATCGTTAAGAAAATTTGCATTCATTTTTCACAAAAATATGTGTTTTTTACTTACTTTAAAAAATGAAAAATAAAAAATTACTCCGACGTCGTCGTTGGACGATTTCGTCCACGGTCCAACTATAATAGAACCTTACTGACAGACAATGCGACATCTTCTAACGGCCGTTGGGGGAATTTCTTTATACATGATATTGTTTTCTTTTTAGTAGGGGTTCCACTCGCCTCCCCCTCCCCTTTACAAGATACAGCGTTTCTCAAATGTCGCTGTGGACCATATCGCCCAACGAAGACGACGGAGGGTTGATATATATTACAGTATTGACCAAATTTTAAAAATTATCCAAAATTGCTATTTCACAGATATTTACAAGAGAGGTACTAATAGGGTTTGACAAAGGTCCAAGGAGGTGCCTCTTAGGTCTAAGTTTAAACAATTTTTTTAACACATCTATAACTCTGTTTTTATAGAGTCTAAAGGCTCTTTCAAGCCTACTGACAAAAGCCTATCATTCCTCTTGAAGACACACGCTAACGAAGCGGAAAATCAGACCTCCATGGTGGAGTCCTTATCTTGCAGAGCAAAGACGCGACCTGAAAGATTTTTCAAACTGGCCAAATTAGCCAACCAAGAAGAAATATGGGGGGGAATACAAATGGAATACAAATGGAGGTTCAAACTTTTCAAAAGCAATGTCCGGCGAGCAAAAAGATCCTCATGGAAGGACTTCTGGCCGAACATTGAGAAAACTACAGACACAGCAAGGCTCAGGAAGCTGCTCTCAAAACAGTCCTCCAGTCAGAGTCACATCCGGAAAGACAATGACGAATGAAAGGAAGGCAGTCAGGAATCTCTAGATGCGCTTATGTGCTTCTAAAATAGCATTTTTCCAGGATGTACTGAACTCTCAAACACTTACGTCACAAAGATAGACTGGACAATCCCGTCATAGACTCCGCAGAACTTAATAACACCAGACAAAATCCAGTGGACTATAAATTCTTTATCAGAATTTAAATACCCAGGACCCGACGGAATATTCCAGCCTTGTTTAACGCGACCACTTTGAGAGTCATTTCATGGCTTGAGATAATATATAAACGATGTATCAGACTTAAGTACGTGCCTGTAGCCTGGAAAACAGCTAGGGTGGTCTTCATACCAAAATCAGGCTGTAGTAGCCACCTGTATTTAAAGGACTACAGGCCAAAAAGCCTAACATCCTTTCTACTCAAAACACTTGAGAAGCTGGTAGAACTGCATATAAAAAACGATATAAACCAGCACATACTAAAAGAGGTACTTATATGGGCGAACTCAGTCGGCCTTATTATAAACGCAGAGAAAACAGATCTGGTATTGTTTACGAATAAGTACAAGATACCAACATGGATTCCACCAAGAATAAACAACACTCGGCTCATCCCAAAAACTCGCACGAAATATCTGGGAGTTGTACTCGATAACAAACAGATGTGGAGACTCAATGTATGGTGGTTAGAAAAGCTAACAATGCGTTATATGCATTCAAGAAGATGCTGGGCAGCACTTGGAGCCTTTCATCCTCTCTAATGCAATGGATCTACACAATGGTTGTTCGTCCAGTTCTAAATAAAGAATCATTGTGTGGTGGCCGGCAGTGAATAAGTCAACATATCTCAATTACTTGTAAAATAACTCAGCGACAAGCTGCGCTATGCATATCGGCTGCGCTGAAGTCAACTCTAACGATAGCTCTTAAAACCATTCTATGTCTGGAGACTCTAGACGTGTATGCAAAACACACAGCTAGTAAAACGGCTCTGCGGCTTACGGCAGCGGGCAACTTCCGCAAACAAAATTTTGGCACTGTAGAATTGGCGAGGATTCAGTAGCACAGATTACATGATCCCTAGCACAATTCTCGAACCCAAAATACCCACACTAATGGGACCAGCCGACTGGTGCTAAGGTATCAAACAGGTCTAGCGGGAGGTCAAAATATTCACAGATGGCTCCAAATTGCGCAGAGTATACAAATTACAAAGTATACAAATTATCGGACTACTTCAGTGTCTTCCAGGTGGAGGTTTTTGCCATCAGGAAGGCCGCAGAGATCAAGAAGATGCGATGTGCGAGGTAGCATACGGAAAACGAACGTCGTTTACCTTGGAACGCACCCGAATGGACAGGAGGACACTAGTGGGAATCTTTACAGGTCACTACGTGGTGGCGGCCCATGCTAAAAAGCTGGGTTTAACCATGGATGACAACCGGTATTTATCAACCGGTAACACTAAGCACGATATATGTGAGACTCCAACGTGAGACAATCGGATCAACCTAACCTAACCTAACTCTGTTTTTCTAGCATTCTGACCGAGTTTTATAAAGGTCGGATGACGTTTGTATGAACCTTCTATACAAAATCATGTATTCAATTTGTAGAGGTTCAAAGGAGGTACCCAAAGGGTCTAACCAATTTCAAGCATTTTTAGTATACATTTATTACTCTTTTTCTATAGCAGCGAATTATGTTAACAATTAATAAAAGTCTAAGCGAGGTACCTCTAGGAACTACTGACAAACTATTAGTTTTTCTCAAATAAAAACTGTTGTCACCAGCGTTGCTTTGAACACATTAAAAACAAATTATTATCAAAATAATGAATTCTGATTTATTAAATTTTAATAAATTCTTAATCGTGCTGAAATTATATGATATGAATTCACGGAAATTTATGGAAAATTTGTTTCAAAAACTATTGTGATTTTCTTACAACTCACTGTTGGCAGAAATTATGAAATGTACTTAAACTTGCATAAGTATAATCAGAATCAGAATTCACTTGATCTCTTCACCTTCTAATGAAGAGCATGTTTCACCATAATTTGCAAAATTTTTCATGCTTATTAATTGCATGGCTTGCTTATTTAAATATGTCCTTCAATATTAATTAGCATTCAAATTACTGAAAATTAAATTCTCCATTACTTATTTTGAGAATTTGGTGTCGGTGTTGTTAGTTAGTTTTTTTTTTGTTTTTTCTTTTGTGCTTAATAATTTATTAATTTATCATCAGGACACTTAAAAATGGCGCATCCTTGAACGCGGCTGTCCAGAGCACTGCTGTTTGCTAAATACACTTCCGTTTCCTTAAACTGACGCTTAATTTATGTAGAGTGACGTGAAGTGCTCCGCTGGTGGATCGTGGCAGTAGTTGTGTGTGTGTGTGTGTGTGCTAGTTTGGGTAAAGTTTTTGCTGGGCACCTAACGAGATTCTTACAAGGTGTTTAAATTTGCAAATTTGTTGAATCCTTATGAATATGGCAAAAAAAGAATAAGCGAAATGTTCACCTTGTTGCTGTTGTTGTTGTTGTTGTTGAGGTACTTGTTGTTTAGTTGCGCTCATGCAAATTTTAAGCTGTTCTTTGCTGAGCTTTGGAGTAAATTTGCATACCTTGCTACAGCAATGGGAGGAGAAGTTGTATAAGTCGGCGTTATTGTCGGTTTGTAACACTGTAAGACGCAAAGAATAACAAAAAGAAATGGCAAAAAGCTCAGCTACTAGTAGTGGTGAAGTAGGCGCCACATTGTTGTTGAACACTCTGTCAAAGGAGGTCCTTAAAATGCATGTATTTAATTAAGATGCACTTGAGAACACGACGCTAGGGCTTTGGAATCTATGCTGACCCCTTTCATCGCACACACACACACACACGCATTCCTCCACCAGGCACGCCACTTTTTTGTGCACTGCGACAAATGAACGGATGTTGTAATTAACAGCACTGCGCTTTGGCAGCATAGTCGAAGTGTGTCTGGTTAGAAAAACAATTTTCGCCATTATCCTTTGAGCTGCCTTTTAATGGCCTTCACTCATTAGCCCTGATAAATTATGCAAGCTTGATTGTTTTTCGTTTTTTGGCTCAACATTGTTTAATTTTTGGGTTTCGTTGTCTTTCTCATCATTTGTCTTTACACGGATTTCCTTTATCCTTAATGCAGCAGCAGTAGCATCAGCAGCAGTTTCAAGGTTCTACTGCCAACAAAATATGTGCCACGTGGTGTTGCCTCGTAGCATGCACAGAATATTAACTTGCATGGTTCAGCAAAAAATTTAGTTAGTTGATAAATAAAATCACCTCAGGGCACTCACAATCACCATCAGAATCATCGTCATCAGCAGTCAGACAGACAGCAACATCATCATCATCATGACTGTGCCATTTGTTGCCGTGTCCTCATAACGTTGCGGCTGCCAGCAGCTGTGGGCCTTCAAGAGTCCAACACTCTGTCATGCTGGACTCTGCCATCAAAGCTTTTCGGACGTCACTGCGTGTGCTCGCAGGATATGAGTGAAATCTGCCCAGTATTATATATAATTTATATGTTTCACTCTTCCGCTTGCCACATCCTGCTACCATCCGCCTACAAACACTATGGTTTGTCCTTTTTTAACTACCTCATACAAAATAAGCTGCGCTCCATTCCGCGCTGCTCCTCTGTATCTACACTGTGCCTCGTCTTCTTCTGGTCTACTTCCTGATTCTCACTTTCTTTAGGGCTTCTGCATAATTTTCTCATTAAAACAATTTGCCTGGCAGGCTTTTTCTTCATGTCCTTTTTTTGTGCCATTTGAGTGTGCCTTTTTATTCATGTTTTACTTTGTTTTTTTTTTTGTTTGGTTTTTTGACAATAAGAACAACTCTCAGCTCGGTATGCGAAAAATTAAAAAGTTATGTTATATTCTTCGTTTTCAGGGTTTTTGTTTTTTTTTTTTTTTTGGTTTTTTATTTTTTGTTTTTATTACGAAAGTGAAAAATTATATATGTAGTAATGGTTTCATATCCTTTTGTGGAATATATTTGTGAAGTTTTGAGAGTGTCTGCTTTACAGAAGCGATGAATGATTTTATGTTCTTAGAATATGAATATCCCAGGTTTTAAGCAAGAATATCAGTTTAAATTGTGCAAATAATTGAAGCATCGGCAATAATATGAATAATTATGAAGATATATTGAAGATAAGATTAGGTATCATAGAGAGAAAGTGCTGCTATTTTGGATTATTATTTATTTTTTTTTTTTCTCAAAGCCATCTAATCGAAATCTGTACTCTTGACTCTCTAGAAAACTATGAGAAATTTTCGTAAAATATGAGATTAACTGAATAGTTAATTCTTTCTCTTAAGTTCTTCAGAAGAACTCAACACAAGAACTGAACCTCAACTTAAGCACCCTGTATCCATAAACATATTTTTAAAATATTATTAGACGCTCCATCCCAGCAGGAAATGGATCGATGCGTCTTCAAAGACGTCTTCGTCTAACACTGTACTGCTTACTCAGTCAGCTGATTTATTTGTGTGCGCCAAAAATAAAAATTTGCTTTATTCATAATTATTCTTTACATCAATAAAAAAGATAAAAAATGGAACCAGAATCACCAAGTTGCAGCAAAATATTCATAGGTACTATTAAATAAAGTAGTTAATAAATTGAAGTTGAATTTTTATTGTTTTTTATTTTTGCAGTGTGGACAGAAGGAGAAACCAGGTTGCTCTTGGATAAATATGTAGCCTACTTGGCGGACATAGGGCCATGTAAGCAGTTCCGCTCCAAGAAAGACATGTGGATGAAGGTGTCGTTGGAATTTGATGGAATTTGATGGAAGGAGCTGGAAACAATGCGAAGAACGTTTTAAAACTGTGATGAAAAGAAAAAAAGCAGCGATTGAAAACAACACTAGCTCTGGCTCTAAGCGTCAACATCTACAGTTTGAAAATGAGCTGGAAAAAATAAATCAATTGGATGACTCCATTGAGCCGGCAGTCCAAATAAGTAGCCAAAATATTAAAAAAAAGAGCCAGGGTGAAGTTGTGCCAAAAGTAGCAAAGCCAAAGAAGCAAAAGACCGTGCAGGAAACGCTACTAGAGAGAAAAGAAGAGGCAAGAGAAAATTGTCACAAGGAAAGGATGGAAAGAGCAGACAGAATAGAAAATCTGTTGAACAGATTAATAAGTGAAAAGTAGTGCAGCGGAAACATTTAACCTGACTTTGTTATTTTTTTTTTGTTTAAACTATGCTGCAGGGCAGCTATTGAAGTAAATAAATGATCTCTTTTAATTTAATTTTGACACAGAAATGCCTTTATTTGTACTCTTTTTATTTCACCTAGTTCAGTTTGCATAGCTTCACTGACATGTTCACTCAAAACATGATTTTCATTAGAACCGCGTTCAAAGCATTCTTCTTGGTCTTCTAAAATGTCTTCCTTTCTAATACACAAATTATGAAGCGCACAGCATGCTATAATGAATTTTCCATAGTTTCAACTTCATGGAAGTCTAATCGCATCAGCTGTCGAAAACGGCATTTCAATAATCCAAACGAATTTTCAATTTTAACGCGAGTTTGGCAGAACTTATAATTATATTGTCTTTCAGACTCTGTCAAGTTTCCGTAGTCACTGTAAGGTGTTAGCAAATACCTCCGGAGTGGATACGCGGCATCTCCAAGTATATGATAATCGGGCGAACACAAGTTAGGGAGCTCCTTGCCATTAAATGATAGCTTTAATACCCGCGAATCGTGCATTTTACTTGGAACACCAGTAAAAATATCCAAAAATCTCAAATTCGCGTCTCAAATACCTTGCATAGTTATGGATATTGAATCGTGCCGATTTATATACGTTGACCTGATTTTGTTTTTTGGAGTTCTGACAGCTATGTAGCTACCATCGATGCAGCCCAAAACATTTGGAAATCCAGAAATGGTTTTAAACTGATTGGCAATTTCTTCTTTGGCAGCAGCATTTTGCGGAAAGCAAATCTCTTCTGGAGCAATAACGTCAACAATAAAAGTAAAAACTTGATTAAAAAGCTTATGAACACTAGAAAGCGACATATTAAAAAGATTTCCAACTTCTCGAATGGTAGTTTTATTAATGCAAAACCTACAATCAGATAAAAATGTTGTCTAATTTTTGTATTTTATTGAAATAAAAGAAGCACATATCACAAAAACATCAACATTAGAGTCTCGGGAGAAAATTCTGCTCTGCCACCTTTGTATGTCCTTTTCAAAAGACAAAATCTGGTTGAATACTTTTCAATCAAGTAGTTTGCGCTTTCACGGTTTAACCTGAAGTTGTCTTTAACTGCATATCAAAAACAAGAAGAATAATAGAAATTGATTCTTATTATTTTTAACAAAAATGAATTACCTCTGCGTAAGTTTATGCATGGACAACATCCACCACAAAATCTTTCACATGCGTTCGTTCTTCTCTCCTTGTGAATAGCACAGAATATTCCTTATCTTCCGAAGATGATGTTGAAGACTCCAACAAATCATTCAAACAATTTTGAGCCAAACGAATACAATTATTGTAATTCATTGTTAAATATAATGGCACAAATATTTCTATTGTTATAAAGTGTCAAAAGTGTCAAATTATGAATGCATATATTTATCCTTGTCTATCACACGCATTTCATAATATTTTCGTTTAAAGCAATCAGCTGGTTTTCAGGGCAACATTCTCCCCTGATAAAGTTTTGCATGGCAAGAAATGTGCCTTTTATGCCCTACATAAATGTAACATTTTAAGAAACGAACGCAGATTTTTTTCACCCGTTTGCACTTATTTTACAATCGAACACGAAAAAAGAAGAGGGCAATGAAAAGGCAACATTTTTTGCTATAAACGAAAACACCATTGGTTTCGCAGTTATTTTTTGTCATTGCCAGGAAAATACAAAGCACTTGCCACTGCTCTTCAAAATTAAGAAGATGGAAAGTTGGCTCAAAATGTATCCAAGGAACGATTGATGTCGAAAAAACGAAGCATGCTGATCGTTAAGACGATGATTGTTCTTGACGAAAATCAATCGCTGAAAAGAATAAATTTCAAAACCGTTACAGTTTTAATGGAAATGAAGAAGATGAGAAATCGGAACGAGATTGTCTACCTGGAGACGCTCGAAGTGCTATAGCAAAATTGAAAGAAATCTGCCGTATGGCTGTTCACAATATCAAGAACAAAATAGGCTCTACATTGAAATTTAAATCGTATTTTGACGCAAGTGACCATCTGGTTAACGAAAAGTGGTGATTCTCAAGGGAAAACCAAAGCTTGCTGGCTATGTATTTGAGATACATACCAGCATTCAGCGACAAGGGTATTGAGATTCTTATGAAGGATAATCTTTACTGAATGAATCCCGCAATAAACATATGTATATGAACTTTAAAAGCATTGTGGCTAATCATGTTTTTGGAATATATACTTGAAATACATATGTGATCCATTCACTGGAAACCACAAAAGAGTAGTGATACCGCTTGAAAGAATATATTCTGACGTTTGCAGACCAATCGATCCAGTAGCACAAAATAAATGTCGAAATTTTGTTTCCTTTATTGATAACTTCTTGCACTTCGCTATGTTTTACCTTAGGAAACATGAATTCTAAAATGCATGTATTTGAAGTAATTTTTGGTTTTCAAATTGAAGTGGAATCTTAAGTTAGTCCTGCTGCAAAAATATTTTTAAATTAAATGTTTTTTTATATTATTTTGAAAATTTAACTAAACAAACTTTGAGTTGAAAAATTTTTTAAATATTAAATAATATATAAGGTCAGTAATATTAAAAAAGATATTAATGTTGTGTTAGAACAGTTTGTAATAATGATTGGTTACTGCGTTTTCAAAGCACAAAATATTTAAACTGAGTGTTTTTTCTGTGTCACACCCGTCCTAAAAAAGGCTATAGTTTTCCTAAGAAGCAACATGGGCTTATGATAAGAATGAAACTTTCCTAAAGTAAGGATGTTGATGTTTTACATAAATTTGTTAACTTTTTTCATTCAATAAATTATTTTTATTCTTCATTTCCGTTACAAGAAGTTGGTCACACCCGAAACGGTTTTCAAAATTTTTTTTAATAATGAAATTTTTGCAAGTATATAAAATAAATACTTTGATTAAAACAAGCTTTGTAAATTCATGTATAGCGAAATCAATTGTAAAGGTATTAATTTGATCAAAAATTCATGCGAAAAATTTTTTGCAAAAAATTTATTTTTTTTTTAAATATATTAAAAACTTGAAATTATTTGTACAGGTATTAATTTGATAAAAAATTCATGCTAAAAAACTGTTGGCAAAAAAATATTTTTTTTTTTTAAATAATCTATTAATTAAAAACATATTTTTTTTTATTTAAGTGTCAAAAATATGTGAAAGTTATTATACCCATTAAGTTCTTATATATAATTCCCACATCATTCACACTCGTCACACCCGGGACAATCTTATGTCACACCCGTCCCATTTAAAAGTTTAAAAAGAATGGTTATCGCCATTTTTTTTAAATATTTTTCACTGGTATTCAACAGAAAATATATTTCATTTGAATATAGGTAAGTCAAAAATGGTCTCATTGTGGCAGATGGGCTGAATTTCAATGGTAAACTCAGAATTTTTAGTTTTTAAACTTGTGCTCGTCACACCCGTCCCAGGTGTTTAAGCGAATGTAACTATTAAACTAGTATAAATAATTGCATTATGTTTTAGCATTTTGAAACTTTGGGGCATCTTCTAAAATACCCTTTAGAAAATTGCTAAAATTTTAACCAGTTAATACCATTTTCAGGACGATGAAGTAGTCAAAACATCGCACTCATCTGTATGGAATGAGCCCTTAGCAAGAAGAAATCTGATGCATTCGAGGTGATGAAGGAGTTTGGCTCACAAATCTGAAATATTGCAGTCGATCAGGGTAGCGAAACTGGTCCAAGTATCAAGACATTTGGTATAAAAAGATAGAGATACAAACAATGATCAGCAATCGAACTGCTTGCAAGAAATTTGAAGCAAAATTAATAATTTCAAACTAAAATCTACATTTTATGAAAAAAACTATTTATCTGAGAGATGTACATTAGAGCGTATCACCAAAACTAACCTATTTTAAAAAAAAAAATATTTTTTTTTTTAAAGTGGTCCCTTTAAATTAAAAAAATTTATTATGATCCAAAGTGTTATTCTTTGCAAAATAGGTCGGAAGTGCTCCTTAAATCCATTTTTTCGATTTCACTTCTTCCCATGGTTATAATGATTTTTTCAAAGCTTTAATTTGTTGGACTTTTTGGAGCAGGATAAGATGGTAGGAACGAAGATCGATTGTGTAATCAGTAGAAAAAAAAACATTTGAGTTAAAAAAAATATAAGAAAATATTTGGATAACACCAACAAACACACAGATATAAAATCTTCCGGATCGAACAAGAAACACCGAAAACCAAAATAGCACCATAGGGACCACTTTAAAAAAAAAAAAAATATTTTTTTCGAAAATGTCTTTTAAATATCTAACGATTGAGGCGGGGTCAAAATAGGTATATTTTTCTGCCATACAAGGTGATACGGTCTAATGTACATGTCTGATTTTTTTGTTGGAAATGGCAAGATCTTTCATTTGCTCATACATCAAACCCACCTAACTGTTAAGGTGTAGGCCGTGGCATATGAAAATTAAGAGATTAATTTGATAAAGGATATTGACTTAAGAAATATTATTGGCAAAAAACTTCTTAGCTTTTTAATAACTTAAGATTCTGGGTATGCTATGACCGTCAAGAAGAATTTATTGTTCGATTATTGAAAATTTCATTCAAATCAGTACAGTGGTTCCGGAAATCCTAAACAACAACATGAAAAAATCGCATCTTTGAGTTTAATTTGTATATAACAGCAAAGATGCATGATTAATATATAAATATAAAAATTTATACTCTTTATGAATTATGCAGAATTCCATCTTAATATATAAAATACAAGCGTGCTGCTCCGTGCTCTATATCGCTGAAACTGTTATATGTAGTTGTTATTGCTATGTAAAGGCTGAAAATGTTAGCCTGTACCAGAACCTGTTTCGCTTTTTCAGTGCTTTTTATATGAAGGATTTGTAAACCTAAAAATATGCACACAACATTTATTTGATATTTACCAGTAAGGATACGTTGACGACGACTGGAACAAAACAACATTTAAGGTGAATGAAAAATGTATGTCATATCGTCTGCTACTTAATTATTTTGAAAATGATCCGTCGTATGACGGGCAAAAGTAAAGTTAAAATTTCGAAATTATGCGAATTAAGTAAATTTAATGAAATTTTGGTAAAAATATTGGATTTAAGAAATATTTTGTAAAACAATTTTATCAGTTTAATTTTCTAAATCAGGTCCGTTCGAGGATCGCGAATATTTGTATAAAATATTAAAATAACTTTCATAGATTGACCACATCCTGTCCACAAACAATGCCAAGTAACGCTTCTTGAGAACATGAAGAGAATATAATATTCAACGTTTTTTTTATTTCAAAAATTCAATTGGAAGCTAGAATTTTGAAAATAAAAAATTTGTAATCATATTGATTACATAATTTTGAATACCATTGTCTTTTTGCGCTGCTTCTCGATGGTGTTGAGAGCAAACCTTTAGTGGTTTTCTCAAAGGCATGCATGGATTAAAAATCTAACACACACCAACATTTTAAAAAGAGATTAAATAATTTCGATCAATAGTTTTCGTATCTATTTTGTTTCAATATAAAAACATCAACTGAATTTTATTTATATAGGTTTTGGTAATTATTTTCCACTTTGGTGTTGAGTTATCAATTATAGAGAACCGCCTAACTTCCTTTACAAATTGAACATATGCATAACATAGAATGAATAAATTAATGTGCGCATGAATTTTGGTAACAAAACGTGATAAAAAAATTACATTTTTATAGAAACTGTTCTTAATTAACTGCCTTGGGTGAGATGTTTACAGAACATGGAGAAACAAACGTGGAACGCCATTTGCGACATCACATACTGCCAGCGACAATAATGCCATGTAAGTAAAACTTTATGCAACACGGGAATCAACTTAAAACTGAGTAACTGCAGCATTCTGTTTTTTTTGGGAGATACAATTTTATGAAGTCTAAGTTTGTTAAAAACGAAATCATGTTAATGTGAAGAGCGATTATTTTTTATTTCAAAGTTTTTTCTTAATATACCCAGAAGCTTTTTTACAAACAATTGTGTTGGTGGAGCGAATTATTTGAAAAAGAGAGCAATATTTTTGTTTTTTATAATTGTGTGATTTGAAAAAATTGAAAATTCGTTCATGAGAGGTTTAACCTGAAGGTTTTGAGGGTAGCCTAAGTTTTTTGGACAGCACCTAGAGATAAAAAGTTTTACACAACTTACAAAAAATATTTAACTTAACGTAACATAACTTAACAGAAGTAATTCACATAACTTAACAGAATCTAACACAACATAACATAACATAACAAAACATAACATAACATAACATAACATAACATAGCATAACATAACATAACATAACATAACATAACATAACATAACATAACATAACATAACATAACATAACATAACATAACATAACATAACATAATATAACATAACATAACATAACATAACATAACATAACATAACATAACATAACATAACATAACATAACAGAACATAACATAACATAACATAACATAACATAACATAACATAACATAACATAACATAACATAACATAACATAACATAACATAACATAACATAACATAACATAACATAACATAACATAACATAACATAACATAACATAACATAACATAACATAACATAACATAACATAACATAACATAACATAACATAACATAACATAACATAACATAACATAACATAACACAACATAACATAACATAACATAACATAACATAACATAACATAACATAACATAACATAACATAACATAACATAACATAACATAACATAACATAACACAACATAACATAACATAACATAACATAACATAACATAACATAACATAACATAACATAACATAACACAACATAACAAAACATAACATAACATAACATAACACAACATAACTAAACATAACATAACATAACATAACATAACATAACATAACATAACATAACATAACATAACATAACATAACATAACATAACATAACATAACATAACATAACATAACATAACATAACATAACATAACATAACATAACATAACATAACATAACATAACATAACATAACATAACATAACATAACATAACATAACATAACATAACATAACATAACATAACATAACATAACATAACATAACATAACATAACATAACATAACATAACATAACATAACATAACATAACATAACATAACATAACATAACATAACATAACATAACATAACATAACATAACATAACATAACATAACATAACATAACATAACACAACATAACATAACATAACATAACATAACATAGCATAACATAACATAACATAACATAACATAACATAACATAACATAACATAACATAACATAACATAACATAACATAACATAACACAACATAACATAACACAACATAACATAACATAACATAACATAACATAACATAACATAACATAACATAACATAACATAACAAAACATAACATAACATAACATAACATAACATAACATAACATAACATAACATAACATAACATAACATAACATAACATAACATAACATAACATAACATAACATAACATAACATAACATAGCGTTCTCTTTCTCAAAATTAAGTTTGGTATCCTTTTCAATTCCTGTACAAAATGTCCACACAAATTATTTAAGAGATAACACATGGCACGTAAGCCTTAAACAATTTTTCCAACAATTTAACATACTTTGTGTGCAATGAAGGACATCATTGAAATTTATTGAAGTTTTAAAAACAACCTTCGCAGCCACTTAAGCGCAGCAAAAACAAAGGCAACACAAACAACTACAACAACAACAGGGAAACACATAAAACGTTACAAATTTCGAGCTGCAAGTCGTAAAAAAACCGCCATCACTTCATGCAATGGGACGACGCATCCAGTTGTAAACATGTTGTTGGCTTTCCGTTGCCGCTGTTGTTGCTGTTTGTTGTTATTGTGTCGTTGCTGTAATACATAAAAACGAACGTATGTGTATTCGACGTAATGAGTACGATTTCCGCTCTGAAATAGTAAGTTTATGAAACAGAAAAAAGGGCTCTGCACAAGGGATAGCACAAGCAAAGGTGTTTCGTTGTAGGGGCAAATTTGGAAAAAGTATCCCCAAATATCCAAAAGAAACATGTAAATCTATAAACGAGTTGCATTTAAAAGTCGTGTTGTAGTTAAAAGGCCCCTAGAGTAGGTATTTTAGCTACGTCTATGTATATGTGAAACATTTTTGTTATTGCAGCTGCAATACTTAACTTAATGTCAGAACCTTTGCAACTTATGCAATAATAAAAAGAAGAGCAACAGCAACAACACAGCTAGTGAAGCGCATTCGGGGAAAAGCAACAAGTAGCTCGACAAAGTCGACGGCTTACGACCTTGATAACTCTAACCACCTCTGCTTTCACCACCTTCGGATCATGTGGGGGGCAACAACTCATTATGCTGTTTCTACCAAACGTGGATTGTACACACGTTTATCCGGAAAATTTAAGCTTCAAAATGAATTAAAAAGAACTCTTAAGGTTACAAGTAATGATTACGTAGAATTACAATTTTTTCTTTTTAAAATATGTTTTTTTTTTTTTCATATTTGCTGATCTGCAGCTGTAGGAAAATATTAGAGAACTGAATTAAATATGTTTTTCTATACCACGAATTAATGCTTAATGCTTTTCTTATCGCAGTCTTTGTAGCATAATGCGTAGGTACTCTTGAAATGCTTTGCTCTTGCATTAATTCTTGTATGTAATAACAATATTATTTTTTGCTATAAAACTGGAAATTTCATGGTGAACTTCTCACTTAAATTCCAAGAGTAAATTATAAAGGAAAATAATTTATACTTAATTTTTGAAGAATTTTGGTATAGAACAAGTTCTGTAGAAAATTTCTTTCCTCTTCAGCATTCTTTTTTAATTACTTTAACTTTTTGGTTTTTTTTGTTTTTCTATAAAATTTTTTTTAATTTAATTCATAAAAAAACCTGTTTTAAGAAACTTTTTGAAAAAAGAATTAAGAGGAACACTTCTTCTCTAAAAAGTAATTTCTTATATCTTAGTAATGCAGATTTACAAAACTGCAAATGAAAAACTTTTAACTTCCGGCTTGCATGAGTTCAAATTAAAAAAAAAAAAACATAAAGTGCACAATTAAGCCTAACACCACTTTGAAAAAATATAAAAATGAGCAGGCGTTTCTGTAAAAAGAACATCTTTAAAATAGAAAGCAGAATTTTAGAAATTGTTAAACCCTTTATACCATATGTTCTGCATATCCTTTTTATCACATGTCATACGCCATCAAAACAACGGAAAACATTTACAAAGTGTGAACCATTTCCATAAAAATATGCTTTTTGCAAAAGTACTGCAAAAAACAACAGAGTCCTTTGTACGACTAAAAAGCAAAGCATATCCTACGATTCCATATCTTATTGTCACACTCAAACATATGCAATTCATACGCACACAAATGACTTGTTATTTCCAGGACACATCTTTTTGCTAACAATTTTTTGTAATTTATCCTTTCTTGCCATATATTCACACACACTCACTCACACACACATACATTAATGCGCATGTTTTGCAAACTCATTCAAAGAGATTGTGACACATGCATCCTTTGAGCGTATTACTCATTTTTTTATTTGTTTAAATTATGCTCTTTGCTAGCTGCGACTTTTCTTTAATTTTTTGCTGTTTTTTAATTCTGAGCTGTTCTTTGTTTGAACTCTTAATTGTGTAAAGCAAAAGGCTGTGAATGACAACTGTTTTAGGTGACGAAAGATGCTTCAAACTTACTTTTGGCAGATTTTTGCAAAATATAATAAAAAGGAAATGAAAAAGAATTTGTGAGAAACAATGACAAGGATATTAAATGCTTAAGGATAACGAATTTATTTCGAAAAATTTCTTTTCTATTAATTTATTTACTTATAGGATGAATACTTGTCAGTCAATAAGTTGGTTCTGCTTGGTGACTGCCAAAACCAGCTTGAAAACCATGAGAAAAATTTTACCATAACCATAACCATAACCATAACCATAACCATAGCCATAACCATAACCATAACCATAACCATAACCATAACCATAACCATAACCATAACCATAACCATAACCATAACCATAACCATAACCATAACCATAACCATAACCATAACCATAACCATAACCATAACCATAACCATAACCATAACCATAACCATAACCATAACCATAACCATAACCATAACCATAACCATAACCATAACCATAACCATAACCATAACCATAACCATAACCATAACCATAACCATAACCATAACCATAACCATAACCATAACCATAACCATAACCATAACCATAACCATAACCATAACCATAACCATAACCATAACCATAACAATAACCATAACCATAACCATAACCATAACCATAACCATAACCATAACCATAACCATAACCATAACCATAACCATAACCATAACCATAACCATAACCATAACCATAACCATAACCATAACCATAACCATAACCATAACCATAACCATAACCATAACCATAACCATAACCATAACCATAACCATAACCATAACCATAACCATAACCATAACCATAACCATAACCATAACCATAACCATAACCATAACCATAACCATAACCATAACCATAACCATAACCATAACCATAACCATAACCATAACCATAACCATAACCATAACCATAACCATAACCATAACCATAACCATAACCATAACCATAACCATAACCATAACCATAACCATAACCATAACCATAACCATAACCATAACCATAACCATAACCATAACCATAACCATAACCATAACCATAACCATAACCATAACCATAACCATAACCATAACCATAACCATAACCATAACCATAACCATAACCATAACCATAACCATAACCATAACCATAACCATAACCATAACCATAACCATAACCATAACCATAACCATAACCATAACCATAACCATAACCATAACCATAACAATAACCATAACCATAACCATAACCATAACCATAACCATAACCATAACCATAACCATAACCATAACCATAACCATAACCATAACCATAACCATAACCATAACCATAACCATAACCATAACCATAACCATAACCATAACCATAACCATAACCATAACCATAACCATAACCATAACCATAACCATAACCATAACCATAACCATAACCATAACCATAACCATAACCATAACCATAACCATAACCATAACCATAACCATAACCATAACCATAACCATAACCATAACCATAACCATAACCATAACCATAACCATAACCATAACCATAACCATAACCATAACCATAACCATAACCATAACCATAACCATAACCATAACCATAACCATAACCATAACCATAACCATAACCATAACCATAACCATAACCATAACAATAACCATAACCATAACCATAACCATAACCATAACCATAACCATAACCATAACCCTAACCACAACCATCAGCACATTTACAGTCACAATTCATGCCAAGTGTGCAACTTGTGCACTTTTTAGTGCAAAGCTCTGCTATAACCTTCAAATTTTTGCAGCCTTCACCTGTTCATGTGTTTTCAGGCTGTTTTTGACCAGCAAGTGGCGGTTTTACTGCACTTCGTTTAACGCCGTCCTAATGCGGTAATTTTAAAAATGCATGACTGAATGCATGCGAAATGGCAAACAACAACAACAACTAAAGTAAAGCGAGAGAGCAACAACAAAACAACAGCAATTATAACAGCTATAACAGCAGCAGCAGTTTTAAATGCAACAAATCGAGTCATGACTGCAACTGACGATTTTTCCCTGTTGGCCCACACACTGATTTTGGTAGCACTTACCACACCTGCTTGCTTTGCACACACAGTGCATGACAGTCACTCACACACACACATACACAAGCATTTACACTTCGCTCGTCCTTAGAGCTGTCCAAAAAGTGCTGCCATCAGCAGCGCAGAGTAACGCGGTCGAGTGCTGTTGAAAACAATGCTTTTTACGAACCTCATCATGCGACAAAATTGTTCCCAATTTCCTCTCCAACAACTTTACTCCTTTTGGCACATATTGTTAATATTGTTTGAAAGTGTTAAGATATGTGTGTGTATGTGCGTTTGATCATATTAAGGGGGTTGGCTATATGTCGCTGTATATGTGTAGGAGCTGAAGTGCACTTGTTACTCAGTACTTATCTACAATAACAAAACTATTATCATTTTATGACTTCAACAGACGCCAGTCCGAAAAAGTATCCCGTCGTTTATTGGTCTGTTGAACAGTCACTGACCACTAAGCGGGTGTTGCCATCCTTTTTCCACATATGCAACGACAGCATCGTGTTTTGAACGTGAAAACCAGCGGTATACATTTTCACAATTTCCCATCTAATTACTGACAATATTTGCGATATGCGTTTAGAAACCAAATGAAAAAACATAAAAACGCAAAAATCAAAGTGCAACTGAAACCACTTTTGCATCAATTTTAGTGCTTCAGGGATAAAAACTACTGCTGGACTAGGAAGCTGTGCTGCAACAGCTTGAGTGTCAATCATATTTTATGTAGTTAGTAATAAATGAACCACGAATTGTTACACAAAATTGTTTGTGGTCCTTGTGGTGGCTCTCTCAGATGTTTTTACTCAAGATCCAGGACCAAGTCGACTTTTGCACAAACTTAATTAAGAGGAAAATATAAACGAGCTACAAATATATTGTGATTCAATCAAATAATTCTTGCTCAAAACCTTGATTTATAAGTGTTGTGCAATTACTTGAACATGAAAATATTTATCGAGACCTACTTTGAATGACGAATGGTGCATGTAATCAAAATCTTTAGATGACCATCTTTAACAAAATAAATATAAAGAAAGATTCGGAAGTCAGAAGAAAGATGCAGTCAAGTCATCGGATTCAAGTTACAGTTTATAACGGTTTTACATTTTGTTGTATCAGAAGAAAGGATATTCGATGTTGAAAAAATATAAATGATGGCCTCAAAAGTTGATCTTCGATTCTCTATGCTTATCGAGGAAAAAAAACATCGTCCAACATCGTCATAAATACATAAAACATTGTAATATCATAGGATTTATTTAGTACATGATCATACATATGTATAAACAAGAATATTTTTTTTTCACATATCATTTCATGCCTTTTTTCTCCCATATCCATTAAAAATTTCTGTATTAAAGGCATTGAAAACCGCGCATTCGTTATTAGGTTTGGTTAGGTTAGAAGGGTCGTGCAGCTATGAGGTACATCCGTGGGGCCTAGTGGTTTATTACGAATGCCTTACTTGTTATTTTCAACCCATTTAGGTAGTGGTACCCTAAACCTTAACTCCGCCTGGTGGTGATGATGGTATTCCACTAGCCTGTCCCAAGCCCGTGAAAAGGAGGAGGGTTGTGTCATGCGTATTTGGACTACGGTTCAATTATGTATCTTACGTAAAGAGATAGGTTGCCATGAGCCCTCGTTTTGAGATGCAAAATAATGAAAGTGGGACATAAATCTGGTTATTGTACCTGCTTACCGTACATATATAAAACATACTGTTAGCACGGGAATAGTCAATAAACCTGGTTTAGCAACTGATAATTACTGACATGAATAAAAATGGGTTTATGAGAATAAGTGATGATAAATAAATTTCCAACGATAGTGTCTATATATATATATATGCCGGAAAAATGTGGTTTAAAATAATGGTCAAAGAAGGAGGAGTATAACAAAGGCTGATTAAAAAGAAGGATAATGACATGGAGTATGACTAGGAGCATAATAGACCCTGTTTTCGAGCATGCTTCATTGTGGTAATGTTGATTGCTGGCTGATGAAGTTTACTTATTTAATTTAGATAGGCGATCAGTTTTGGAATAAAACAAGTGTAACAGTCTTTACTGGTAGTGTCTGAGACATTCAACAGGTTTGGCTGTACTATGGCGCTTTATGTCTGTGATTTGTTTATTCATTTCCAAGTTATAGCAAATACCCAACTAATGTCTATCGGCATATAGTAGTATACCGGAATACTAAGATAAGCTTGCTTTTCAAGTGTCATGTGTGCTTAAACTATCAATTCATGTCTGGTTTGTGTTGGAAGCTCATTCCAAGGTGGAAACCCCTTTTGCCCGGGGGACTATCATGGGCTGGCCTTTCGGGGAGTTTCGTGTTGGCTGTGATAAGCTTAATGTCGTAAGCTAGACAACGAGTCAGCGTGGAGTTGCGTCTCAGTACAACCAGGCTGGCATATGATATATGCAAGAGATTTAAGATAGGTCTCACTCCTCACCAATGGAGGTGGAAGGAATTTAACCTCAAATTGAATGTCCACAAATTGGTACTGGTAAATCGATGATGAGTAAGGTGTTTATAGCAGAATTGGCAAATGGCGCTTTGTCATAGTAAGCTATTAATACTTGAAAACACAAATCCCTAGGGCACTTGTTATGCCCGGAAAATAATTAATTTTTATATGACGATAATGGCGATCGACTTCTGCATGATATGATTGAAAAGAAGGGTTACTCAGTACAAATCTTGGGTGATGAGTGCCTGGAAACTGGTCGATAAATTTAATTGTCTTCCTAAAATCATTGGTCTTGAGAAAGCAACTCCTAATAGACATGTCGGCCCAATGATTCGGCACACCGACAAGTTCGATGGATGTGAGTCTTGAGAATGCTTCTGTTGAGGGTTGATTTCGAAAGTCCATGACTCCTCGCCATCGAGCAAGTAGAGTTAAACCGAACAGGTAGGTATCTACTATAAAAACTGGAACACAACTGTTCACCTAAACCCTCCTGTGCTTTTTGTGTACCTCCATATATCTAGAAGTGTTGTGTTCACGAGCTGCTCCAAATTTTTGAAAAAGTTGTCTCCTCTAAATAGGAGTCGATGATTCTGTAGATTTGAGCATTCACACAGAAAGTGGCTGACTGTTTCCATTTCTTCCGGATCTGGAATCCGATGGATCCCGATGGGGTAGTGGCCTGTTAGTATTCCTACCAGAATCTGGATATTCCGTTTAGACAAAATCAGAAGGCTCTTAGTTCTGTGTTCGTTTAGTTCTGGCTAGAGCCTTCTAGATGTAATGCAGTCAGTTCTGGAGGCCCAGTTTGTGTTTGCATTATCTGTGACATTGAGGTCTATGCTTCTTTTTACAACGCCTATTGAAATGTACACGTCTGCAATGGCTCGGTTTGTATCTTTTGTTGTTCCACTTCTTGCCAGCTCGTCTGTTTTATCATTCCTTCTTCTACATTGCTGTGTCCGTCGACCCAGCAGAGAGTGCCATTGTGGGTATTGCAGACACAGTCCAGGACTTGTTTACATCTAGTACCGTTTGGGCTGTTGTCTTTTTGCTTTCTAGCACTTTTATGGCCACTTGGCTATCTAAACACATTGCTAACCTTGTGTGGGTTAGCTTTTTGCTGTGAATAGCCTGTGCTGCTTTTTCAATTGCATAAATTTCTGCCTGAAAAACACTGCAGTGATCAGGAAGTTTGTACTACTCCTTCATCTGCAGCGTTTTGCAGTAAACCTTTTATGCTGTCCCCTTCTCAATTTCGGAGCCACCAGTGTTGTATTGGAAATTACTATAAGGTTCTATGGTATTATGTTCCGATTCTTGTCTGCTGGGAGTGGATATGGTGTATTTAGTACCGAATCCCACCCTAGATGTGATGTAGTCGGTTTTTTCTGTTGATTACTCAGTTCCATAGAGACTCAGAATAGATGTATGTCCGAAGATGTTGTTTTTCCACGCTTGTGATTCACTATGACGAATCACGATTTTGGTTGCCGAACACTTAAGGAACTCTTGTATGAAGAATTCGCAGCGTCATTTTTAGACTCGCCTGTGGCGTAGATCTCATGGCTCCTGTAACTGCTATGCATGGTTATCTTTGTAAGTACTCCTGTTAGAGAGTCAAGGTAGATCCATTTGTACACAATTGTCCACCCTACCAGAGAACCGTAGGTGAGAATAGGTCTGACTATCGCTGTGTACAACCAATGGATGATGTCCGGTCGCAGGCCCCACTTGTTAGCGAAGGTCCTCTGACATGCATAAAGGGCGGAAAAAGCTTTTTTCCTTCTTCCCTCCTTTTTTGCGTTTCTAGCTGAGCTTGCATTCATAACCAACTTAATATCAATTATACCGGTAATTTATTGCCAATGTCAGCATCTTGCTTGTTAAAATGCGGCTTAAAATACATTTAATTCGATCTTTTAAATTTAATAATTGGTCAAACACATATGTTTTTTTTTGTGAAAAATTTCGAATCACTTGCCAACAAAACAGCATTTGCCGGAAGTTTTATTCTATTGGTTTAGTTAAAACAAAAATGAATCCGAAGCACATCGTTTGCTTCTCGAGAATACCCTATGTTCCTTCGATTAGACATGTCGGTAGTGCTTTTCACGTTTCAGAAGTGATAATTTTGACATCGATGACAAAAAACGTCCAGGCTAGTAAAAAAGTTCTAAGAGGAGGATTTTGAGTCATTTTCGTTTAGAACCCGCGTCAAATGCAACAAGAACTTTCAAATGGGAGTCGATCAAGCAAACATTTGAAGGTCTGAAAGCACTGAGAATGTTATAATTTGAGTGATAATTTTGACATCGATGAGAAAGAACGTCCAGACCAGTAGAAAAAAAGTTCGGTGATGAGGATTTGGAGGCATGACTCGATTAGAACCCGCGTCAAATGCAACAAGAACTTTCAAATGGGAGTCGATCAAGCAAACATTTGAAGGCATCTGAAAGCACTGAGAATGATCCAAAAGCAAGGAAATATGGTGCCGTACGATCTGAAGCCGAAAGATGTTTTTTTATTGTTTTGAAAAGAAAGCTGCTCCAACGGCAAAATCGTAAAGGTTTTTTTTCCAACGTATTGCCACTGGCAATAAAGGTAGAACCATTACGTCAATTCAAAGTGTAAAAAATTATATAATATGGTTACTTCTGCCAGGCCTCAACATCGACTGCAAAGCCAAATATACATGATTCCAAGCTCATGCTCTATATTTGGTGGGATCAGTTAGGTGTTAATTTTTATGAGCTGTTCTTACCTAAAAAAACATTCACATCGCTATCGACAAAAACTGATGAGTTTGGTCGAGCATTGGAGGAAAAACGGTCGCCATTCCAACAAAGACATGACAAAGTTATTCGTCAGCTTGACAATGCTCAACCACATGTTGCAAGACCAGTCAAAACATACTTGGAAACATTGAAATGGGATGGAATACTATCACACCCACCGTGTTCACCAGTCATTGCTTCTCACTTCAAATACCGATGACTTGATGATTTTTTTTATGGGAAGAATTACAAATTTTTTGTAATGTAATTTCTTCTTCATAAAACGTCGAAAATCCCTAACATGCCTTTCATTGGATTGGCGAATTTTGCCAGTAGCTGTTTCAAAACATTCCACACGTTTTCAATTGGATTCATATCCGGAGTTTGAGCAGGTCTATGCATGATTTTAAAACACTGTGGAATTTGATAAAATTTTGGCAAATTACACATTGTCAATTGTCAAAGCAAAATAAATTTTAAAAACAAAAAGAATAATAAATTGAATCAAAATAAAACCGCAAATAAAATCTTTAGTATTTTTGCTTCAGTTTTGCTTTTCAGAGTGTGTTTATCCGGACATAAACAAGTTTCTAGCAAACTCGTATTTACATCCATCCTATATATATATATATTTTAAAGGATGTATTAAAACACATACAATATTTCAAAAATGCCTTTAAAGCTTTGACCAGCTGATTTAATTATACATAATAGTCTACCACCAATGCAAAATTGTACTGTTCAAGCTGTTCAAGGAAAAAAATAACTCATTTGTATTGAAATAACTAACTATAGACACTATTGATTCATTCAATATGTGAATGCTTTTGTTTACGTCAGTTCTACCACAGTTACACAAAAATGTACAGTTTAAAGTGGGACTTTAAAAATTTGTAAACATCCTTTCAGCAGCTTTACAACTGCGATAAACATTTTATTAACATTTTTATTGATGCAGTCAAAAGTCATGCGGAACAAACGCACTCATTTGACCTCTTAACAATTTCTTTGCATCTTAATTTGCAATCTTAATATTAATCCATCGGCATAAACATTAACATTTCCGCCTTTTTATTATGCTGCTGCTCTACCACCAAATTGCGGTACTCAGATATAAGGTTATTCAGTTGGGAGAAGTTTTAATATCATGCTTAACATTGAACATTAAAACAAACATAGTTAATAATTGAGATACGAACAGAGCGTATTGATCGCCACGTCAGGCATTCGCAAGCCAATAACAGTGCGAATAAAAATAAAAATAAATTGTATTATGAACGAATTGAAGTCTCCAACACAGCCACTTCCACTGGGTACCGCAGCAAGAGTTACCAAAAATTAACATGTTTTTATGGCAAAGTTGCTGCAAGAAATATCAGGCGTCGTGAAATCCACAAACTATGCATACAAATTAAGCATTATTTTATTTTATACTTTTATGTACATTAAAAATGTATTTTAATTTGTATACCAACCAGGGTTGCCACTGAAAAAAAAATTTAGCAACCAATCTCATTTAAAAAAACTACCAAAATGAAAAAAAAAACTACCAAATCAAAATAGCTTCTAATAAACTTTTCAGGATACTGTTAAAAAGTAATCATACTTACATTTATATTAATTTTCTATTACATATTAAACAATCGTAAATAAAAATTCACATTTTTTATTAAACATATTTTGTTGTTAGAAAAAAGCTTAAAGCTAAATAAAGAAAAAAAAAATTCAAATCAATTCAATTCAAAAAATTATAATTTTGTTTTAAAAACTAAAATATAAAATAAAATCACAGGTCTTAAATTCCTCTGACTAGATAAACCTAATTTAATAATATTATATAATATATAAAGGCACACAAAGAACAAAATTAAAACTGAATATAATAAAAATATTTAAAAATCGTTTTTAGCTGACCAAACGTAGTGCACATCAGTATCACTTTTATTTTTGGTTAATTCTTTAGCCAGCATTATGTTATTAATAGTATTATGCTCTAACTTATTTCTAAGTTTTGTTTTTATCAATGCCAAATCAGAAAATTTTCTTTCTGCTGCTGCAGAACTATGAGGCAATGACATTAAATTGAAAACAAATTTGCTCAAATCTTTGTAGGTAAATTCATCCAGTCCATTTTTAATTGAGCTAACTCTTTCCCAAAAGTGATTTATTTCCATGTCACTGCTTAGGCTGTTGTTTGAAACTCTTAATAATTTATATTGTGTGGCAATAATCTCCGGATCACAATTAATTAAATGAGAAAATTTCAAAACTAATGGCAAAATACATTGTTCAGACTGTGAACACATTTTGGTGGGAGTTATAATAGATAATATTTTTAAATCTTCGCTATCGAAATCAAATCTTTTTTTCATTTGGTTGGATAGTTCTATGTAAAATGAAAGAATACAAGCTTTATACAATACAATCCATAAGAAGGAAAGGCAAATTGTGGCATATGCAGAACATTACCAATGTCAACTCTGCAAATCGGACTTGCTTGAAAAGATGTTGCTGTTCTTCAGCCTGGAAAGCATCTAATTTTGTTTGGTGTTTTTTAAGTTCAACATTTTTTAAATGAACAGCCTTGGTTTCGTGGAACTTAAGGTGCGAAACGTGACACAACAAGCTCGTGTCACAAGCAATACAAAATGCCTTACCATTTCTTTCCTCTATCCATCCAAACATTTGTAGCCATTCTGACCGAAATTTTCTACATGTTGTGCTTGTTTTACTAAATATAAGAAAGTAAGTAATTTAAGCTTCAATATCGCAAATTTATTACCTGCTGCATGCAGCTTCCGCATCTTCAGTGGATGTTTGTAAAGTTTTATTTTCGGCAATATCGTGCCTTGCTTTCTTTATAACAAACCTTTTAAACCAAATAAAGGATATAGATTTATATCAAATAAGCATCCTATTGTTTAATATACTTACTTATCCATTAAATTCGTTCGCGCACACAGCAGCAAAACAGCAACGAAAAGAACAAAAATGCGAAAAATGGCGGGCAACTTTGACAGTCTAGCAAAAGAACTTAATTTGGAAGCGTTCAAAAATATGATATTGAGAAGGGTTGCAAAATCAGCATATTTAAAGAGGGGGAACCATACGTTATGATTTTCATATTTTCATGATTTTCATTCATATATTTAAATATATTATGAGTTTTATTTAGTGATAAATTTTCAATAACTACAAAATTGAAAAATCTACCAAAATCTACCAAATTAAAAAAAAAAACTACCATATAACCAAAACCCGATCTGAAGAAAAAAAACTACCACATTTGGTTAAATTTAACCAAAACGGCAACGCTGATACCAACAATTAAAATGTTGTTGGTCGTCGTCATAAAGTATAATATTTACACACACTCTTAGATATTTGTACAAACTTATTGAATCATTTAATTTTCAAAATTCAATGGAAACCACCAGTCAACAAACAAATTCAATTTGTGGCACGGCTCATTCGCAGAATTCAGTAAAATATTTATGCTGCTTGCTTTTGATGTCCTTGATGTCATTAGAAACTAATTCAATATGCAGCATATACGAATAGTTAATTATCCAAATAGAAATTCCATTTGCCAGCATCCTAGTCTCAAATCCGGCCACACTGCATAGCTATGTGGGCCAACGCTGGCTCAATACTTCATCAATTGATGGCTACAACAATTGACGAGCACCCGCTGGCATTGGGCGAGTACAAGGCGTTGTATCAATGGATCAATACACACAGACACAAAAACGAGATGAAAGGATGAGGATGAAAGGAAACAATTTTGTTTGTAAAAGCAAAAGCAAAAGCAAAAGCAAAAGCAAAAGCAAAAGCAAAAGCAAAAGCAAAAG
Organism: Tetanocera ferruginea; assembly: GCA_958299015.1. Classification (NCBI taxonomy): domain Eukaryota; kingdom Metazoa; phylum Arthropoda; class Insecta; order Diptera; family Sciomyzidae; genus Tetanocera; species Tetanocera ferruginea. Next base: position 36,202,588 of record OY282641.1, read on the forward strand.
CAAAAGCAAAAGCAAAAGCAAAAGCAAAAGCAAAAGCAAAAGCAAAAGCAAAAGCAAAAGCAAAAGCAAAAGCAAAAGCAAAAGCAAAAGCAAAAGCAAAAGCAAAAGCAAAAGCAAAAGCAAAAGCAAAAGCAAAAGCAAAAGCAAAAGCAAAAGCAAAAGCAAAAGCAAAAGCAAAAGCAAAAGCAAAAGCAAAAGCAAAAGCAAAAGCAAAAGCAAAAGCAAAAGCAAAAGCAAAAGCAAAAGCAAAAGCAAAAGCAAAAGCAAAAGCAAAAGCAAAAGCAAAAGCAAAAGCAAAAGCAAAAGCAAAAGCAAAAGCAAAAGCAAAAGCAAAAGCAAAAGCAAAAGCAAAAGCAAAAGCAAAAGCAAAAGCGAAAGCAAAAGCAAAAGCAAAAGCAAAAGCAAAAGCAAAAACAAAAGCAAAAGCAAAAGCAAAAGCAAAAGCAAAAGCCAAAGCAAAAGCAAAAGCAAAAGCAAAAGCAAAAGCAAAAGCAAAAGCAAAAGCAAAAGCAAAAGCAAAAGCAAAAGCAAAAGCAAAAGCAAAAGCAAAAGCAAAAGCAAAAGCAAAAGCAAAAGCAAAAGCAAAAGCAAAAGCAAAAGCAAAAGCAAAAGCAAAAGCAAAAGCAAAAGCAAAAGCAAAAGCAAAAGCAAAAGCAAAAGCAAAAGCAAAAGCAAAAGCAAAAGCAAAAGCAAAAGCAAAAGCAAAAGCAAAAGCAAAAGCAAAAGCAAAAGCAAAAGCAAAAGCAAAAGCAAAAGCAAAAGCAAAAGCAAAAGCAAAAGCAAAAGCAAAAGCAAAAGCAAAAGCAAAAGCAAAAGCAAAAGCAAAAGCAAAAGCAAAAGCAAAAGCAAAAGCAAAAGCAAAAGCAAAAGCAAAAGCAAAAGCAAAAGCAAAAGAAAAAGCAAAAGCAAAAGCAAAAGCAAAAGCAAAAGCAAAAGCAAAAGCAAAAGCAAAAGCAAAAGCAAAAGCAAAAGCAAAAGCAAAAGCAAAAGCAAAAGCAAAAGCAAACGCAAAAGCAAAAGCAAAAGCAACAGCAAAAGCAAAAGCAAAAGCAAAAGCAAAAGCATAAGCAAAAGCAAAAGCAAAAGCAAAAGCAAAAGCAAAAGCAAAAGCAAAAGCAAAAGCAAACGCAAAAGCAAAAGCAAAAGCAACAGCAAAAGCAAAAGCAAAAGCAAAAGCAAAAGCATAAGCAAAAGCAAAAGCAAAAGCAAAAGCAAAAGCAAAAGCAAAAGCAAAAGCAAAAGCAAAAGCAAAAGCAAAAGCAAAAGCAAAAGCAAAAGCAAAAGCAAAAGCAAAAGCAAAAGCAAAAGCAAAAGCAAAAGCAAAAGCAAAAGCAAATCTTAGATTTGTACCAAACTTAAATTGGTACGAAATGCGAAAACCAAATAAGGATTAGAATTGGGACAATGAGTTGGAGGAGGACTCAATAAACACATTTAGACAGGGATAAGAACAAAGTTTTGGATAAGCACTAGGACGAGTATGATTAAGGAGGATTAGGTATTAAGGAGGATTTAGATAATGATTAAGGACAACGATAAGTGAAAAATAAGTCAAAGATAAGGACACAGATTTGGTCTTGGATTAATCTTCTTCGTCTCCAAAGTCTTATATATGGATAGAAAACAAAACAAAGTTAACAAGCCAAGTTCGAAAAAAAATTTTAAACAAGATTTTGCTGAAAAATTGCAGCAAGGATTATGACAAAAATCAGAACAAGGATTGTTACAATAATTTACACAGCTTAGACTATAGCTTAGAACAAGGTTTTAAAAAAATCAAGAACAACACTATGAATACAGATTTAAATCAGATGTAGGGAAAGGACTTCTGGAAAGATTGCCACAAGTGGATCTAGCTACGGGATGCTTACACCTCATTGGTGGAATTGTATAAAACTAATGATGCCATCTGAAAGGCATGAAAAAGGTCAGGTGGTTCCAATAAAAGGTCAGTGATAGATAATAGAGTTTTTAAAAAAATGTTCAAGGTCATGTACATTTTGAACAACAGTGCAAGTCAGGTGTGGAATTTCAATGACAACTGAACTTGTTCATACCTTTCAGATGGCATGATTAGTTTTATAAAATTACACCAATGAGATGCTAGCATCCCGTGGATCTAGTGGCTAGTGGATCTGCTCATTTGAGAGAATCCAAACAACGAAGTTTCTACAGAATAGCCAAAAACCACCTGCTAGAAATGAAGAAGAGTGACCTGACTACTCTCAGTTCCAGCAGCAAAGCTCTTATCAGAAAGTCAACGAACGCCGTGGCAAACTTCGAGCGTTGTTATGCTCAAAAGGCATCGGAGTCAAAGGATAACACTGTTCCGTCTGCTTCTACTAATGAGAGTCTGAGCAAGGCAGGTGTTACACACTCCTATGTCGCCCAAAGCGACAAACGGGAGAGTGGAACGGATGCCAGCAAGGATGGAAAAAATACAGCTAGCGCAGGTCCTTTCTATTCTATGTCGCCAAAAAGGCAAACAGGAGTAAAAGTAGGGCGAGGCGAGAATAACCCAAGGTTTCCTCAAATAGAGACCAACCAAGGAATGACCATAGGCTCGCGTGGATTTCCGAGCACCTCTAGATTCACAGCCAAGCGGCAGATATCTGCGAATGAGGTTGTCTTGAGTTGCTTTTAACACAGCAAAGCTGAGAGTAGCTTCGAGAATTCGCCGGAAGAGCTACAAGAAGCCATTATTGACGAGACGGAGCCGACGGTTCGATAACTGAAGAGATATGACTACTAGAAAATGAAATACTAATAAAGAGCCCAGCGTCAAACAGAGTGATCTCGAGAATTACAAGTTCGACAGTGCCCGCTGGCAAAAGGCCATCAATGTCGTCCGATGCAACATGAATAAGCCACTGGAGTTTCTGACCAAAACCAATTTTTGAAACAAAATTTGAAAAAATCGTTACTCAAATGATAAAGAATTTTTTTCGACTATCTTAATTCTTATTTAAATTCTATTAATCACTTAACCTGTGGTGACCGTGGCATGCAGGTTAAGTGTGTGGCTCAGCATGCTCGGAGCCCGGGTTCGATCCCCAGCCGCGGCGAAAAATTTTATTCAATAAAAAATTTTTCTGATCGGTCACCACCTCTCTGCAAGCAATGGCAAACCTCAGAGAGTAAATAATGCCATGTTAAGCTTCTTGAGAACATGAACTTTAGCCGTTCGGAGTCGGCATAAAACATGTAGGTCCAGTTCTCGGTCAATTGTGTGCAAACATTTAATAACACACACAACACAATTGATCATAAGAAGCTCGGTCAAAGTCCTTTCAAGGGCTGAAATGGCCAATTTGTTTTTTTTTTTTTTTAATCTCGAATTTACTCGCATTGGTAAAGTTGGTAAGAACAAAATAAAACATTATTTTACCGAAATTATTTTCAGAAGTCACGATAGTGATAATGAAAATTACTTCAAAATTTGCTTTTCGACATTCACACCAAAGTTAGTCTCTTCAATAAGATTTATTTATAATTCTCAAGAAAGTCAACATAATCAACATAATTAATATGCACTTAAGTAAACTTAAAAATTCATTACCTTTTAATTATAAACATCCACCGACATGTCCTCAATTCTTTCATGACATATCCTAGATGCATCACTGATGAAGTTCTGTCTCATTTGTAACTGCACTTCTGTGGCAAACCACAGGAAGCGCTAAACTCTGTCCAAGTGTCTGAGCACGAAACACAAATGCTATAAATCAATGACATCAGAGTAAGACAAAAACAAAACCAAAGCTGCAAATGATGATGATGGTGATCCAAAATAATGATAATTCAGCTAATTGTCCATCAACGATGAGAATGATTTACACAATTGCGCTCGAACCGGTGCGCAGCCTGAGTCGAGTCAGTATCGCCGAGGTGTATGAGTGTGTTTATTTTGTGCTTGTGTGTGTTTTTGTTTTGTGTTTATGTGATTTTGTTTGTATGGCAGTGCAGTTATTTCCTTTACCGGCACGCATGCACAAACTATGTCGTCCGTCCCAGGTTGCATTATAAGCAATACCAAGATTTTGTTGCACTGATTGTCCGAGGCGGAGTGGCAAACCGTGACCATGTTGTTGGTCGAATAACTGTATTATTATGTAAATTTTAGTATACATGTTATGGATCATACACAGACAAACAACAGAGTACACAAACACACACCCGCAACGACATATCATGCAGCTATGCTGCAGTCGCAGCGCCAAGGTTGACTCGTGTACTCTGCCAGGTGGGAGGGAGTTGGTCTAGCCTGTAACCTATGCCACTCAACAACAAATTCAACGAGCGGGTCAAGTAATTCACTTATGTGTGTGGCAACGCATGTATTCACGTGTTTATCCGCTTGACTCTGTTCTACTTCGCTACGACACCGTCTGCATATCTAATACGTAATAATTTATTATTTGCAAATTTCACCTGTGATCGCTTTGGCACCTTCGTTGCAATGTTAACCCGGTTGGTTCAGTCACTACAAGGTTACCACCATGCATGTATGTTTGTTTGTGTAACATGACAAACGATGTAAAGTTAAGGAACTGCAGTTGGCACAATCTGTAAAATATGCTCATAAAAATAAGCGCTGATAGTGCTCATAGGTAGTATAGGTGAAGATTTGTTTTCTAGTTTACTGTTTACTGTGTTTCTTACAAAGGTAAGAAATTTTGTCTATATCAGGTAACACTGATTTTTTGTTAAAAAAACATATTTTGCTTAAGCGATAACTTATATCATGATTAATTTGTAATATTCAAAATTAGAATTTAATTCTTTTATATAATTTTGTATATCATAACATATAAAATTTATGCTTTATTTTGAAACAGAAACATTTACATCAATATGAATAAAAAATGCTCAAACAAATAAATTTTAAACAACAAAACTATAATCGATATCAAAATAATAATAAATATAAAATTAATGTAAAATTTATGCAAATATTTAGAGTTTAGTTTTGTTTTTTTGCGAATATCTTATATTTGAATGAAAAAAACATAATGCATTAATCTTTATAACAACAAATGAATAATTGTTATGAATACAAAACCCGTGTGAATGAACCTTGTGTCCCTCAATAACATAAATGGGGTTTGTCAGACTTACAACGCTCAATGGATATTATGATAAATGAATCTTGATCTTAAATTCCTAAACAGAAGGCTTATTTTGTTACAAAAAGATTTTTCTTTTTTGAAAATAATGAAAAGGCAGCATTAGCGCAACCCCTCTTTGGTTCAGGGTTTAAGTATCCCCAAAAATTTAGTGAGTAACAAGCACAATAACATTCAGTCAAAGTGAGTCACATGAAAAGCAATCACACGTCTTATGAAGTGAGTGAAAACTTCAAATGTATATTTAAAATCGTTTCTGGTTGATGCATAAACTACTAAATTAGTCATAATTTATTCCTTCAGACTACACAAAACATTAAGCCGGATCGATTTTGTATGGATTTTTTTGACGTAGAATTACTTCTTACGGCGCGGCTTGTATGGGGTCGTTTTAACATATATTTTCAAGGCCATGAAACTTTTTTGGCGAATACTTTAGGGTATACCTACAGCCTTTAATACTCATCGTTCAAAGATAATATATTTACTTAAATATCAGATATATCCTGCGCTGAATGAATATTTAATTTTGAATTTTGTCACTTTTATATTAAAGTCAGAAAATAGTAAAATATAAGAAGAAAAATGCATATGTTTATATCAGAAAATCAATCATCAGCTGCTTATGCTGTGCCTGCTGCTTTCTTTGTTTTTGTTTCGTTGTTTTTGCTTGTATTGTTTTTGTTTCATACAAACTGATTCGCAGGCTTCTTCATTGGTTTCCTGTGTGTATTACTTCTTTATTGGGTTCTTGTGTGTTCTACTTAGAAATGAGTGCTCTATTTTCTATTTTCATGAACTCAAATTGTCAAACTTAACGAAATAGGTCTGTGATCCGGTTATATTTAGCTCTTATGAAAAAACGAGTTGGATCATATTTCGTTTTGTGTTTTTACCCAATAGATGGCGTAAAATTTTAATTTTTTTTTTTAGTGCAAATTAATTTCGATCCCACATCCCACACTACTCAGTTGAATGTAGCTCGCAAACTATATATCGGACAGAGACGAAAGTGACACTAATGGAAAGGACATGTGCTCAGCCTGAGATATAGTCAGCAAACAATTTTTTAAAAAAACGGTGTCTTAATTTTAATTTGAAATAAGTAGTTAAACTGACTGTAGCTCGCAAACTATATATCGAGCAGAGACAAAAGTGGCACCAATGTGCATGAAAGTGCATTTGCTTCGCCTTCTTTTCAACAAAGTCATTGAACTCAACCTGTTAAACTTAATGAAATGTTAGAAAGAATTTGACATTTTGCTTCCTTCTTTTTGCTTTTTCATTTTATTATGATTACTTTAAACTTTTTCTTTGTTTTGGTCTCGACAAGAAGACCATAATTGAGTGTTATAATATACGTGCAAACTAGACAAAACAATTGGACCAAAGAGACAAGGTAGAAGAGCTTACAAATTAAACGGAATTCTACGTCTTCACTTACAATACTATTGAAACTGTTTCTTATTTTTTAAACACCTATAAAATATGTATTTTTCATGGTATTCACATGCATTTAAGCTTACTAGTATCGCCTGGAGTCGAAATTCGACCAATTTATTGATTGTCTATTTATAATTATAGGCGAGTTGTTTAAAATTAGTTCGAGGCTATAAACTCTTAATTGATTGGACATATATAAAGATATTTTCTTCAAAAAATTATTTTTTATTTTCTAATTTTTTCAAAAACAGAAAAACAACATTTAAAAAAAATTTGATTTTGTCAAAGAATTGATTTTATGATGCCACGGACAGTTTTTTAAATTAGTGTCAAGACAAAATAAAATTCGGTATAGATTTTGAAACAAAATCAAAAATGCAATTTTGATTTTTTTTTGTTTTTTTACAAAAAAAATCATTTTACTCCATATTTTAAGAATAAATCAAATTTTATGGTCTTTTTTTAAAAGGCATAATTTAAATATAAACAAACAAAAAACGGTATTATTTTTAAAAGTTTTTTTAAGTTTATTGAGAAGACTTAAATACAAAAAAGAAATACATAAAATCAATTTACAGATGGCGGATATATTGGTTTCCCAATTTAGAGCATTCAATTTGAGACAGTTTTTTTCTCTCTTGGCATTTGGTTGAAACACACGCTAAATAACTAACGAAAATATTAAGAAAATTCATTTAAAATACTTTTGGTTTGAACTTTGCTGTAATTTTTATCACATTTGAGAGAAAATTTAATAAACTTTTAGAAAAAATAAGAAAAATTGAAAAACCGTAAAAACTCAACCAAAATATTCACATGAAAGTCAAATTTTTGAATTAAAAACACATTTTTTACAAATTTTACAATTGACGAATGGATAAAACTAAATTTTTTTAAGAAATTGCTCCTTTTAGAAAAAATTCAAATTCGACCAACTCAAAAACTCTTTTCGTACCAAAAACTCTTCTCTTACCAAATTTCATATTAATCAAAGAGCAGATTTTTTCTCAAAAATTTAATTTCTTTCTTAGAAAGGTTGGGTACCCCCTCTTTGGGATACATCGTTTATATATACGGTCTGATCAATTTAGTTTCGCGGTTTTTGATCCGGAGACAGCCAGGTTGCCTTTTGGATATCGAGGTGTTGGAATCTGGTGCTACTAACTACCATGTTTCGCTCCGCAGCGAAGGCGATCAGTCTTAGACCGTTGTTCGAAGTGGTCTCGTGGAGACTAAACTGACCGACAGTGGAGCCAAAAATGCCTTCTTTTCCGATCTTCGCGTTAAAATTGCCGAGAACTTTTTTCACATCATGGGCCGGGCAGCGATCATACACGTACTCTCGGCTCGCGTAGAAGGTGTCCTTCACAGCGTCGTCCTTTTCCTCCGTCGGGGCATGTGCGCGAATAAGCCTTATGTGGAAGAATTTAGCCTTGATGCGGATTGTCGCCAGTCTTTCGTTCACAGGTGTGAACCGGGACACAAGTTGGCGTACTTTTCGACTTAAGACAAATCCGCATCCAAATTAGCACTTTTCCGCATTGCAGCTGTAGTAGATATCGCTATCTGCTCTCTTAGAGCAGCCTTGTCCTTTCCATCGCATCTCCTGTATGGCGGTGATGTCAGCCTTTTTTTTTCGAGGGCTTCTGCTAGTTGGACAGCGACATCTTCCCTATAAAGGGTCCGGGCATTATAGGTGCATATCCATAAATCATTGTCCGTTTTTCGTTTGCGATGGTCGTCAACGTAGTAGGGATTCATATCCGAGGCTGTTTTTGTTTTTGGGAAATAAGCAATGTGGTAGGGACCCAAACCCTACGCACATTCCATTTTAAAGGTCTTGTAAAGACCCCTTAAATTAATAGTCTAGAGGAGACATCGCCGCTCAAATAAGCCGACAACTAAATGGGTGCTAGTTTGTCGTTTCCAGGAGACACCACTTGGAGGTTTTGAGTAGACTTGTGACGATTTCGACATGGATAACGGTTGCCTTGCCAAGTTGAGGCAATCAGAAACGTTGTTAAGTGAAGATCGCCTTCTAACATTTGCATTACTAACATTTGCATTACATTTGATAAAATCCCCCCAAAAAAAGATTTTTGGTTGCGCTCCTGAAGAGCAGAGATTTGAATATTATTCATACTGAAAATGGTGATGTGAATTAAGGCCACATGTGGCAATAATGCACATTTGGTTAAGAATTAACGAAAAGTGCACTATTGTCACCAAATTAGTGGTAGAACAATTAACTTGGTGTTAATACCATATTTCGTGTGAATCATTGCCACGACAAATGGTGGCAAGATGTACTTTATTAGTGGCAATAATTCATATTCTGGAAATTTTTCAATTTAAAACTGTAGCATTAATGCACATTGGCTGGTGATAATAATGCGCGGGACAATAAATCTTTAAACCCTGACAATCGATTTTATTTTATGCGATAGAGAATGCCAAACTTTGATGGTGTTGATGAAAAAAAGTCTTTTGGTTTTTAAGCACGTATAATTCGGTATTATTAAAGCACAGGTTTTATAAGAAGAACTGAAGCGAAGCTTATGAAAAAGTTATAGAACAGTTTATTTTTTATCAACTTATGCTGAAGAAGGCAATTTTTTAATTTAAGGAGTTAATTATACTATAACCAAGGTTTTCTTTGCTTCTAATCGAGACATGGTCATGAAAGTGATAAAATGAAAAATTTTGTCGAATGTCATAGTTGCTCATTCTTTGTTTTTAAGCTTATTAAAGTATTTTAGAGATATTTTTTCAGATTTTTTGGAAGAGACTTAGAGCTTACGCTAATCGGATTTTCTCTAAAAATCATGTTTTCGGAGATTTAGAAGATTTAGGGGAGAATGGGGTGTTGTGAGACAGGCTTTATTTCTGGACGATTAATTCTTCAAAAGTAAATATATTTTTTCTAGAAACATTTTATTTTAGCATATTCAGTTGCATAATATAATAACCGATATATAACCGATTTAATAACCGAGTGCACTTTTTTTTTAAATTAAAAAATTTTAAGAATTTTCTTGAAGACCGAAAAAAGATTGGATTTTCAAAAATTATGGGATGTGTGAGAGCCTGAAAAAATATTGGATTTTCAATAATTGTGAGATGTTGTGGCCATATTTGACATTGTCAAATGGACACCGCGTCTTCATCTCTTCCAGAATTTTTACAAAATTACTTCGGTGGCTTTAAAGTCAATCGAATAAAGATAATTTTAATATATGTTTACTACCTTTACTTTTACTTAGATATAGTTGCAAATACCACAAAAAAAAAATGTTAAAACCTTGGTAGGTATATTATATATGTTATGCTACGCTGACGAAATGTCTTAATACCGCCTTAAGCTAAAATATCCTACTCAAGCATTTATTGAACACATCCTGATCGCTAAGCTTTTGCCTTAAATTTGTTCAATCCTTAACTGTTTTAAGTCATTTCGTTCTAATTTTATCGACATTTCAACATTTCTAACTGTTCATGCTGCTAACAATGGAAGAAAACTGTTTTTGTTCTCTGTTTTTTTTTCTCAGAACGCGGCAAGAATTGGTTCAAGAATTTCAATTAAAATTCCAAGCAGCTGAAATACTTAAATCAAATGTGATTTTTAAACATACAAAGGAAGCAACTTAATTAGTGATTGTGATTATAATAGCCTACGCGCAATTAACTTTATTGCGCACTCATTACCGCTGGAATTCGCTACTAATACAAGCTCCAATGGGAAAAACATTAGCAGCAATAGCAAGGAAAGCAATACCAGCAACAACAACAACAACAAAAACAACAACAACAATGAAAACTCCAACAGCAACACGAGTTAGAAATTAAAAGTAATTTTATTTCGCATCATCATTAGCACGAGTGCACGTGTATATATATTTATGTATGTATGTATGTATGTGTTTGTATATAAATTCATATGTGTGTGAGTGCATTTGTGACTTGCAAAGAACCATGATTTTCAATATTAAGCCAAATAAGCGGATTATTGTAAAAAACTATTCGAGGTAGGATTAAATATTGTATTGATGGAATCACAAGCAATGACTATGTAATGCCAAAGATTAAGCATCGGAGTAACGATAGTGATTGCAACATTTATTAACACTACTTATAGCGCCTCTACGCTGAAGATTACTAATTAAAAAGGATTGTAGATACAAAGAGTGTTTGTCGAAGAAATCGGTGGCATTAGCATATAATCTCTGCTTCTAGCTTCAAGAGTATCATATAAAAGTATTATGCATCAATTTTCAATAATAACATTGATGCCATTACAATCAGAATCAGTTGATTTAATCTTTTTATGATAGTCGATTATAGTGCCTGTTCTAGTTGCCAACCGAAATAAAAATTTCTCTGGAAATGTCGTCTATATTTTTAAAGAAAAATTAACCATAATTTTAAAAGTTAGCAATTAAAAAATTAAAAACTATAAAAAACATAATTCAATGATTTGTTCATTATAAGAAAAAATGAGGCATTCGAATTATTGTGAAATAAAACTGTATTTAAATAGCTGCCTTAGTTGACACTGGATGTTTCCATCCAATCAACACAATTTTGAGGGACATTAAGACACATTTCAATCAGTTCTTCTTCAATAATCGTTTAATTGTTTTTGAATTGTCAGTATAACATCGATCTCTAACTTAAGTTGCAGCTCCGTGAAGGTTACTTGACATCGTCAATACGGCTGATTATACGTTAATACCATTTGGTGCACAAAACATCAATTTTGTCACACACGTTACGCCAATTTACAGAAACCATAGCTCGTCCACATATAATAATTCAATGTGATACAAAGAATAAAGAAAAATATCCACTGATCTTTCAACACAAGCCAAAAACATGTGTACACTCCAACAGAAAACAAGGACAATGAGACTAAAGAAAGTATGTATGAGTCCCTTGAAGATGCCTACTAGTAAGCATATTAATTCCAACAAAAGGAAAGCAAGAAACATACCCAAAGCCATAAAAAAGGTGAGGAAGCAACAAAAAGTGAAGCATTGTTCTTTCATTAGTACGAAATAAGGAACTAAAGATGTTTCTCTTATCGCTAAGTCATTACCTTTTCTTGCAAAATAGTGCTTACTTGGGGAGATTGTGCAAGAGTAGCACCCAAATCCAAATCCAAATCCAAATCCAAATCCAAATCCAAATCCAAATCCAAATCCAAATCCAAATCCAAATCCAAATCCAAATCCAAATCCAAATCCAAATCCAAATCCAAATCCAAATCCAAATCCAAATCCAAATCCAAATCCAAATCCAAATCCAAATCCAAATCCAAATCCAAATCCAAATCCAAATCCAAATCCAAATCCAAATCCAAATCCAAATCCAAATCCAAATCCAAATCCAAATCCAAATCCAAATCCAAATCCAAATCCAAATCCAAATCCAAATCCAAATCCAAATCCAAATCCAAATCCAAATCCAAATCCAAATCCAAATCCAAATCCAAATCCAAATCCAAATCCAAATCCAAATCCAAATCCAAATCCAAATCCAAATCCAAATCCAAATCCAAATCCAAATCCAAATCCAAATCCAAATCCAAATCCAAATCCAAATCCAAATCCAAATCCAAATCCAAATCCAAATCCAAATCCAAATCCAAATCCAAATCCAAATCCAAATCCAAATCCAAATCCAAATCCAAATCCAAATCCAAATCCAAATCCAAATCCAAATCCAAATCCAAATCCAAATCCAAATCCAAATCCAAATCCAAATCCAAATCCAAATCCAAATCCAAATCCAAATCCAAATCCAAATCCAAATCCAAATCCAAATCCAAATCCAAATCCAAATCCAAATCCAAATCCAAATCCAAATCCAAATCCAAATCCAAATCCAAATCCAAATCCAAATCCAAATCCAAATCCAAATCCAAATCCAAATCCAAATCCAAATCCAAATCCAAATCAAAATCCAAATCCAAATCCAAATCCAAATCCAAATCCAAATCCAAATCAAAATCCAAATCCAAATCCAAATCCAAATCCAAATCCAAATCCAAATCCAAATCCAAATCCAAATCCAAATCCAAATCCAAATCCAAATCCAAATCCAAATCCAAATCCAAATCCAAATCCAACCAAATCCAAATCCAAATCCAAATCCGAATCCAAATCCAAATCCAAATCCAAATCCAAATCCAAATCCAAATCCAAATCCAAATCCAAATCCAAATCCAAATCCAAATCCAAATCCAAATCCAAATCCAAATCCAAATCCAAAATCCTAAGCCCAAGGCCCAAGCCCAAGTCCAAGTTTATACATAGATGGATATATTAAATTCTGAAAATACAATTACCCTCCAGTTCGACTCACAAGTGACGAATGAGTGAGTTCACTAGCTATCGGTAATCACCACTGGTTACCAACCAGATTACCTGTAATGCAATTCACTCATGAATTTATCACGGGGATGTCATTGCCGGTAATGATTCCATTACTCTCTGCATTACTATTCACTAGCTGTTTATACTTCATACGTTACTGCTCACTATGTTTTCACTAGCTATCACTCACCATTCCGTTTGTTATACAGTTTATGTGGAAGAATAAACAAATGAAATAAATGTATTTGCATTACCTGTTACATTACCTCGGGTATTAGAATTCACTAGCTACTATCCATGCATGATATCATGACCGTTAAAAGACTAAATGTGATTGCCAGTACTGGATGGGTACCTATGATCTATATTGCATCTGCTTGACTTCATATTGACATTATTTGCAAAATTCTGTGTGTGGGACCAGACAAACGTGCTCTATTGTGACATATTTATATTCAGCCCAATCATGAAACATTTTCTCCCGGGAGTTGTAAAAGAGAGTTTCCGTTTTTAAGATAGAGTTCATATACTTTTTGTAAATTTTTAATGCCATTTTGTTCATCAACCGCCAATAGTTATGAGTGTAAAATAAAAAAATTAGATATCTTTATCTGCTATCTTAAAACCGGAAACTCCCTTTTACAACTCCCGGGAGAAAATGTTTCATGATTGGGCTGATTAAGTTCAAAGTTACTCATACGCCCTGGTACACACTGATGATATATCAGGGCGTATGAGTTACTTTTAACTGTTTCTCTGCATATCGCGACGCACACTGTGGCCAAGTGTACTCAAAATGCAACTTTGGAAAAATGCATTATTTAAAAAAATAAAAATGCAGAAGTATTCTCCATAAAATTATGCATCTGAAAGTCATTTTTTAGCTTTATATTGCAGAAAAATACGACACATTTTCATGTTTTTTAAAAATTTTTCAAAACTGAATTTCGAAGGAGCAATTGAAGTTCTGATTTTGTTTATTGCATTAGTTTAAATAAAGTTTCTTTATTTATTCGTAGTATTAATTTTGACAGAATTTGCTTTGCAAAATTTAAAGTTTTTAAAAAACTAACGTATCCTCTACTTTGTTGCTACGTAATTTTTAAAGTATTTTTTTTTCAAACGTATTTTTGAATCTTCATTCATTTCAATAAAATATGACCCCTTCCTATTGAAAATCCGAGTTCAAAACCTAAAGCACTCTGGCACTCTGTGCCTTTTTGAAAAAAAAATGTTTTAAAATTTTTACTTTGATTTTAAGTAAACACAAAAACGTTTTGCTTGTTGTTAAATTGATTCTGTTTCATTTCAAACTGAGATTGTTCATTCTATAACGGTGAGTAATGAATAAAAAAAGAATATTGGTATCTCTAATAATTGCAAAAAGTGCATTGTTTTCAGAACTTACCCATTCAAGCGTTATGAACGCAGAGATTTTTAAAATTCTGCTCTATGCTTTGTTTTATAATATACTTATCAATAGAATTACAGTGTACATTTGTGATTTAAAAAAAGAGTAAGTTGCAAATGTTAGATATGTAAGATGTAAATGGTATTATGTCACAATAAAAAGAAACATACTAAAAGTACTCGAAAAGAGTTTTTGACTAAGTTAAACACATTTTGTTTACCTTTAATTTTCTTGTAGAAAAACGTTTTAAAAGTATATAACTAGTAAACCTGTTGCCCGATGAGTTGTTTGCTCGGAAAGTGGAATTTTTGATTTTTGAACTGCATTTTTCGGATAATTGACATTTGAGGAATGCATAAAAGATAATTTTGGTTCAAGATTTTTAGTTTCGAAAAAAATGCAAATTCGATCAATTCAAAAGCTCTTCTCAAACTAAATTTCAAATTGATTAAAAAGTGGGTTTTTGTACAAAAATTTTATTTCTGTCTTAAAAGGTTGGGAACTCCCTGAAGCTAAATCACAATTTTTAATAGTGGTTTGCACATCTACAACCTAAACCTAATTTAATGACATCTGAATCGATAAAATCGGTTCATTGGTCTGGGAGGAGTTGAAGTCACAAAAAAAACCTTAGCCTGTTAATTATATAGATAGGTAGGATGAATAAAACAGATTCGTTGCTATACATTTTAATTGATCGTAGCTATAATGAAATTTTCTTCAAATATATTGTTTTTGAAGCTGATTAAAGATTTAAAAAATATAATATAAACATTTAAAAAAAAATTTTTCAAGCAAAAATACTATTTATTAATTTTTCTGTCAAACAAAAACAAATTTGTCTTAAATAACCTATTTACAATGAAAGAAAATAAAAAATGCAAATTGTAGATTTTTTTATTTTTAAAACAAAAACAATTTTAAATACATTTTTTGAGAAAACATTCATTTTATTGGACTCTTCTTAAAGGCAATGATTAAAATATAAATACTTAAGTGACGGTAAAAACTTTATAAATCCTTTTAAGTCAATTAATTGCAATTAATTACAAAAAAGAAATAAATTAAATTTTTTAAAAAGTGGCAGAGATATTCGCTTCCAAATATAGAACTTTAAATTTCAGAGAGTTTTTTCTCTGTCTTGGCGTTTGATAAAAATACACGTCAAACAACTAAAGACAATATTAAGAAAATTCATTAAAAATACATTTGGAAAAATAATAACAACACATTTCAAAGAAAATTAAACAAAAATTTAGAAAAAAAAAAAAATTTGAAAACCGTTAAAATTTGACTGAGTTTTTTGTTCGGAAAGTGGAATTTTTTGATTTTGGAACTGAATTTTTCGGACAATTGACATTTGAGGAATACATAAAAGATAATTTTGGTTAAAAATTTTTATTTTTGAAAAAAATTCAAATTAGATCAATTAATAAGCTTTTTTCAAACTAAATTTAAAATCAATTTAGTAGCGGATTTTTGTACAAAAATTTTATTTATTTCTGAAAAGGTTGGGAACCCCCTGAAGCGACGTATAAACCTTAGCCTATTAATTATATAGATATAATCCAATTATGAACTTAAAAAAATTGTTTGAGTGAATGTTGTATAGTGATTTCTTAGAAGTGCCTTTTAACTAGTATACAACGTAATGAATTTGGAATTCATTACCTGTAAGTATGAAATTTTCTTACACTTTTCTAAATAAGTATAATAAGACAGTACTGTCTTTTTATTTTTGTACTTTCTTTTCTCTATATTTTTATCCTATAAGATAAGATTAGAGAAATAAAAAATTATGCTTCTTTTAAAATAATAATTATAAATATATTTAAAAAGGAATTTAATAAATTCGAGCTATTTGCTTATTATGTATATTTAGCTGTTATTGATATTAATATTAATTCAGATGTTTAATATATATAATTTTTATTTTTTTTCTCTCTTATTTTATTACTTAAATTCTCTATGTCATGTTTGTTGTAAGTTATATTAGTTATTCTTGTAATTTTTATTCATTTGTTGTTAATAACTTGTTGTTATTTCTGTAATTCTTATTACATGTAAATAAAAGACTTTGTCTTGTTTGTAAACATTATTTTTAAAATAAATTGAAATTGAATTGAAATTGAAATTGAATAACAAAATAATAATCAACACATGACAGAATATTACAACCAACGATCCTGTTACAAGAAGACAGTACAGTATGAAATTGGTGTGTACAATAAAAATTCACCATTTATAAACCTCTCTGTGTATTAATTGCTAGTCCTCTTTTTAAATAACTTTTCGGCAAACAAGACTTTGACAACAAAATTGCAATAAAAAGACGTGATATATTTCATGTAAAATGTCAAGGCTTCAGTTTTTAATCACAAAAACGTCTGTTGGCAAAAAAAATTTAAATCCTTCATTCAAAAATTTTAAAACACAAGTTACCATAAATGGGAATCAAGTAAGAGACCATCCCAAAATATATGTTGAGCTCTTCACTTTTCAAATAGATGAAGATTTTAATATTTTTATTTTTTTCCCTCACATAGAACTGTTATGTTTTAAGTTTTATTTTTTGACACACAAAATTAAAGTTATTTTTGAGTTGTATTTTTTTTTCCTTACAACGAAAAATTATTTTTTAAGTGTTATTTTATTCCTTAATGAATTGCTCTCAAAATTGCTCATAATATTCATTCGAGGAAATGCTATATCTGGGGCGCCTAGTTTTAGGCGCCTAGTACTAGCCAGTTTCGAAATCCTCCAATTATAATAGGCATTACTATAAAGAAAATTATTACAAAAGCATGAGCAGTAACAATTACATTATAGAATTGATCGTCACCAGTTAAAGCACCACGATGACCTAGTTCAGCTCGGATTAAGATTCTCAATGAGGTCGCGACCATTCCGGCCCAAGCCCCGAAGATGTCGCGATTAAATGGCTGAAAATAGGTGGTAGACTGTAAATTTATTTATAAGAAATTATTTTTTATCAGGCTTTATAGTCAAAATGATATCAGACTGCAATTATTAAGGTGTAAGAACTACTAAGACTTAAAAAAAATACCTTATATTAATAGCTTTAAAGGCTATGAGTCTGATTAACTTAAAGCCTTAAACAATTAAATAAGATAATCTGATGCAGTGGCGTACCGAGAGGCTAAGCCGCCCGGTGCGGATTCCAAATTTGCCGCCCCTCTCATATGCAATAAAAAAAATCTTTGATATTAATATAGGGTTTTGTATGCATAGTTTTCACTTTAGAATTTGGTCTTTCATTGTTCTCAATTATATAAAAAAAAATTCTAATATACGTATCATCAACTTATTTCTAATACGACGCAAGTTTGGAAAAAATGGAGCAAAACGCGCGCATGAGTCTATTTTTGCTCTCATTTCTCCCGTGGTTTTGTTGTTCTATCATGTTTAAAAATCTAGAGCAAAAAGTCTACGAGAAACTTCAATCCATTTTTGCCTATCTCATTTCTAAACACTTATATTAAAAAAAAATAAAACAAGTAACTTGAAATGCCTTGATTAGATTAAAATGGGTTACAACAAAACCAAGTTACTTCAGTACTTTTCAGCACTTTACTTAAACAAAGTTAAATTTTATGCGAAAAAATTCACTTCAAAATACCGCAATCGAAAAATTATTTCCAAAATTTATTGAAAATTTTTTCTTAGTCACATCTTCTTCTTCAAACGTATCGAATATAATTAAAAACAGCGTACAATGTCGTCACTTGAAAAAAATTTCGATTTAATTGAAAATTTGAAAGTAATAATCTATCAAAAATTATATTATAAGTTCCATGAATTTTTTTTTGGAAATTATTACAAAAATATAAGTATACTCTCCAGTAATTTTTGCGATAATAACGGAGAAAGTAAAATTGATTTTAGTCCTGCATCGTCGTACTATGATCATGATTTTGATCCACAAATGAAAAAGGTGACGAAGAAGAGCTCATGGACAATCATTTCATGGATACTCGATCTGAAGATTCTCAAACAATCTTTTCCAATCGTACTACAAAGGATTCTCAAACATTCGTTTTCAATCGTGCTACAAAGAAAAGATTATTGCATCCAGCATACAGCAATTGTCGAAAAAAATTAAATGCAAAATTTTCAGAAAAACTCGAAAAGGATTATTGTAATTTTTTATAAAACTTCCATCGAAACCGATGCAAAATTTTTTGAATGCACATTAGTTCATCAAAAAGATCTTCTGAAATTTTCAAATATGTACAATTAAAGGAAATCGTGAAAAACCCATCTAAAAAGAAGGATATTATAGATAAATTAATTCCTTTCATACATGATAACACAAAAATTAATTTTTGGGAAGATTTCAAGGAATGTGCAGATTCTAAGGATCTTTCTATTGGTTTTACAAGCCATGAGTAAATACCAACATTCATGAATTTATTTATATGTTCTATTAATTTTGTTAAAAATAGTATCAAAAGATTTTTTATTGAGTTTAATGAATAGATTTATATATAATTTACTTTATAAGATACTTGTGTAGATACTTAATTATAAAAATAAGATACTTAATTAAAATTGTAACAAATGTTCAACTTATTTTCTAAACAATTGTGTTTTAATTGATATTATACAACAAAACCAAGCAACTTTAAAGTTACTTGATTTTGAAAAAACAGCAAAGAATAAAGTGTTCTAAGAAACATACATACATACATACATATACATGTTTTATTGGCTTTCAAGTAACTTCATAGTTGCCTGGTTTTATGAAAAAACAAAAATCTTGTTTATATGAAATGAAAATATATATGACAAAAATTTTCTCAGTATCTTAAGTTCGACTGAATTGTTAAAAAACTGCAACGCAAAATAATTTGGCTGGCACAAGTTTCAAAAATTTCGAAACTTAACTCTTAACTCTTCAATAATTTAACTCTTCAATAATTTGAAAAAACTTAAAAATCTTATATACGGAAAGATTATATCCTATAACACAATACCCCAATTTCTCACAATTTTCAAAAAACAAGTTACTTGGTTTTGTTATATCACGGGAGATTTCTATATTTACTAAAATATAAATATGATATATTGACACCTGAACAAGTATTTTTTAAGGAGTAACCTGGCATAATAAAATTTTGTCATTGCATACACACTATACTTATACCCTACAGTTGAAAATAAAATTTATTTATGATATATAAAGTGGTGAACAAAACATATAAAATTAAAAGCGCCATGAATTTTTTAAAAAAATTCCATCAGCAGTATATGTGATTAAAACAATAAAAAATTTTTTTTGCGTAATATTTTTCCGAAAAATATATTTGTAATTTTTCAAAATTATATCTTTTTTTATTGAACTTATACACATTTTTAAACATTAAAATAAACAAAATTTTGAAGGCGTCAGGTCCCCTTCAACGTTAATAATCGCTATTATTCCAAATGTTGACTTACGCCATATTAGAATTAGGCCAACGATAAAAAAGTTTATTACTTAATGACACCGAAAAGGAAATTTATACAAATACAATTTTTTTATATAATATTTTATTAAATTATTATTTTTCTTGTTTTTTTATTAGCAAAATCGGTAATTACATTTAGGGTGCTCACAGTTCTGTTTTATCTGCTCTGTTTACTTTGCCGTTTATTAACTTTAGAACAGTTTAGCAAGTGTTAACTTTGATTGTTTTTGTTTTACGTACAAACTTGAGATACCACTTGTTGCTAAAGTTATCTCATAATTCTTCCTTTCCGTTCATTCGAGGCATGTTTATGAACAAATTTCAAATTTTTGAAAACTATTTTTGCAATTTAGCTCCAAAACACAAAAAGAGGTGTTCGATCTAAATATCTTTCTAAAGTTGTCAGGTGTTAACTTTAGAAGCAAACTGTGAATTCCCTAATTGTCAAAGTCTATTTCATTACTTTACTTATATTCTATAGATAATATGGCAAGATTTTGTAGGTGAGACGTACTCATTGTAGTTCTTATGTAGGTTTTTATGAATAAAAGCTTAGAATAAAGCTTAAAAGTATAACAATGTTTGGAACTGCGTTTTCTAGACTTAATTTAAAAATAAATTTTAAAAGTTCAAGTGGACCTTTCATACAAGAATCAGTTTCTTTGTGAGCTATAGAAACAATATGCTGAAGTATTTTTCTCTCAACGAGAAACTCTTCATTGTCAATTTCTTCGTGACAGAATTCATTCAGTTTACATTCCAACTTATCATTCAGGAGAATCAAAGGAGTAAGAAATGCGAATTTTTCAGCAAGAGCATGAAGCTGCTGAAACCTTGTGGTCATTTCTCAAAATCAGTTCTTGAAAACTAATAATTAAATTATTAAATTAGAAAAAGACCTAAATCAGTTTAGACCACGCCTAACTCCTCTCCAAAGTGATTTTATTAAAACAGTGAAATCCCATAAAAAAACAAAAAACATTATAAAAGATACGACTTAAAATTATACGCATTAGTCTTATTTCTTAATATGCACTCTGAACTTACAATTCGCCATAATCAAACGAAAATTCCGCCTTTCTCCCACACTCAACACATCAAAGCACAAAACAGCTATTTTTACCAAATATACCTAAGTTGAAAAACGTTATTCTGTTAAACCACTTTTCTACTGGGCATTTCCACTGACAAGTTAAAGCACTTAAAAACTCAAAAAACTTTGAGTTACTCGAAAACACCAGTTATTCAATGCTTGTTTAAAGTCGCAGCCGAGTTATTCGAAAATTCAACTACTCGCACATGCCTAAATATTATGTCTTTTTTTATTTCTTTGGCAACTAATTTTGAGACTCGAAAAACGGTTTTACATTTTGGTTGTGCTCAATACGAAGCTCATAAATATAGTTACATTTACTGTGGTGGCCAAATTTATTCATTAAGTTTAGTTCTTTCTTTTGTTTGTACACCTTAAAATGATAATGTACACATATTTATTTTGTAAAAAGCTTTATTTAGCTTCAGTGCCGCCCCTAAACTATTGCCGCCCGGGGTACCTATCCGGGGAAACTAGCACCCTCAGCTTTATGTGATGAACGCATTAAAACCAAAACTTTGCGTTTGATGGTAAAAAATATTAATACGGCGAATAATAAAACCGAACAAGCCAATATAACACAAAACATGATAAAAAGTATGAAAATTCAAGATTTCATTTCTAAATCCAACCATACTATTTTTGAAGTCAGCAACATCTCAATGGCTTTTTTGCAAACCGACCTAGAAGAATGGATAAGCAACGAATCATTCCAGGAAACAAAGCATATACTTCAACAACTGCAAGTGGTAAATGATGTCGCAGAACGTGGTGTGGCCTTGGCAAGCACTTACATCGGTCTTACAACTTCTGAAACAGACTTTCAAAATCTTTTACAGGGCATAGAGCTACATCGTAAGGAATGAAATAAATGATTTTATATATCTACAGATTCCTCTTATTTTTATTTGGGTTTTTGTGGATTCGGTGGTAACCAAAATAAACCAATGTCCTATTAAAATTCGTCAAGTCTTTATATAAGGAAAGCATATGTTAGTAGAAATACGTTTTTATATTTTATTTTATTTTCAACAAAGGCAACACAGCTTTAATGCTATAACTCTGCAACGGCAAGAGTGAAATCAAGTATTTTTTTAAAATTGCTTAAAATTTTACTATTTTTCAAACTGCATCATTACTTTAATTTATTTTGATGGAAAAAAAAATTACGAAAATTTCACATCCAAATTACAAAAAAAAAGCCAAAACTTCTAACTTATGTACGGTAAAGTAAAGTTTGGAAATTTTTTCTTTCAAAATGATGACTCGAATACTAACAAAATGTCTGTAATTGATCAAGTTATGAATGAAATTAAAAAAATTTCAGAAAAACCTAATTTTTACGGAAAATCCGATTAGCGCGACCTCTAAACGTCCTCCAAAAAATCTGAAAAAATTCTCAAAAATCCTTGACAGTATAAGCATTCAAACAAAAGTTGAGCAACTATGAAACACGATAAAAAAATTGTTTTTGGGATGCCCTAATATATATGAGGGAAAATATAAAACTCGAAAATAATTTTTATTTTGTGAGCAAAACAACAAAAACTGAAAAGTTAACCTTTTTAAGTAAGCAGAAAAATATAAGTTCAAATATAAATATTATTTTAGGATTTTTTTAATAAAACTTATAACAGTAACGGTCCATGTTTCAAAATGATTGTTATTGTTGTTCTCGTTGTTGTTGTTTTTAAAATAAAAACCAAAACGGAATATATTTAGAATTGATGACGTTATCATCGGTACTAGAATAAAGAGGACTGTTAAACAAGTAATGGAACCATAGCTTCCAAAAGTTAAAATTTATAAAAATAGGTATTTTAAAAAAAAACAGCAAAAAAGTGGTTTGGAACTAATCGAATTAAAAGTTATGGTAAAGTGTACAAGTTAAGAATAAATAAATTGTAACTTAGATCCAAAATTCTATTCCCACAAAAAAGAATGCTGACGCAGTGTCTGCAGTTTCCACAGTCACGTTCTTGAAAACAACAAGAACGAAAAAGCATAAAAACTTCATATGGAATGTCTCACGTCCGGCAGAGTAGTTAGTAAATTTGGCTTGCATTCATTTAATTATCTTAAAATAAGTTTAGTGTTAAATTAATAGTGAAACAATAAAGTTGGCTTTGGCCTTTTTTTAAAAAAACATTCAAAGTCGTAAAAAAATTAACTTACATATTGTATGGTTTTGAGCCTGACTTGCCTACACAAAAAAAAAACTCTCGAAAGAAAATTCCTGATTAGATTTAGATGAAATTTTCACAATATGTTTCCGATACAATCAATCCATAATTTAAAAGAAAGTAAATTTGAAAATTTCCCGTGGCTTTTGAAAATAAAATTTCTGATGAACACATGATCTTTCTGCAGCTTTTCCTTGCAGTAAATAATTTCCTTTAATTTCAGCACAAATTTAATTTGAAATTCTTTTACTAATCTAGTAAAAACGAACCTAGTTTCCATTCAGAGATAATTTTTAGTCTCAAGTCTTATCAAAATCTAAAGCATTGCACCAAATGACCCAATTTCGTTGTTAATTTTTTTAAATAAATTGATTTCGTGTTGCTATCACAAAAGAATGAACTTTAAAGTGTTGTTATTCTTTTAATGAGTGGATAAGCTTAAAGGCGTTCCACATTCTGGGTTGGCAGAGATCTTAACTAACAATACAATCAGCTGGCAACAATCTTATGTCGCGCAACTACAATAGCTAACGCCATAATGATTATGACCTCATTTGCCAAATGAGCGCCAATTCTTTTTAATGCATGCCACACAAACTGTTCGAGTGTTCCAGTGTTCGAGCTACTGGGTAATAAGGTGCAGATGGTCTTATCTGCACAGACCGTTAGTTGGTGAGTCGGTGAGTGGGTGCATGTAATGTGTGCTCATGTAAAGGAAGAGCAAAAATAGCACTGGTTATTATTACAAAAATATAATAACCATGTAAGATGTTAATAAAACTAATTACAAGCATTCCATACCACATGAGCAGGGTTAAAAAAAAATCAAAAACTACTACCACGCTGGCACTATAAAGATACACAGACAATGTCTTGAATGACCTTAACTGCAAAGAAAACAATTTTATCTTTTTGCCAATCCGTAAACCAATTGTCTCTCTAGATTATTATTAAAACAATAGCAAATTTCTTGTTGAATTTCTAAACAATAGCTAAACATAATTCTAAAAATCTTCACGGCATTGCAAACTGTTCACTGAAGCACATTTTTATTGCTAGTTTTAGAGAAAAACTTGCCATTCATTCATCTCATCACATAAAATCTTATGTGAAAAAAACGTCGCATCGTATAAAGTAAATCCTTGAAAAACAACAAATTTATCAATATCGACTTTGCTGCCTGCGTCAGCGAAACACTGTAAGCAAAAAATAACAGCCCAATATGAAAAATCCGTTTTCTGCACAAAAAACAACAAACAACACCAACACAAACACAAACTCTACCAAAATAGAAAAAAAATATATCATATAATTCGCGCGAAAAGCGATTTCACGAAAAACCAGCGTAGATATTTTTCAATTGCTAACATTTTGCTTGGCAAAACAAAAGCAATTTTCCATTTTCCGGCGAAATTTTCTGGTTTTTATTTGAAATTTTCCATGCAATTTCTTATCGTATAACTGTAATCCTTTCGTTTTTCTTTCACGTTTAGCTGATTTTTCATTTCCTTCCCTCGCAGAATTTTCATTGTTTTTGCGTTTCTTTGTTTTTGGTTTTTTTCTTCAGAATTTTGGTTATGTTCGTTTTATCAGCACTGCCTGTCGTATTCCCAAAAGCCCGTTTTCAATAACGGGCCATGGAATTATGAAGGGAACGCAGCAGGGCTATGACGTCAGTACAGTGGAACAGCCGAAAAACTTGTGAATGGAATAGTAAATAATAATAACTCTCTGTTTCGAAATAGTAACAAATGTAGCACTTTATTAGTATCTAAACAGACTTTAGGATTTCATAAATATTCAAAGAGTATATCATTTATTGAAATTTTCACTAGGCGTTCATATGAAGGTAATATTTATAGGAATTATTAAAATTATTTCAAAATTTATTCCATATTTAAGATTAAAGTAATTGGACGACCGAACTCCGCTTAGAATTCCACCGCATATTTTTATGTTCCACGATTTAAAGTGTATCGAAAATGTCAAATTTTTTTAAGAAACAACATATGGGATATTTTTCAATAAACTTGAAACGAATTTTTATTTTGTGAAAATGTCGTTTTACAACTTAAAAAAATTGGTTTCGGTATTTTGATCTCTATACAAATACGATATAATTTCGATAATTTACTTACCATGCTACACGATATTTTTTTCCAAAGACATACATATATATAAACAGAAAAGAGAGAGAGAGAGAGAAAGCTGCTATTTTTAGCGAAAAATGGCAACTGTGTAATTATTTTTCTCTATTTCGGCAAAAATGAAATTTTTTGCCAATGAACGAATTTCGCCTTCAGCGTTCGTGGTGGCGTGGGTTCGAATCTCACGACCAACACTAATTTTTGCAGCAATTTTTTATTATTTTGTATGATGTTTTATTAAATTTAATTATTGTTAATATTTTTCAAATTATTTTATTATTTTTATATCCACACGCGTACTGCGCAAGGAGTATATTTTGTCACGACATGTGTAACGCCCATAAAGAGGCGTGGTGGGTATAGAAAAGTATATATATTCTAGATCAGCATCACCACTTGAGTTGATTTAGCCATGTCCGTCTGTCTGTCCGTCTGTGGACGCGATTGCAGCTGTAATTTTTAAGCTATCATACTGAAATGCGATATTTAAGCTTCTTTATAAAAAAACTAAGGTCAAGTTCGAGAATCGGCTTAATCGGATTAAATCACGCCTACTTCTCATACAACTCCAATAATTAAAACTTCATAAAGAAGCAAACATTTAAGCTACAATACTTAAATTTGGTATTTGTGCTATTTATGACAAAACTCAGGTGTGTTTTAAAAACAAGCATCATTCACCCACTAACACGCTCACATCCCATAAAACCCTTATATTGAAACCTTTAAATAGAGGCTTGTTTGGAAGATACAAAAGAAAAATTAGAAATTTATTTATATAGAAATTAAGACGCTATAGCAAAATGGGCGTCATCCATCCAAGAACACCACCACCTCCCATACAACAGCATAATTAAAAACTATATAATAGGCTACTGTCGAGGTAAAATTAGATATTTATTCTTTTTATAATAAAATTAAGACGTATAAGAAAAATGGACGTCATCCACCGACAAACACGCCCACTTCCCAAACAATCCCAAAATTTAAAATTCCATAAAAAGGCTTCTCTTTAAGCTACAGGAAAAAAAAAATTGATACGTTTGTATTTTATATCAAAACTGCAAAGCAAAGCTGCAATTTAAGATTTTGTACCATTACGAATCGCGCGTGGAGGTTTTTTAACTTCAACCAGTTATGTCGAAGACATTCCTTACTAGTTTTGAAAAAAATTTGTAGTAATTGTGCCTACCGCTGAAATAAATTTCTGTACCCTAGTATCAATATTATTCGAGATAGATTGTCTTAATTTCTTATATTGCCACACCCTTTTTGCGAATAATGCCCACTTAAGTGACCGTAATTTTTCATATTTGCCTAGTTATAGACCTTATAAGCGGTACCTCCGCGCTTATGATCTCTATATGTTGACAAAAAATTACGAGAATCGGGCAAGTTCTATAGGAGTAATCGATGTACACTAGGTCGGGTCGATTTAAAAATCGCTCAATGCTCTGTGAAATCGTATTCAAGGGATCAAAATAAGAAACTTTGCCGAAGGAACCATACCTCTAAAACGAATTCTGATGTCCCCCAATTTGGGTCGAACTTTTGGGTAGGGGCAAATTTTAAAAATCCCACTTTGACCCATTTAGAGTGCTCCAATCGAGTCCAAATATATGACCGACCCCCACTAACTTTGAAGGCCCGACCCAGCCATGCCAGTGGCACATCCTCTGGAACCCCCCTGTGGGGTTCCCCATACAAACATTTCAAAAAATCACCACTTTTGGCCTTTACATGAAAAAATCAGCGAAATGGCTATGTCGCTATGTCGTCGTTAACTCGAACAGGACCAAAGGTATGATGAGCGTCTTGTAGAGTGTAAGTGTTGTTGATCGAGAGAGGGCTCTGGAACCTAATTGCTTACTTAACCCTATGTAGCAACTATTAGCAATTGTTATTCTTCGCTTTATCTTCAGGCTGACATTGTTGTTGCTGTTTACGGCGGTGCCAAGGTATTGAAACTTCTTGACAACTTCAAAGTTATATTTGCCTGCTGTAACATGGGAGCCTAGACGCCGCGCTTCCCTATTTGCAGACAGCATATACTTTGTTTTGCTCTCTTTCACCGTCAAACCCACTTTGGCTGATTCCTTTCCGATAGCGGCGAAAGCAGCAGTTACATCTCTCTTGGTTCTGCCGATAATATCGATATTATCAGCCTACGTAAAAAAGTGGATACCTTTGTAGAAAATAGTACCATTTTGATGTACACCTGCCTTTCGTAGGATCCCCTCCATGATGAAATTAAAGAGAACGCATGATAGCGGGTCACTTTGTCTTAAACCTCGTTCTGTATAAATGGTGGGTTCTCTCCAGGATTTGGCGTATTGTAAAAATCTGGTCTATGGTGGACTTGCCAGGACGAAAGTATACTACTCACAATACTCTCGAAAGAACCTTGCATGCGATGGATATAAGACTGATACCGCGTTAGTTGGCGCAGATTGTCGGGTCTCCTTTCTTAAGTATAGGAAAAAGCATACTGAGATTCCAATCGTCGGGCATGCTTTCCGCTAGTCATTTTTTGCTGATGAGTTGAAGCATGAACCGCCGCCGGTTTTAAACAATTCAGCAGCCAGTCCGTCAGCACCTACGGCTTTAACCTTTTAACTTTAACCTCGTCATGGCTAGGTGGTGGAATTTCCACTCCATCATCGTCAATTGGTGGTGTCGGCCTGCATTTTCCAAGGGCGGAATTGTTGGTATCGTCGCCTGCAAGCAGATTGGAAAAAGGCAGTCTACATAACTTCAATGTGCACTGCGTATCTGTAACCAGCTCATCATTCTCATCTCTGCAAGTGGATGCTCCGGGCTTGGAACCTTGGGTTAGACGCTTAACCTGCTGGTAGAATTTTCGAACATCTTTCTTGCCCTGGTATACCTCAATTTTTTCTCGCTCACGCTTTTCTTGCTTTCTTTTTTTACGTCTGAAAAGGCATCTCTGTTCCTTTCTCTTATCGCGATAGTTTTCGTGCATGGCTCGCGTTGCAGCTGACTGCAGCGTCGTTTTATATGCGGCGTATTTTGCTGCTGCCGCGTCGCGACACTCCTGGTCATACCATTGGTTGCGAGGTTGGGGGCGCCGAAAACCAATGACTTCTTCAGCAGCAATGCGCATGGAGTGGGATATATGCGCCTAAAGTCCGCCAGCGTCGTCGGGGCAAGAGCAAGTTAAGGTAGGTTGAGTTTAGCCGAGAGTTGCGCGGAGTAGGCCTCGGCGGTTCTTTGTGATAGCAGCTTGTCGACAACAAGCTTTCGTTGCACAGCTGTGCGTACATTCTTCGTATTGTACAATCGCATGCGGATATTGGCGGCAACAAGGTAATGGTCGGAGTCAATATTGACCTGCCAAAATATGCGCACATCCAGTACACTTGAAGCGTAGCTTCCGTCGATCACAACTTGATCAATTTGGTTTCACGTTTTTTGATCCGAGGACAGCTAGGTTGCCTTTTGGATATTATGAATATTATTAATCGGTTATGCAACGAGTACCCATAAAAAAAGTGAGCTAATGTAAACAGATGCATTTGACAGTTAATGTCACGGTTATACCATCCACAGCATGGTGTATGTATGTATATTGCCCCTGTTAACAACTCCTCATGTTTCGCAACTTCCGACTTTGCTCTATTTATTGGAATTTTCGGTATTGCTTCATCTTCCCGTGTTATTTTGCTCAGTGCGCAATCAAGTGCTGTGAAAATGTTTACTTTATTTGTTTCGTCGATAGGCTGTGGTTCACGTGTTAAGTCCGGTTCTATTCTTCTGTTATTAACACCTTATTAACCTGTATCTCTCAAAACCATTTTCCGTTTTATTTCCACAGTTTTTAAAATAAGGATCATGTTCAGGCCTGGTACATTTTCGTTTGATTGCCACGCGTCTCCCAAAAACTTATCTCAACTCACCCCTAGATCTTGCTTAACTTTGGGTCTTTCTCCAAACTCCTGAACTGCTTCCCGCAAAACATTATTTTCCTGACATTGCTGCGAGATATTGGTACTTGATTGCCACGCTTCTATCATAACGTTACCTGTTTTATTTTAGTTGCGTTTTTCAAGCAAAATATCCATCAGACCTCCCAAACACGTTTTTCAACCACTGTACATTTTCAAAACAATCAATTTAACAAAACAGCTTAGAAAAAAAAAAAAATTAAAAATATGGAAAAACAATAACAACAACAACAAATACAAATTGTCGTTGATATATGACTTACAATGATTGGATTTCCCGCAAAACGCACGTTTCGAACGAAAAATGAAATAAACAAAGAACATCATCTACAAAGAAATCCAAAAAATGCTTAATATTTGCTCTCTCTCTCTCTTCCTCACTCAAACCGACAATTCATCATCTTCGTTCTCACTCACTTGGCGCATTAATGGAAATGAAGAATGCGTTGCATATTTTAAGGGTAAAGCGGTTTATTACGCAGTTGTGGATTTGGTTCTGTGTGTGGGAGGGTAGGTAGAAGGGGAGAAGAATGTAAAGAAGATTTGATTGTGGTAAAATAAAATTTTTGGAAAATTCATGGTAACACTGTCTGTCGATAAAATACATACTTTTACATGCATTTTTCTTTTGTTGTCATTTCATTTATTTTAGTGCATCTTTGAATTACAGTTGCTTTGCGGTATTTTTTGGCACATGATGTGCTATGCTGGTGTACTTGTTTTTGTTGTTATTGTTGCTGTTGTCATTCAAAACACTCGCTCCCAATTTGCAAAACAATTAACCGCAAAATCGCTAAACTATTGACATTGACGCCGTTATTGTTGCGAGCTATGGACGGTTGCATAGATAGATATATGTATGGATAGATGGATGGTTGGGTGGATGAATAGATGGATGAATGGCTGATGGATGGATTGGTTGTATTGTATGTATGTATGCATACATGCTCAACTCTTACTTCCATTCACTTCATGTCATGGCCATGTTGATGATTATCCTTTTTTGCGTTTATGTCCGCAGCTGTCATTCGCATGCATTGCTATTGCATGGTTTTGCATCATGATGAGCTGCAAGTTTGCTGAGTTGCAATTTTTACAAAAATTTTTGAAAAGCGAAAAGCTGCTGAAGTTGGTATGTGGATAAACTTCCCTACTGTTGTTTAGTGTGAGTGTAGAAATAAATGCAATAAATTCAGAGAAAACTATAAATAAGTTAAAAAAAAAGAAAAATTAATTTTAACACAGTTAAGGACACGAACATTCTTTTGTTTGGCTCATACTTTTTCACATCATCGAAATAAATCAGTAAAATTTTTAGCTTTTTTGTAAATTTATGCTTCTTCAATCGCAACCGACCGACCACGCGTTGCTTTGATTCATCTGGTTAATAAATAAAGAGTTAAAAAGGTTTTTTCTTAATCCATTATCTTATCAGATGTAGAGATAGTCTGGTTTCCCGTTTCTAGAACACGCAACATATAATTGAAAATCATTGCGTAGAAATAAGCCACACACTTCTAAAGATTGACTATGAGGTTTGTTGATGAAATGGCACATCTGTCGAAATTATAGGATTGCGATAAATGAGGGCTTCTATCAAAGGTCCTGTTGATAATGTTGCTTCTATGACGTGCTCATTAATTTATGTACTGCTAGTCGCGTTCTGTTGCAAAACTTTGGTTGATTTATTTTTCGCAACATGATTACTGGTACATCAACCTTCAATTTTAGTACATGTGAAAGCATCCCTGGCAGATCGAGTGAATTCAAAATTTTAATTGAACCTTTTCACTAACTTAGACAATAACAATTATAAATAATTATAAACATAAGTAAATAAACTTACTGACCATTGGAAGCAGTGAGGATATCCGATCATTTTTGAGAGTACTTTTTACAAAGGCAAATAGTAATTTTTTATTGTTAAGGGTACTTTTTATTAAGTAATGATATGTGAATAAATACACAAATTAAAACCAATACTTTTTTAAATTTTATTATATTTATCACATAAAAGAACAATAAATAATCAGGATTTCTTTCAGAACCCGTTAAATATGTATATTAGGGTGCCTCGACCTCTATGGAGCCAAAAAAAGTTGTCATTGCCACCAACTTAAAATTAACCTTGATCGATTCTAAGACGAATGCGCAACATTTTTTTTTTTTGCTATAACGATAGCCACCAGTGAGTTAAACCATTTTGAAAAACATCCAAAAACCATGTTTTTTCTAAAAATAATAGCTGGTGCAGCAGTTACAAATAAACAAATGGTTGGAAATTGGAGTAATACTGAAGAAGATCTTACTATCTGGTCCAAAAAATTTCAAATCTTTGCCGCCTGACCAAAGATATTGCGAATTTTAATGAAAATTTTTGACTTTTTCTTTGAAAAGTTCTTGTTCTGGGAAGATTTCTAAAATTAACGGAAAATAATACATTACTGGGCGAGAATTTTGGCAATAAGTTTATGATTTCATTTTCAAAAATGATTTTTTTTAACTCTTGACAAAATTTCAAGTAAAATTCTTTAATATACCAGAGTACTTTTTTCGGCAAGAAGGCACTCCGGTACTTTTGTAGAGTCAATAGTACACAAAAAAGTACTATTCCACTCAAAATATCATCTCTGAATGGAAGACAAAATAATATTGTTATTTTCGTAGACGTTTTGGTTTGTGACAGCAAGAATAGCTGGTTTACTAACAAAATAATAATTATAATAATTGGAAACAGCTTTTTCAGTTAACTTTTCTTTTGATGTCAAAAAACTGCAGAAGTTCTGAGGCGATGAAATTTGTTCAGAGGTCAGATCAATCCTCACCTTTCCGTTCCCAATATCTATAGCAGTAGATTTATGAATACCTCAGCTGATTGATCGTTTTATATATATAAATTTTTGTCAATTTAAACTATAAGATATTAATAAACGCGTCGCGATAATGAAGAAACTTCAGGCAAGCAATTATTTCGTCCGTTGGTATCAACCGCAAAATAACAGTTAAATTTAAAACTTAACCACTTTACTGACAGTTTTCACTGCCTGTATTTACGTAACTCCAAATATATTTGATCGATTCCACGCTTTGTATGTTTTTGAAAACAGAGACAAATATGGAACATTCTACCGGTTGTCTTCCTCGATGTTGCCGTTTCACATTTGGTTTCACATATGCTTACTAATTTACCACTATCTTCCGCTGACATCCTTCTGTATAAAGGATACAGCAAGACATATGCTCGAGAATATTGCTTGGAGCATTTTCCGTGTATCATGCATAGAGAATTTTGATTTAGTGTACCATAAAGTCCATGTATCATATTTTTTGCATATCCTTATCAACGTCGGCATCTGATATTTCAGCGCATATTTGATTGTGGCTTTAGCTTGAAGTAATTTGAATTTAGCCAGATAAAATAAGCTTGTGGCAATCCTCTCGTTTGCCATTTCCAATCTCGAATAGAATAATTTTTTCGCTGGAGCTTCGTCGTTTATTCCCTCACTTTACCTAGCCAGCGAAGGCACACAATTTTAATACGCTTTACTTCATCGATGTAGACATATAGTTCATACAGCTCGTGGCTGCATCGTATTTGATACCCACCATTGACACGAATGCTCCAAAAGTGCTTTCATCAGAGCTGCTCAACGTCCAGGTTTGTCATGCGAATAGCAAGACGGCATGATTATTGACGAATAGAGCATTAGTTTTATTTGTCGAGAGAGTCCTCTGCTTCTCAATTGCCTACTGAGCCCAAAATAACACCTGTCGGCAAGAGTCACCCTTTGTTTAATCTCAATGCTGATATCGTTAGACAAGTAAATGCTGGATTCCAGGCTATCTCGTTTGTCAAGTGGTAATCGCGCATGTCTGCCAACTCAGAGGTTCCTGGTTCGAATCCCGGTCAGGCCATTGTCCTACGCTTTTACCTTTCTTTAATTCTTTCCTCATTTCTTATCAATTGCAATTAAAAATTCATCAATATATGTATACGATTTTGGAAGTTGTTCTTGATGATAGAGATTTTTGTGGAATGAGATTGCTTTAGAACTAGAATTCACTGAAGTAAAGGCATAATACTTGCCTCATATTCAAATTCGGATGTTGATATAGTGATTCGCCACTCAAGCAGCATTCAGCATTTGTTTCCTTTGATTTTCTTATATCTCCTACTTATCTATCCCCCATTTTCGCACCAAGTTACACTTGACTGAATAGGTTTGATAACGGAAATCCTTGGTTTAAATCTATAAAGAAAAAAAATAATGCTCGAATAACTTTGAGCATATTATGGTCACTAACGGCGATCTACCAATAACATCGTTATAAAATCTTCTAGTGCAACAACCACAACATCACAACAAGTTAGACACACACAGCCAACACATGACAAAGCAGCCACCCAATAGGCAATTAAGCCAGCGCTCTTCAAACGAAGGGCTGCATTGACTGCTACTTTTGAAGACCAAGCACATCTTTTCCTCGCTGCTCTTATGAGCTCTTCTTGAAAGCCTTATTTTTCTGCACAAAAGGCAGCACAACAAACATTTTTCCCTTCAAAGACTAACTTTTCATATACTTCATGGCAACTTTTTCGTTTAAAGTCAAAATATATATCAGTTTAAAAATATGACATAATAATGGTCCTTCTTACTGCTGTGTCGAAGTTTATATATTGAAATTGATCTGACATAAAAAAACATAGGAGAGAAGATAAAATCATAGAATTTATAAAGAAAAGATAAAGGTTTAAAAGAAAAAAATATTTTTTTCAATACTTTTTGTTCATCCCTTCTTTTAGCCATTCTTAAGAAGTGCTTCTATCAGGCCTCTTTTGAGCTATCGGAGCGGAAGGCCTGCGAAATTTTCCCATTTCATATAAAAAAGAAAGTATAAAGCCATTGCCGATTGGGCAGCATAGTGTGCAACAACAACAGCATTACAACAAGCTAGACACACAACCAAAGCATGACAAATCACCCATCACCTATAAATAGATTTTTGTATAGCATGCACATAATTCGCATTACGTTCTGTGAATATATTATTTAAGACTAGCTAATTGTGTCGGTAGTAAAGACGGCTCGAAGGAGTAGTGTCTTGTCCGTCTTTTACTTGGCAACAAGTAAACTTAATTTTTTTAAGCAAAACACCGAGAGGTGGGTTGCTTGATATATACATGGTAGTTGGATTTCGTATTTTGTTTGGTTTGGACTTCACCGCGGCCTTGGTCAGTTGGATATCCTCCCGATTACTCCGGAATTGTGTTTGTCGTATTTGGTCGGACTTCACCGCGGCTTCGGTCAGTCGGCTATCCCTCCGAATACTAAGCTTGTCGTGTTTGGGTTGGACTTCACCGCAGCTTCGGTCAGTCGGCTACACTCCCGAATACTCTATAGTTGTGATTGTCGTATTTGGTTGAACTTCACCAAAAACTTCGACAAGTTGGCTGTCCTCCCGAATACTTTATTAATTTAATTTGAGATACTTTATTATTTTATTTAAGAAACAAGCATGAGTACACTAAGAGCTAGCTCTTTTATAGCACAACATAAAGTAAAATAATTATCAAAGGAAGTAATAACAACTCAAAGCTACTTAAAATAAGTAAATAGAAAATAATATTGAAAAATTAAAAAATTAATACCAACATAATTATTTAAATAAAATATTAACTTAAAATAACTTAAGCGATTTAAAATTGAAGGAAATTCAGAAAAAGAAAAATAAAGAACAACAGTTGAACTAGAAGCAGAACAAAATTTAGTGAGCAGAGAAAAAAGAAAAGACAGATTGCCTAAAAGCTACTCTCCCACTGACCTCCCTAAGCCAACGTGGGAAAGCATTCCACAACCTAATGGCACTGATGAAAAACAGGTGGGACGTGTTCAACGAATAATGTCTCGGGACTATTAGGACATGGCTTCTTCTGGACATACTGAACTGGAGTTTATTAAACAAGTACCCAGGTGTTTTATCATAGATTACCTTATGCAGGTAAATGCAGTTTCTAGCTTTAAGATAAGCAATTATATCACAACCAAGTATTGCATTTCGGAAACTTAACAGACGATCGTATTTTTGAAGACCATAGAAATACCGCGTAGCATAGTTGAACGCAATTTGTAATTTTAATTGGGACGACGAATCAAGTTTACTATAGACTCTTTCGAAAAATGATATAAGCGGAAGATGAGTTCAATTACCAGCTTTCGCCTAATATCAACTGAAGTTACGTTAGCAGACAATCTAAGGTTACGTAAGACGTAATACACTCTTTTAACAGCACTATTAACATGATCAACACATGACAGAGAAGAATTAATATGGAAACCAAAATTCACAATTTTCGACACAACAGTAAGCTTATTCGATCCAATAAACAAATCAGGGACATCAATTAAGCAAGACTTAACCTTACAAAGAGGAAGAACAAATGATTTGGATGAATTAAGTAAAAGATCATTACTACAAGCCCATTCATAGACATTATTAAGGTCTTCATTCATTCTACCGCCAAGGTCTTCGATGAGGCCAGTTCTACGAGAAAGGAACAACTGGACATCATCCGCGTAAGCGTGAATAGAAACATGATTACAAACAGAAAAGATATCATTTAGAAACATAGAAAACAGAAGGGGGCCAAGTATAGAACCTTGAGGAACAGCACTCAAGACTGGTTTGTAACCTGATGATAATTGACCAACTAAAACTTTTTGATACCTACGATACAAGTACCTAGACATTAAGTTAACAGCACTATCACAGAAACCAAACAATGACCTTAGCTTATAACACAAGATATGATGATTTACTTTGTCAAACGCCTTCGTCTAAAAAGTCTAACAAGCATAAGAGCGTCAAAGACCCAGCATCATAATGTGGCCGTATATCATCAATTATCTTAAAAACTGCAGACGAACAACTATGACCTGCACGAAAACCAGACTGAAAAGGAGATAGAAGGTTATTACTAACTAAGTGGTGTGTTATTTGTTGAGACATAAAGTGAAAGAATGCTTATGGGTCTAAAATCATTTGCAGAAGATGGATTTTGCTTCTTAGCTATTGGAAGTACGATGGCCATTTTCCATAAATCAGGGAACGAAGACGTCATAAAACATGAATTAATTATGTGAGTTAGAGGGCTGATTATGTGGGGGAGTAGGATTTTAATAAATTGTATGGGAATACCATCAGCAGCCAGTGCATTGGACTTGATTTGTGACACGCATTTTCCAACATCAAGCTCAACTACTGGGGAAAAATTAAAAGATTGCTGCGTTAAAAAATTTAACAGGGGCAGGGTATAACTATTATAAGCTGGAGCGGAAGTAGAAACAGCAGAAGCAGCAGCATTATCACATAAGAAACAGTTTAAAACTTCGGGATCTAGAGAACATTCAACTTTAGTTTTGTTGCAGACCCAAAGGCTTTTAATATTATTCCAAAGCACTTTATTTGATAGAGAGAGTTTAAATTTATTTGAGTAAAAACGCATTTTAGCTTGCCTTGTTACTAGCACGGATTCATTCCTCGCCATTCTATAAGCATCCTTATTCATATCTGTGGGACTAAGCTGCCAAATTTTACGTAACCTGTTTCTTCTTTTATGGTGGACAGGACATGCCTGGAAAACCAGGGACAGGACATATTTTTTATCCTACAATTACGTACAGGAACATGTTTCTCGAACAGAAACTTAACTGGTTCAAGGAGAGAATTAAGCTTGTCATTAATATTGTGATGAAGCCAACAATCATTAAACGATAACATGGACACATCATGGAAAACAGACGGATAATTTATGTTCTTGAAATCCCTATAGGAAAAAGTAAAAGGGATAGCTAAACGAGAACTTATCTTAGAACTTATAATACTTATCATTAAGGCTTGAGGTTTAAATAATCTGGAAAGCTTTCTTCTGACCATATTTTGCATAGAAGCTTGTGAATGCATTTAAACAGAGCTTCGCCTCCGTTCTTAAACAACTCAGCCGTGTGGCCATCGGCAACTGTGGCTTTGTTATTTTTAGCCAAGGAATAGCTATTAAGACCTCGTAATAGTCAGGCAGCGGAACTTCAATGCTTTCATCCACAATTCGGGTTTCCTGCATATCATCCCTATTGGCGAGCTTGTTGTCAGCGTTGCCATTTAGAAGACTAGATGTATTCCCTCCATAACATCAGAGGGATATCGAAATTTATTTTTTTCGAAAATTTTTTGTCTCATTTCTTTCGTCATGCATCTAAATTTCCTGCACTCACTAATTTCTGCTTCTCGATTTTACGCCTGTAAAGGCTTCCACCCTCTTTTCTCGGTATCGCTCCAATGTCACATGCGTCACGACCGACTGCAGGGTGGCATTACAGGCGGTGTCCTTCTCTGCAGTGGAATATATATATCGTTAATCGAAGGAGTACTTTCTTGAAGCAGGAGTGAGAGTCGAGTAGCGAAGGTTTCGCCTGTTTCGGCTGTTCATTTTTATTACAGCTTGCTTACTGCAGATGTGTGCGGACCTTGGCTGCGACAAGATAATGATCCGAGTCTATGTTGGCACCGCGAATCGTGAGTACGTCTAGTACAATGGATGAGTGCCTTCCGTCAATCAAAACGTGATCAAGTTGGATGCGTGTTTTTTGATCAGGGGGAAACTAGGTGGCTATTGAATATTGAGATGCTTGAATCTAGTGCTACTAACGACCATGTTTTGTGCCGCGTCAAAGTCAATCAACCTCATTCCGTTAACGGATCCCTACGGAGAACCGGTTCGAACTTATCACGAAAGAACCGGTTCAGAACCTATCACATGATAGGTCTCAAAGTGATAGTGACCGGTCCCAATTATACCACCAACATATGAAACCAACCGGTCGCTTTTACATGGCGTTGTCATTGACAGGGGTAAATTGACACCGGCTAAATACCTTTGAACCAATGCTAGAACCGGTTCAAAAATATATCGGCATGTGTCAATTGACACCTCTTAGATAACTTTGGACCTAATCAGTAGGCGGTCTATTTATAGATCACGGTACGCTTATACGCTCATTGTTAATGAAATTGAATGAAAGCTTAGGAAATTCTTGTTTAGCCGATCTTGCTAGCATTTACGTTTGGTACCCGACTGCACTGGGTTCAATACCCGGCAGAACCACAAATTTTTTTTTATATAAAATATTTTTTTTGAATTAAAAATTAAGTTTTAAATTTTTTTCATGGTGTTAAGCAAATTTATATTGAAAGTT
Source organism: Tetanocera ferruginea (assembly GCA_958299015.1). Classification (NCBI taxonomy): domain Eukaryota; kingdom Metazoa; phylum Arthropoda; class Insecta; order Diptera; family Sciomyzidae; genus Tetanocera; species Tetanocera ferruginea. The sequence goes on from OY282641.1 coordinate 36,241,052, forward strand.
ATTTTTGATTTAGCAGTTAATGAAACAAAATAAGAATTTAAATTGTTGATACTTACAAAGCCAGGATACGAACCTACGTCTATCGCGTGACAGTCAAGAGCACTTCCACTGACCTATTGGTAACGATAAGTTAAACATACTAAAAGACATTTAAAATTTATCGGTCCCGTTCTGAGTAATATCGAACCTGTTCTGTGATAGGTTAAATAAGAACTGTCACAGGACCGGTCACTTTAGGCCAATTGACCCTGCTTTTGCCGTAAGGATGTGCTCTAGTGGAGGATGAACTTTCTGCCTCTTGGGTCAACTGTGTTTTTCTTGCCTACTTTGGCATTGAAGTCAACAAGCATGATTTATATGTCATGTGCTTGAATGCATCTTCAAGGCGCATGTAAAAACTTTCTTTTGTCTCGTCATCTTTTTCTACTGTCGGAGCGTGCGCACAGGCTAATGTCAAAAAATTTAGCCTTGAAGCGGATAAGGGTAAGTCGTTTGTTCACAGGTGTGAACCGCAGGCCATAATGTCGTATTTTCCTGCCAACTACCAATTCGCATCAAAAACTCGAGCTTTTCCGCATGGCCGCTGAAGCAGATATCACAGGATGCTTGCTTAGATCAACCCTGTCTCTTCCAACGCATTTTTTGGATTGCCGTGATATCAGCCTTATATCTTTCCAAGATAACAATCAGTTGGATAGAGGAACCATCCCAATTTAGGATACAGATATTCCTGATGCATATCCGTAAATCATTATCAGTTTGTTGTTTGCGGTGGTCGTCTCATCAAGTTTCGGGATAATTTTTCTCAATTTTCTTGTAGGTTTCATTGAAATGTTTTTTAATTTGGTGAGCTTCAAGCCAAACTCACAATCAGCCGTCAGACTAGCGGTTGCTAGTTTGTCGTTTCTAGCAGACACCACGTGGAGGTTATAGTATACTTGAAACGATTTCGATATGAATAATGCTGGCCTCGCCAGGTTGAAGTTTTGGGACACGTTTTCATAAGAAGATCGCACGCCTTGCCTCCTTTTAATCAATTAACTTTGATACTATTTGTGAATAATAATGCATTTTGTAAAAAATATTCCACTATAAAAAGTCTGAAACGTTGTTTTATTTTGGCAAGAGGCTAAGAGTAATTTTGGTAGATTTTAGAAACAAATTTGGAAAGATAAAATTTTTCTGAGAGAAAAACTGCTTGCGACATCTAATGTGCATGTTATCAAGAAGCTTTACTTGGCATTGTTTACGCTCGGAGGCTTGCCATTGTCGGCAGAGAGGTGACGCCGATAAGAAAACATTATTTCTATTAAAAAAACTTTTTGTCAGGTGTGAGGATTGAACTCGGGTTATTGTGGTATGTTGGCTCGCACGGTCACGGCCGCCTACACGAAATCTCAAATATGAATATATCGGAATAACTTTCTCTAGTGAAACATTCCGATATATAATTACATTCCTTCTGATACATTTTTCTTTTCCATATTTTCTATACTATTGTATAAATTGAAGTGCATATAATTTGCATTAAGTTGACTTTATGACTGGGTTGGTTTTTATGAAATACATTTTAAAACAACATATGAGTGCTGCAGAAAAACATAGCACACTTTTTTGGGAATATTTAGTAATAAATATATTTAATGAAAGTGTTTAGTTTGTATGAAACTATCAAGCTGTTTTCGTTCTTTGAATTGAATATTATAAATTTATTATAAAATAATTTTCTTGCTTACTGTTTTGAACGAAAATACCAGAAATGATTGGCAGTTTTGCGTGTTCAAATTCTTAATTTGACTTAAGCATATATTTTTTTGAAGGTTGAATAATAAATAATCATTGCGAAATTGCATTTGTTAAACTTTCCGTCCACTTCTCAGCTAAATTGCGGATCAGTCTTCGATTTTCCCTCTAGTGCTGTACCCTACGCCATGTACATCTTTAACACTCTGGTAACACCCTTGCAAAGTACTGCCCTCTCTTTCCCACTCTCTCTCGTATTGAACGTTAAACTCGCAACACACAAAATGTTGCGGTATTAAAGTGTAGTATTTAGCTATTATTAACGAATTGAAATTACTGTGTTTTTCACCTTTTCCCCCTTGCACTTGAGGGAATTTAACATTATTTTTTGCTTGGCTGAATGTTGTCAAAGTCACCTTTATGGGTTTTTTTTTTTAACCTCATTCTACTACTTGCTTAAATCGACACCAATCGACTGTAAAAATTACATTTTTAAGCATTTTCGACATTGTTTCCAAAGCATTATGAATCGTGTAATGCTCCGTTAAGGTAACATTTTAATGGCCTCATAGCTGGTTATGGTCTCCAATACAGTTATTCTTCGTTATCGGATCGAAAACTAAGACGGTTATGCAAAATTTCTTTGGAGAAAATAAGAAAAAAAAAAAAAGAAAAAGTTTTATTGATTCTTTTTATTAGATTTTCTTCTTCAGATTTGTCGTCGCACACATTTCTTTGACTCCTTAACGGTTAACTTGAAGTTTTGCAAAATGACAAATTTTTTATTATATTTTTTTTTGTCCTTTATGCCTTTTATCCACCAAGATTTATGTTTAATTTGGCAAATGGCTTCCAATAAAAGGCAAACGCATGCAACAACAACAACAACAACAACAACACCAACAACAACAGCAACAACAATAAGCACAGCAGAGCAAAAAAAAAAAATATGCAAAAGCAGTAGAAACTTTCATGCGTCTTTTTTATATTTGGCGGATAATGAAATTTTGGCACTTTATGTTTGCTGACCATAAAATTAAATCTTTTATATGTATAAATTTTTTTTACTACCTAAACGTTTTAGTGGTATTGTGTTGACTTTTTATGGCAACAAAAAAAGTTTTGTTGCTTGCCCTTTTGAGGTCAGTGAGCGGAAGTAATGGCTTCATTTGGGATTGAGTAGAAACATACGCTCATGTTTTAAATATTGCAGACAAGTGGATTTGATATCATTGTTAAGGAGGGTGTTTTAACTGCATAATTAGTGAAGAGAACAAAGGATCTGGTATGCACAAATGATGAGCGGTATTGACTGTTATAACAAAAAAGTAAACAGTTAAAGGAATTATGTTATGAGAAGTGATGATGGGTGATGAAGTGATTATGAGAAGTTGATGGTTCAACTTTGTTGTTGTATCAACCTGTTAAGCAACAAATTATTTGGCATAAAGCTAATACTTACTTACTTACTTAGGTGGCCATGAAAACCTGTGGGCAGAGGGCGGAGGGCTGACGTCATCAGCCCCTCCAGGCGTCTCTGTTTCACGCGCGCCGGGTCAAATCTCTTTCACCAACCGCGCTTAGAGCTTCCTAGGCCTGGTCAATCCATTGGAGGCATCATCTTCCTCTTCGTCGTCGACCCTTGGCTTTCACCTCAAGCACCTTTTTCGCTTTATTTTGATTCTTATAATTCTTTTTCTACTAAGAATTTTGAAAATAGTAGACAAATTATTAAAAGATAAAGAATTTTCTCTTTTAGAATTTTAGAATTTTGTTTATATATTTTGTAAGTGTTCGTTGACTAAAATAAAAGTAATTTTTTTATAAAAAAAAAGGATTATATAAAATATTTGAACTATTATAACTTCCTTGTTTTTAAACTAAATAAATAATTTTTCGAACACAAATTTGAAGGAGTTCAATCTTATGAGAAAATTAAGGGGTGTAAATCGGGCTAACGGAGCTTATTAGTTGAATTTGACCTCAAAAATCAAAATGTTCTAATAGTGGTGATCGTGGCATGCAGGTTAAGTGTGTGGCTTAGCATTCTCGGAGCCGGAGTTCGATCCCCAGCGGTGGGTAAAAGTTTTTTCAATAAAAAATTTTTCTGATCGGTCACCACCTCTCTGCAGACAATGGCAAACCTCAGAGAGTAAATTATGCCATGTAAAGCTTCTTGAGAACATGAGCCGTTCGGAGTCGGCATAAAACATGTAGGTCCAGTTCTCGGTCAATTGTGTGCAAAAATTTAATAACACACACAACACAATCGATCCTAAGAAGTTCGGTCAAAGTCCTTTCAAGGGCTGAAATGGCCAATTTGTTTTGTTTGTTTTTTTCTAATAAGACAATGTTTTTTAGACACATAATTTTTTAAGATCTGACATGTAATGCTTAAGTTATGCAAAAAAGACCATTTTGGCTGTTTTTCCGGTGGTCCAAACAAATTTTTTTTTGTTTTCGGAATCCTTTCGAGGTCGACTTTAAAATAGGGGATGGTTTTTTCAAACTTTTTTTTTGTATGGAGGCCGACCCACTCTAATGTATAATCCTTCCGGTAAATAACGAAAAATAATTTTATTCAAATGGCTGCCTCGGCTGGCCATGCAGTAGCCTACACGATTGGTCCAATTTTTAAGCACATTATCATAATTTAGATTGTGTGCAGCTGTATTTCACCAATGGCTTCACAAATATTGTCCTTTAAAGCGTCAATTGTCTCTGGCTTGTCGGCGTAATACTTCCAACGGTGTCAAATCGCAGCTCCGATGTGGCCAAACGACATCAGCTCTGCGGCTGATAATGCGATCTTCAAAAACAGGGCGCAAAACATCGAGTGTAGCTTCGGCTGTGTGGTACGTAAAGCCGTCCTGTTGAAATCAAATGCTGCCAAAATCCTGCTCTTCAATTTTCGTGAACAAAAATTCGTTCAACATGGCCCGATAACGATGGCCATTGACTGTAGCGACCACTCCTTGCTTATTTTCGAAGAAAAATGGCCCAATTATGCCTCTGGACCAAAATCCGCACCAAACAGTGACTCGTTTTGGGTGCATCGGCTTTTCAATGTATGCGTGCGGGTTTTCTGTGCCCAAAATGCGACAATTTTGCTTGTTTACATACCCGCCAAGATCAAAATGAGCTTCTTCTGAAAAGATGATTTTTTTTGGCAAAATCGGTATCATCTGTAAGTCGATCGCAGGCCCATTCAGCGAAGCGAAAACGCATTGGATGGTCTGAACCAATTGTACTTTGTATGGCGTCATACCAAGGTCTTTATGCAAAATTCGTCTCAATGATATCTCCGAAATCTTCAATTGTTGAGAACGACGGTGAGTTAATGTTGATGCCGCTTCCACACACTTTCTGCCACAGCAGCAATATTCTCAGGTGTACGCACTGCTTGTGGCTTTTCACGCGTTGGTTTATCGATGAAGATGCCAGTTTTTTTCACTATTTTCATAAGATAACGAACATACGGAGCTGACGGTGGTTCTGTTCTTCCAAAATCCGTACGCAATTTTTGCACACATTCTGCAACATTACCATGATACCAACTTTTCTTCTATCCATCCATCGATGGTCTGCTCGGTATACAGTAACAGCCATTTTAAAAGAAGCGCAGCGGCTTCTTGTGGTTCTGTCTTTGAATGGCGTTGGGCAGTTCCTAGGGATTCCAGCGATTACTGCTGGTACCGGAAAACAATGGGCTGCTGCATTCTTTGACTTACTGAAAGAGTGAATTCTCGTGAAAGGTTGCATTTTTTTAGCGGAAAAACCAGAAAAAATATCTTTTATACTTACCGTTTCATAACATGAGTTTCTTAGTTTAGAGGATTTTTTGTTGGTCTTATCGACCATTCCATTCTACGTACATAAAAAGCCAGAGGACAGACTCCCTTTCACTGCCGACAAATCACTAAAAATACTTTATTTTACAGAGTTTTGGTTCTGTCAGACTAAAATTTGGTGTGGTTACAGTCAGCAACTGTACTAAAAACTGGTTTCCATGCCCCCTTTTATCACCTACACATCACACATGAAAATGTTGATGTGTTGACCCAAACCTTCATATAAAACAATTTTTCGTATAAGAGTCCTATTTTTTAATTTACTTCGTTAGGTTACTATCAAAACTTTTAAAAAAGTGGGCGTGGTCAAACTATACTTAAGCCCAATTTTTAAGAAATCATTAAAATTTACTGCTAGGCCGATTAACCTAAAATGATTGGCCTAGATTTTGTTCGAGTATGGAATGGCTTAGACAAAAAAGTTGCAACGCCCCTTTTTATTCAACAATTCTATTCCCGATGCACGAAAGATAACCGTCGAAGAAATTTCAGCATCGAAGACAAGGTCAGATTGAAGCAGACCATCCGAGAGTGTTTTCCACTGGTGCCATCGCCCACGCCTTGATGAATATTACTACCAACGGCATCTTTTGGCTAATGATCATGGACCCACTTCGTTAAAGACGTTGCGAACTGTTGATGGTGTTTTCTACACCACATATCCTGATGCCTGTGAATATCCTGATGAATTTGCTTGAAAATGACATCCATTGGGACTTGCCACTTGGCGATGCAATTGTTTCTGCATCAGCACCAGAGACCAGCAGCGAGTCGCTTTTTCGCTATTCAAAGTACATTCATCAAAAATAAGTATTCATATTCATTTAGCTTTCAACGCATGCCACTCTGATTCAATCCACTCACGCCAAAGAGAGATTGTGGGCAATCAATACTCATGACTCTAAGTAGAAGAGAGTTAACTTGGCTTCGTCTCTGAGTATTATGACAACTCTTCCTCAATTAGCGCTATGACTTGTCGATACTCATAAAATATTCAAAAATTCTTGGGAAAGTTAAATCACTTGAGTACTAGTAGCGCGGCATAATTTCACGGAAGCGCATGAGCGTTTGGCATGTTCACTCAAGTTGTTATTGTTTAGTGTGTGCTTTTTGTGTGTATATGTCAGAACTGCATGGCAAGCGGGTGTTGCCACCTTATTACTTTTTACGAATAATATAAAAACTTACCTTAATTTTATCATTTTGAAAATAAATTTACTGGCACTTCAATAAACTCTCCGCCCTTTTCTCTTGAATCTCTTGTTAATGTTCTTGTTATGTTATATAAATATTCATATTTTAAGAACTCATTTACAACTTGAAAGCATTTAAAAGCTTTTAAAGTTCACCACGCATGGTGAAAATGCAAATGGCATATATATCAAGCGTCAGCTATTGTTTCTTACTTATTTCAGAGTTAATTATTTCTGCAAGAAGAATAAAATCTTATGAGTAAAAACTTTAAAGGTTGCTTCTTATTTTATGTTTAAAGTTATACTTTAAATGCTAAGATTTAAAATCTCCTTAAATGCTTTGTAATTAAGGCGTTAATTGAAAGGCGTTTGAAGTTTTTTTCGTTCATATTTCTCAGTGTATCGCTTAAATAAAGTAAAACTTATTCCATTCTTCAATATTGTTGCATTACTTTATTATTATGCAATATTATATTGCTATTTTATCATCTTTATATATAAAATTCTTCTGTACATGGCTTTGTCACTGAACTCCTCTTAAACGGCTAAACCGATTTGAATGAAATTTGTTGAGTACATGTGGCTGGGTCTGTAGATGGTTTGTATCCTAAGTTTGACCCAGTAGGTGGCGCTGATATTGCTGTGGGAGTGTTTAAAAGGGTATTTGGGATTATAAATCAGACACGAAATGAGAAATTGTCATGATTCTTTCACTTCACCATGAATTTTACTGCATACAAAATTACAAAAATACAAAATCAATAAAAGTAAACAAACAAAAAACCTTAAATTTTTATGGTAGTTAGGCATGATTTTTCGATCGTATAAGCCGTTTTTAAATTTTGTGATTAAAACTTTAAAGAAACCCTTTATTTATGCATAACATATAAAAGAATATTAAAAATGCCATTTTTGGTTTTAATTAGTTTTATCAAAGTTTTTAGCGAAATAAAGAAATTCGTTAAGGTTTTTTTTGATAAATTATTAAAATTAGAAGGAAAACGAAAATGAAAAAAACATGGAAAATTATTGAACGGACAATTAGTCAAAATTACAAACAAAAAAGAAATGAATGGAATCCTTTGTAAAATTACCGAGTTATTTACTGTCAAAGTCAGCACTTTCATTTTTGATTGATTTTTTTCTATTTCCACAGAAAATAAAATAAGTACTAAAAAAATTTTTGTGTATTTTAGGTACGAAAGTTTTTATGGAGTCAATGTTTTGAAAATTTAAGAAACTTGCACGTTCTTATAGAAAACGAAATTTGTCTAATAAAATATTTCTAAGTCAAGAATGTTACTTACCACAAAGGTATGCAACTACCAAATTGCAAGAACATATCTCTGAAAGTTCTTGCAAGGCAAATCTGAACTGAATGAGGACCTTAGTATGTTTGGCGATGCAAAAAAATGTAAAAAATTCAAGTTTAAACGGTTAAATATAAAAACGTGACCACAAAGGTATAACTACCAAATTGCAATAACATAATTTTGATAATTCTTGCATGGCAAATTATTTGCATGGCATTAACCTTTAATATTTAAGGTGTTGGAACGAATCTGAATCGGATAAGGACCTTAGTAAAGCACAAAATTTTAGAATAATTGCGTGAAAAATTGGGAGAACTTTGTTATGATTCAGAGGGTTTTTTATACACTAAACCTGTAAGGTCAAGGGTATATTATCTTTGTACAAACGTTGGTTACAAAAAGTATAAAATGAGCGTGATCCGCCCATGAACAGGAACACATCCCATAAAACCCACAATATTAAAAGGTTCATATTTGACAAAACTAAGGTGTGCACAAAAAATGGGCGTCATTTTCCCACCAACACGCCCACCTCCCATTTAACTTACTATGGTTAAAACTCTCTAAAGAGGTGTATATATGAGCTACAAAGATAAAACTGGGTATGTGAGATTATTGTATTAAAAGCAAGATGTGTTCACAAAATGAGCGTCATCCGCTCATGAACAGGTTTACCTCCCATACAACCCACAATATTAAAAACACTATTAAATGTTCATATTTGATTATTATTAAAATCTAAGGGTTTTTCATAGTTCATATTTCATAGGGTATTTCATAGTCGGGCTAGACCGACTTAAGACTTTCTTTGCATTTTTTATGATTATATATAAAAATCACAAGTCACTTTGTTGGTTTTCGCTAATATCCGAAACCACACATCCGATTTAAAAGAAACTTTGTGAATGTATCAGGGTGGTTTGAGCTTGAACGATAGTTTCCGAACCGATAGGTGGCGCAGTTGTCGATTTTTACAAAAAGTTTTAGTTATGTTAACGAATTTTGTTTTAATTTTAATCAGACTTCAACACACATATGAATTTTCATCTAACGCTTCAATGTTTTTTAATGCGATTTCAAGTATTTGTATAAGAAAATAGGGTAAAAGTTAATATTTGAACGGAATAAACATTAATGAAAATCAAAGTTTTAAAATTATTAACCAAAAAAGTAAATTTTACTAGAAACTTTTAAAGAAAATATGCTAAAAATGCCAACTATTTTAACGTATCATATCCCATAAGCAACACATAAAAAGCACCACAAGTATCGAGCTGCGTCGGGTATTATAAGCTAGTATGCATATAAATTTATTTGCTTAATATTGAAATAAAACTCGTTGTTAAGATGCTTTCTGTCATTAACAAAATAGTTAAGAAAAGAGCTTTAAATTTTTCGCTAGAATATGAAACCTTAACAAGGTGTTAATATTAACTATTTTGTTAATGTGGTGAGCTTAGTTAAGCACCTGGAAACCAGTGCTGCCACAAATTAAAAATGATTCAAACTAAATATACTTAAAACTAGTAAGGTATATCTTCGACTTAGCCGAAGTTAAAATACCCCCACGAGCGATTCGCAATGGTACAAAATCTTAAATTGCAGCTCTCTTCGTATGAGATTTAAAACATCTTACTATTTTGATGATGTCTAATTCATCTAAATCTAATCTTAGTCTAATTCATATCAAATTGTTTTCCTGCAAAGTAAAGACAAGCCTTTTTATTAAGTTTTTAGTTAAGGGCTGTATGGGAGATGGGCGTGTTTTTGAGTGGTTGATGCCAATTTTTCTAACACGCCTCAATTTTGATATAATATACACAAGTACCCAATTTCAGGTCTGTAGCTTAAATATAAGCATATAAATAGAGTTTTCAATATTATGGGTTGTATGTAAGGTGGGTGTGTTCATCAATGGATGACGCCCATTTTCTAACACATCTGAATTTTATTATAAAAAGAATAAATATCTAATTTTACTTTTGTAGCTTCGGCAGAAGCCTATTTATATAGTTTTAAATTTTGGGGTTGTATGAGAGGTGGGCGTGTTCGTGGGTGTATTACGCCCATTTTTCTCTCACGTCTTAATTTTTATATTAAAATAATAAATATTTAATTTTATTTTTATAGCTTCGACACAAGCCTCTATATATAGGTTTCAATATTGGGGTTGTATGGGAAGTGGGCGTGTTAGTGTGTGGATGACGCCCATTTTTTTTACACACCTGAGTTTTGTCATAGACTATACAAATACCGAATTTAAGTTTTGTAGCGTAAATATTTGCTTCTTTATGGAGTTTTCATCATTGGGGTCGTATGGGTGGTAGGCGTGGTTTTTATCCGATTTAGCCCATTCTCGAACTTGATCTTAGTTTTTTAAAGAAAAGCTTAAATATCGAATTTCAGCACGATAGCTTCAAAATTACGGCTGTAATCGTGTCCACAGACAGACAGACGGACAGACAGACGGACAGACAGACAGACGGACATGGCTAAATCAACTCAGGTGGTGATGCTGAGCAAGAATATATATACTTTTCTATACCTACCATGCCTCCTTATGGGCGTTATACACGTCGTGACAAAATTAATATACCCCTTACGCAGTACGCGTGGGGGTATAATAAAGATGCGTGCATCAAGTTGCACAAAACAAGATAATTTTGTAAGAACTAAAATATGTGTTTTGTTTCATTAATCTATTTAAATTATGTTTGAATTCATCAAAATATGACTTTACCATTGGTGCTAAGAAAAGGCAACATTTTTTAACGTCAATCTGGCAATCTTGCTAGACAATAGCTTGTCAGCTGAAACAGAGAGAAATATTTAAAGTAACACTCGGTTATCACTTACACTCTCTTCACATGAATCTAACTCAGTTGAGTAGGGGTAAACAAATGAGTATGAGTGTAACCCACGTCTTATTTATATAAAAAGAGTTGAATGCGTATGAATACGGTGGGTATTTTGATGAGTATGAAAGCCTAGACACATTGACTGCGGCTGCAGCATTGCGTCAAACGTCAAATTTGTATACTCCCACGCGTACTGCGTAAGGGGTATATTAATTTTGTCACGACGTGTGTAACACCCAAAAGGAGACGTGGTAGGTACAGAAAAGTATATATATTCTTGATCAGCATCACCACCTGAGTTGATTTAGCCATGTCCGTCTGTCTGTCCGTCCGTCTGTGGACACGATTGCAGCCGCAATTTTGAAGCTATCGTGCTGAAATTCGATATTTAAGCTTTTTTTAAAAAAACTAAGATCAAGTTCGAGAATGGGCTAAATCGGATGAAAACCACGCCAACCTCCCATACAACCCTAAAATTGAAAACTCTGTTAAGAGGCTAATATTAAAGGTACCAAACGGAAACTCGATATTCGTGTATTTCATGACAAAACTGAGGTGTGTTAGAAAAATGGGCGTGACACACAAACTTACACGCCCACCTCACCCCCAAAATTGAAAACGTTATAAAATGACTTATATATAAGCTGTAGGAAAACAATTTGATATGTATGTATTTTAGACAAATAAAAATAATAAAATCTCTCAAAATCTCATAAAAAAGCTCTCCAATTTAAGATTCTTTTACCGTTAAGAATCGGCCGTGGGGGTATTTTAACTTCGGCCAAGTCGAAGATATACCTTACTAGTTTTTACATGGTTTTCTTATGGAGGTGAATGTGGTGAAAATGTTGCAACGACACCATGATATAAGGACTCAGGTAGACTTATTAGAATGACAGCATAAATTGGCATACCTATGCTGTCAAAATACGATGCTGCCATATCTTGAAACCAAAATCCAACTTTTCAGTAAAATATGTAGATGCAGATCTTAATAATAAATATAATGTACAATTATAACAAAATTAAGAATTATAAGAGAAAAACGAATTAGAAAGACGTAATGACAGAAATAAGTAAAGCTGTAGCGAACAAATTAAGTAATAGATTTGTGATGAGTGATTTTTTTAAGGATGTTTTCGATAATTTCTCCACGCAACAAGAAAAGAGGAGAAGGCTTATATTAAATTAGTGAAAATAATGCTATCAAAAACTAAAATTGCTTAAATTGCTTTGTATAATATATAAGTTTTTATCCCTTTTGTCTCATACAAAAAATTCCAAAAATTATTTTTTCCCACAAAATTCAAGATGTGGCAATATTGACGCTGAGTTTGACAGCAATGGCAGGTTGAATTCTAGGAACTCAACTCTAATAAGTCTACCTGAGTTCTTGTATCATGAACGACACTGCGTCATTGCAGCAATGTTGCTGTCGTCGATTTAGAACTTTTTCTATTTTGACGTGCGACAAGAGTAAGAACATAGGCATTTGTTAATGTTTTCGTTTAATTTCAAGCTTCTTTTGTGTTTTTTATTGTTCATTCTTTTTGTGTTTGTGTTAAATGTTTGTTTTTTAATGTAAATTCGAATCTGAATCACTCATTGCAGGTCTCTGATCAGCCCACCATATTCGTACATTGTTCGCCATCATCATTTCAACATTTTTCGTTCATGTTTTTCATCCAATTTACGCTATTTGTGGAACAAATACAATATATTTTGTACAGCATTACCAGCAAGACAGGCCATCCCGAAGTTGCCGAAGTTGACATGAATCATTACATTCAAAACGAGTTATTGATTTTGATCGTGGACATGTTGTGCAATTTGGGAATTCCCGCTACAAACAGCCGCAGGTATGACGCTTTTAACCCTAGTTCGTACGACGATTACAACATATTTAGGCCGGGCGTCACTCCGTTGACTGCGTTATAAATTATGATAAATTCTGCTTTATGAAAAGAATTTTGTGATATTTACTTACTTAATACCACATTTAATGGTAACAGAATGAATATCCACTAGAGCAACTCCATTTTGGATTTTTTTTCCTGTGCCAGATATTATCACACTGATAAAGCCAATGCGATTTAGCTACTTCATTCCTTGGTCATATCTAGACTTCATCTTTGCAAATGCAACCGAAAAACTATGAAATATTAAAGAATGAAAATGGTAGACGCAGCAGGAGTTTCAGCTCAGAACGAGCAACCCAGGCAATTTACAATTTACACTGGCACTAGCAATAATGCTGGGTAAGCAGATTTCAATGGATTTTCTTTTGCTCACCAACACTCACACAGTCACACACACACTCACGCACACAACACTGATACGAAAGAATGGATACAGATTCAAGAATTCGCACGCTACAATCAGTCTTATGCTCAGCTTTACTACTATTGTGCTCTGCTGCTTGCCCTGTTCTTCGTTCTTTGATGTTCATTGTTGATGTTTGTTTACCCTGTGGACTGTAGAGCTGAGAAATTCAATAATATTTTATTTATTGTTATGCATAGTTTTTGTTTTTTTATTGCAATGTTTGTTTTTTTTTTTTTTTTTGCTGAGCAACGTCTGTTGGGTGCACTGATGTTCGTATTTTGCTCCCACTCAGGCCAACACAATGTTTTAAGTTTGTTATTTTTGCCAAGAGAAGATAATATTTTATTTTAGTTGATGTAAACATGAAAAATTATGGCCAATCTGAAAACAGGTTAATGTTGTAGACATGTATTTTTATTATTATATACAGTATTCAAGTACAGTGAGTAGGTAACAGTATAAGGCTTAAATCTATAGAAACTGAAGCTAATTTAAGTATCATCGGCATGAGACTTTTGTGAATTTGAGAATTTTCAGAATTATTTTTCAAAAATTCATTTGAGCGAGTAAAATTATGCATAGAAAACTCTTGGGTTGACGGAATAAAGCAAAACATATAAATATAGGATTATGGTTTGTTAAAAGTCACAAAATTTAGTACCCAAAGTTAATAAATTATTGATGCAAAATCTGAAAATCAAGTACCCGGGTATATTTAAGAATGCTGTTTTGATTTGCACCACTTTATTTGTAGGGTTCCATAAGCGCAACCAAAGGGGGGGCTCGGGGTTTAAACCCCCCCAAAAATTATTGTAGTATCAAGAAAAATAGTATTCAATCAAAGTTAGTCACATGAAAAGCAACACACGTTTTATGAAAGGAGTGAAAGCCCCAAATGTATATTTCAAATCGATTCTGGTTGATGCATAATCTGCTAAATTAGTCATATTTTATTCCTTCAGACTGCACATTAAGCCGACTCAAAAGTAAGAAGAACTCTTAAAAACTAGAAAATATTGTTTTTAAACACCTATAAAAAATTCATTATTCTTGATATTCAAATGCATTTAAGATTATTGGAAAAGTACTGAGCTCTTCTTTCTTTTGGTGTTGGTGTTGTTTAATCAAAACTGAGTACTATGAAAAATGAGTTTTTTATAAGTGTTAAAAAATATAAATAGTCGAAAATCATGAATTTTGTACTGGAGCGCTATCTGCGCACATTTAACTAAAAACTGGTTAAAAGAAATCGATTTGCGTACCTAAAAACTCATATGTACCCACTAATATATATATACCCACCAAAATTTGCCAAAATCAAACAGTAAAAAAATAATAATTGAGCTGAAGGAAGCTTTTGAATATCGATTTCTGACATTTTATATAATTGTGGCACTTAGTTTTGGTTAAACCGCTCCATACGATATATCAATGGAAAGAAGAGCTGAATAATTTATCCAATAAATTTAAATTCATGTGAATATCATGAAAAATACATATTGTACACGTATTTAAAACAACCTCTTTTCGAAAATGACAAAATATGGATTTTTTGGGGTCTCAATAGAGTTTGTAAACACAAAAAATTTCCAAAATTTTTTTAGTGTGAAAATTTTTATTTTTCAGTTTTTTAGACAATGAAAATGTTTAGTGTTTTGCTTATCTTGGGTATGCATTCTGAAGAAAAAAGTTTATTCAAAAATTCGTTTTCTGCAGAAAAGATGTTCAGAAGAACCAAAACCGCTCCATGGAGATTTCTCCGATCCAAGCAAAATTATACAGAAATTGTTTTTAAGAGTCCTTCTAACTTTTAAGTCAGTGTCTAGTCAAATTTCAATTTCGATCCGGCACATGTTTAATTTTTGTTATATTCTGATTCTGACCACTTGAAGGGTTGTTGGCAATAATTCGATGTGTATCTTTTCAACTTCTAGCGTGGAGGAAACTTGAAATATTTGGAAACAAATTAATTCAAAAGTAAGACATAGTAAAAAAGCCTAAATTTGAGGAAAATCGGTTGAATCACTCGCCACTGAAAAAATCAAAGAAATTTCCTGTTAAATTGTTATTTTTCGTCCTTTTTGAAAGTCATTTTTTAATCATCGATAACACAAACTCTACAGAATTAAGTTTATAGTAAAGTCATGTGATTCATTATAAAAATAATTCCGAATGACTTCCGAAAGTGGGAAAAAAATTTACAATTTCTAATTTTCCATCGTTTTTTCCAAATCCTGTTTCATAAAATTTCTCTAAATTTTTAAATATTATCCGATATTAAGGAATTATGGCTTATTAGGTAAAAATATGTTGGTTTAATTTTTCTTCTGTTCGCCCATCCAGTGACATAATATAGTTATACGCCTTATTCATAATCTTCCATTGGATTTTCAAAATCTGTGTCATGAAATTCCCTCAAAATTGCGCCAATATTAACCGATTTTGGAAAAGTGTAGGAAAGACCTATCGTTAAAAATATATTATTTCGATTTCGTCAGCATTTGCGCATTGGACAAGTAATACCAAACGATTTTTTCAAACTCAGACTCTTTGTTTTTCATCCCAAGGTGTCAGAAATTTAGCGGTTTTTACTTTCGGAATTGAGCATAATTAGTGCTCACTAAAGGACGAATTTTAAAGCTAGTGCCAGCCAATTGGGTATTTTTACAACGAAGTGATGTATGGATGAAAAATTTTCACTGCACTCAAATATGCTAAAGAGTTTTCTCCAGAGAATGCTTTTCTCTAAATGTGATACTAAAAAATCCCTAAAAATGATAAAAAGCTTCCATGAAAAAGGGAAATTATTAAAAATATATCGTTTTTAGAGAATAAGACTTTTTAATTTTTGAAAAAAGATTTAATTTTATTGAAGAAAATACTTCGCACAATGAATTTTTTATCAAAATTTAGTAAAAATTTTTCATTTTCCTTAAATTTTTCTCTATAAATGAGAATTTTTTGTGTGAGAAAAATACTTATCATTATTAGAGACATTGAAATATTTCCATTTCCCATAAGTGAAGAAATATTTATTTGAAAATGTGAAAATTTATTCTAATTGAATTATCGAAAATAGAGAAATTTTTTATCAAAGGTATTTTTTTTCTGAATGTGGGGATAAAAATATTGAATTTTTGCTGACCTTATTGGGACTCGAGTAAAAATGAAAATATTTTAGCTCAAGCCTTATAACCTTCGTATAAATGCCAAACAAGAAAAAAATCCATTAAACGGCCTACAACTGGTGTTTGCAAAATATTTTGGCCGAACAGATCCTAAACAACGTTGAAGCCAGTTTATTTTAAAACGACCGCTACCACTGCTGTGCACCTTCTGTACGGATAGAATGTCTTGACAGTGACCGTTTTAATTAAAAAAAAAATATGGTGCTGCTCATGACTGAAGTTTGAACAAGGAATCATTAGTGCAAAAATTGAACGCACTAACCGCTACAACTCAGCCGCTGTAATTACGTAAAATTGTTTTTATATATAAGTTCTACATTTGATAAAACCCACCCCAAAAAAAATTTCTGGTTGCGCCCCTGTAGGGTTCTAACAAGTTGTTCGATTTCGGAAGAGAACTTTTGGAAGTAGTCATGTTTTTGGTATAAAATCCATTTTGAAATTAGCAAAAAACCACCAACAAAACTTCAAAGTAATGGGAAAGTAGTTCACGTTTCACTTGTCATTGAACATTAGATTCATACATTTTGTACACTTCTCTCATGAACTATTTTTGCCCTCCATGTATTTGTAAATGAATTTTAATCACAAAAATTCTGAATGATTCGTGTTTCTCTTGTAAGTTTTCATGGTAAATACATAATTTTGCATTGCTTCATGTATTTTGTACACACACTTTTTGAACTTTAAACGATAGGCTTATAAAATATTCATGTTCTCGTGTCTTCTTCTTTTGTATATTATGTACATTGATATCATGAAAAGTTCATGCGACCTTATGTAATTCGTAACTGGTCTTAAATTCGTGAATATGATTCATGGAGATCATGTTAAATTTTTTAATTATAGTGTACTTTTTTGGTTCAGTGCTGAATGTATAAGAAGATATGAGAACATAATCATGTACCAAAGATGTATCATTTCTCATCAAAATAAAGTAAAATGTTCTCACATTTAAGTCAAATAAGTGACTTTTTAATAAATGAAAACTTTGCATAGATTGGTCAGATGGGTCCCATAAGTACCGATTATTTAATTCAAGTTTACAGACACCTGAAGTTTTCATTGAAACACAAAAGCCTCAGAAACACAAAATTTCGACTTATTCAAAATACTTGTAATCTGCTTTTTTCAGACATCCTTTTTGATACAGTCTATTTTTCATTGAGTTTCTGTTTTTAGTATATAAAATATTATATATCAAAATTGGTTGTTATATAGTTTTTAAAAACTGTAGCCCAAAACTGTGTGGCTTAAAGTCTTGCCATTTCAGATAACAAGTTTCTTATGCATTTGAATGGAATTTTATTGAGAACAATTTTAAATCCCTGCGATGCTGCTTATGCTGTGCATCTAGTGCAATTTTTCTAAGCCACTATTTTTTTAAAAAAAAACAAACAAATTTTGTTGTGAAATGCATTTTATGCTTCGCTTCGCTCTGCCGTTGCTTCTTTTTAAGTCCTTTCCCCCCCTAACTGTTCGTTCAATGAATTGTTTCAAAACAAGGCAAAGTTTTTAGTACTTGAAATATTTGGAAGTTTTCCTTTTTGTTATTTTTCCTCCCCTTCCCCCCCACCTAATATTTTGTTGTTTGTTGTTGCTTTTGTGTGCTTGAGTTCAGAACCTTTTGCATTTCTTAAATGCATCTGAAGCTTAACAAAAAACGACTAGAAAAAAATATGCCAAACAATACCTTGGCCTCGACTCACTCGTTCGCTTGTTGCGACATGCCGATGTTGAAGTGGCATAGTTTTTCTAGAATTTTCATTGCTACACATTAAAGTGCAGCTTTGCGCCCGCGTACCGTAAAAGAGGTGAACATTGCTTTTGTCATGTTTAGAGAATGTTTTTATAACAGCAAAAGCTGCATAAAGTAATTATCCAATTTTAACAAAACTTAAAGTGCTGAAAAGTCAACTGAGCCCCAAACTACAAAAACTATAATTAACCGTTACATTGAACTCCCACCAACCTCTTCTTGTGAGGGTGGAAAATTTCAAAAAATGTCTACATGAAAAAGTCAACATTTCTCTGTGGCCCGACGATAGAATTATTACACCGTGAATGGAAGGAGTGGTGAGCGTGGCATGAAGGTTTAGTGTGTGGCTTTGTAAGCCCGAAGACCGAGGTCTAATCCCACTCGCGGCAAAGTTTTTTCAATAAAAGAAATTTCTGATCGGTGACCACCTCTTTGAAGACAATTGCGAACATCAGAGAGTAAAAAATGCCATGTTAAGCTTCTTGAGAACATGAACCTCTAGCCGCTTAGAGTCGGCATAAAACATCTAGGTCCAGTACTAGAACTGTCGCACAGACTTTTCGTGATAAATCAAAAACAAATTATAAAATAAAAATAAATTTATATTTATTCTTTGTAATTTTATTCGCAATTTCTCATCATTCAATTCGAAGCAATCAGCCTTAATTTTTTAAACAATTTTAGCCGCTTTGTAAAAGATGAGGACGCGGTTCTCACCTAGTTTTTCGGAATGTCATCCCATATTTTTCTCAATCGATGCTTAAATATATCCACCGTCATGTTTATAACATTGCCTAATTTCCTCAAAATTATGCCTCAAAGAGAGAAGTCCAGAGGTTTTAAGTCAGGGGAGGACGGAAGCCATTCGTTAGAAGAAAAAATATCTGGATTTAAGCACGACACAAACTTTAGCAGACTTTTGGTCCAACTTTGAAGCAGAATCTTCCTGAAAGTAAAATTTGTTGTCACTGGACATTTCGCTCCAAGTAGTACTGGGAAATGATTTAAACGTCCGTTTCTATGAAAAAAACTGGTCATTTTCTCATCGCAGAAGTAGAAACCCAACTAACCATGCCATCTTTTGGCGAACCCGGGGCAGGAACGTAGAAGATGAGGTATGGTTTTTTCGTCTCTGTAGCTTCTTCGTTTCCAAAAAAGTTTACCCGGGTAGCATGTCTGCCTATCAAGCAGTGCCCTGTTATGATTGCCATCATAATGCAAACGTCTTACCTTTTCAGCACCTGAGTTCAAGAGACGGCCAAATAAGCTCAGAAATCTTACAAGTACAGAGTTCAGCTCATCGGGTTTTGGTTTTCGATTTAGTATAATCGTTGATCAGCAGCTTGAAAGTAGCTAGTGTCATAACTGGTGGATTCGTGTAAATGTCTATTCGCCATTGTTCGCAACAATTGGCTCTTTCTGCGATCTCAATTCATCGATTTTTGCGCTTGAACTTGAGTTACACATATATAAAGTCAAATGAAATGAAGCAGCTGTTGCCTCGTGACCCGGAACATGATTGCTGAAGATGATTGTTTTTTCCAAAAAATCATCTTAAAGGACAAGGTTTATTTCCACCGCGGTTATGTTAACAAGCAAAACTGCCGTATCTGGGGCTCGGAAAATCTACAAGAGATCGTGGAGAAGCCATCCACCGAAAGTCATTGCTTGGTGCGGTTTTAGGGTCGGATGCATCGGGCCTTTTTTTCGAAGATGAAGATAGAAACACTGAAAATTTCAACGCTGAATACACTTTGTTGGAGGACTTTTTTGTGCCAGATCTAGAAGTTCAGGGTCTGGACGATATGTGTTTTCAGAAGGACGGCACTTCACAACTCGCCTCAATTAAGACTTTTTGCTTAGCAATTTCACGAACCGTGTAATTTCTCGTAGCGACGATGTGAATTGGCCACCTAGAACATGATTTGACGCCGTTTAACTTTTTCTGTGGGGTTACACGAAGTATGCAGTCTATATAAATGATTCGAAGACGATTCCAGGCTTGAAAAGCAACATAACATCGATTATTCGGGCCATTCCGTAGGCCATACTGCAAAATGTCATCGAAAATATGGCTGAAAGAGTGAAATATCTACAAAATAATCGTGGTAAATATTTCCGCGAAATAATTTTCCGCACATAATTCTATTACGTGACCTGCGAACGAAATAAAATATTTGGAAAATTTCCGAACCGTTTGCGTTTTATTCAAAATCAGAATACAATGCATCTTCATGGAACATCCTTTAAGTGACCTTGCTAAAGGTTGGCCACCATATTGCAATGAAATACACTAGTATAAGGCCTTTTAACCCCAGTGAACAACCAATGAAAAATTCGGGGCTAAAAACCTCACCTATGTCTTTTTTACATGTGATCAGCGCAATTCAGGGTTTTTAATTCACTCTGAAGGTTCAGTTAACTAACGCCCAATGAAATAACGACCAAAATAAAAAATGAAATAACGCCCAAAATATTTTGGGCTTTAAAGAATGAAATAACGCCCAAAAAAATAAATGAAATAAAGCCCAAAATAAATGAAATAACGTCCAAACCAAAAATGAAATAACGCCCAAAATATTTTCAAAGAAAATCAAACAAAATATTTTGGGTCTTATTTCATAATGAAATAACGCCTGAAACTCGTATGAAAAATATTTGGGCGTTATTTCATATTTGAAATTGGGCGTTATTTTTTAATGAAATAAAGCCCAAAATAAAAAATGAAATAACGTCCAAATAAAAATTTCATTATGAAATAACGCCCAAATTTGTTTGGAATTTTTTTGGGCGTTATTTCATTTTTTATTTGAGCGTTATTTCATTAGGCGTTATTTCACTGAACCACTCTGAAATGTTAAACTCCAGATGAGCTTCCTATCGAGAATTAGTCCCAGGCATTTTATATTATCCTTGAGAGATAGTACAGCCCTATTTAGACGAATTGGTGTTAAAGACAGAATTTTATCTCCTTCTTAGACTATTGCCTTAAACTCTAAGTTCACGCTTATGTGGATTTGCCTTATAAGAAAATACTTGCTTCATTTTCCTTGCGCTTCAGCATCTTTGCCTTTGCACATTTCTCGTACCAGGCCAATTTCGCTGTACGGACCCGCTTGCTCTTGCCGAGGGAGCCTGTACGCCGTTCAACAACCCAACTTGATCCAAGTTTAGTCAAGATTTTTGCCTTTGACGGGCTACAGCCTGAAATTAATCTAGCTTCAGCTCTTGCAAAAGTGCTAGGGCCAAGATACGCCCCACGAGCAAAGGCTGCCTTTGTGACCGGCACACCGGTATTGTTGCTTTGGTTACAGCTGGTGTTATTGTTGATGCCGAGATAAGCTGAGGGGCAAAATTCACTGAATTAAGCTGCCGCTCGGAGCTTTGTCTTCTGCCAGCTACTTGGTGGTAACGGGATTAAAACCCCGTTCTGGTTTTTATGAGTTCCGGACTTAGTTTTTGTATGTTTGATATTTAATAGAAGGTCTACTCCCACCTAGGTCCCCTAGAATTCATGGCAGAATTCTGACCAGAATGGATATGAATATGAATATGTTTATGGATATGGATATGGATATGGATATGGATATGGATATGGATATGGATATGGATATGGATATGGATATGGATATGGATATGGATATGGATATGGATATGGATATGGATATGGATATGGATATGGATATGGATATGGATATGGATATGGATATGTATATGGATATGGATATGGATATGGATATGGATATGGATATGGATATGGATATGGATATGGATATGGATATGGATATGGATATGGATATGGTTATGGATATGGATATGGATATGGATATGGATATGGATATGGATATGGATATGGATATGGATATGGATATGGATATGGATATGGATATGGATATGGATATGGATATGGATATGGATATGGATTTGGATATGGATATGGATATGGATATGTATATGGATATGGATATGGATATGGATATGGATATGGATATGGATATGGATATGGATATGGATATGGATATGGATATGGATATGGATATGGATATGTATATGGATATGTATATGGATATGGATATGGATATGGATATGGATATGTATATGGATATGGATATGGATATGGATATGGATATGGATATGGATATGGATATGGATATGGATATGGATATGGATATGGATATGGATATGGATATGTATATGGATATGGATATGGATATGGATATGGATATGGATATGGATATGGATATGGATATGTATATGGATATGGATATGGATATGGATATGGATATGGATATGGATATGGATATGGATATGGATATGGATATGGATATGGATATGGATATGTGTATGGATATGGATATGGATATGGATATGGATATGGATATGGATATGGATATGGATATGTATATGGATATGGATATGGATATGGATATGGATATGGATATGGATATGGATATGGATATGGATATGGATATGGATATGGATATGGATATGGATATGGATATGGATATGGATATGGATATGGATATGGATATGGATATGGATATGGATATGGATATGGATATGGATATGGATATGGATATGTATATGGATATGGATATGGATATGGATATGGATATGGATATGGATATGGATATGGATATGTATATGGATATGGATATGGATATGGATATGGATATGGATATGGATATGGATATGGATATGGATATGGATATGGATATGGATATGGATATGGATATGGATATGTGTATGGATATGGATATGGATATGGATATGGATATGGATATGGATATGGATATGGATATGTATATGGATATGGATATGGATATGGATATGGATATGGATATGGATATGGATATGGATATGGATATGGATATGGATATGGATATGGATATGGATATGGATATGGATATGGATATGGATATGGATATGGATATGGATATGGTTATGGATATGGTTATGGATATGGATATGGATATGGATATGGATATGGATATGGATATGGATATGGATATGGATATGGATATGTATATGGATATGGATATGGATATGGATATGGATATGGATATGGATATGGATATGGATATGGATATGGATATGGATATGGATATGGATATGGATATGGATATGGATATGGATATGGATATGGATATGGATATGGATATGGATATGGATATGGATATGGATATGGTTATGGATATGGTTATGGATATGGATATGGATATGGATATGGATATGGATATGGATATGGATATGGATATGGATATGGATATGGATATGGATATGGATATGGATATGGATATGGATATGGATATGGATATGGATATGGATATGGATATGGATATGGATATGGATATGGATATGGATATGGATGTGGATAGAGATAATGATATGGATGTGGAAAACAGCAAATGATTTATTTTTCTTTGTTATACAAAAATTATGGTGAGTCTGCTTTATCACGTACGCAGTAGTACAAATTGTTTAAAGAGGGCTAAATATCATTTGACAACTTGTTTCACCCGTCTTCAGTGATGTTGATTGCTTTCTTCGATTCTCACGGTGTTGTGCACTCAGAATTATCCTGCGCAAGGTCAAGCGGTAAACAATCAATATTATTTCAGTGTTTTAAAGCATTTTCGAGAGAATATTCGGTGAAGGAGGGCAGAGTAATGGAAGAACCGCGTAATGCACCAGTTCACACATGACGCATTGTTCACGATTATTTGACCAAAAACAATCTCAATGTTGTTTAACAAGCACCATATATGACAGATAAGGCGCCAAAATAAATACTGAATTATTCTTTCGTTGTTGTTTTATTTACTCAACTCAGTTTTGATAAAAATTCTTTTTTATTTAAAATTTTAGACTGTCATTACTCACTTTCTAAAAAAGAGTAATCAAAATTTAGGAAGAGTAATAAATACTCAAAAAAAAACATAAAAATACTTAATTTTTATATATATTTTTTTTAATTTTTTTAAATATATTTCTGTAATCTTGCATTTAGTCTTTATTCAAAATAAATTCTAGAGACATCTTTGTGAGCAGCTCCTACGGTACGTACTTTGCCCCCGCTTGAGCGCAATGAAACATTTGTTTTTTTAGAGAAAAGAAGCGTTAACACAACAAGCACAACTTTTGCAGTAGCTTGAATGTTAGAAAGAATTTCTATAATTTTGCCATTTTTATTCATGCACTCCGCACTTTTTACTCCCCCACTTCATTGGAAAAGTAGTAGTAGCAACGTTTTGATACTAACTGTTATTTTTGCTACCTTTTTTTTGTGCTTTGTTTCATTGCGCTTTTATTAAATTTCCGCACTTTTCCGCACAAACACTGCAAACGAAGTGAAGTAAACAATATTTTCATGACTCCAAGGAAATAACTTATGTATGCAGTTTTGATTGGAAAACAATGAGCAGTGATAAGCATATGAAATGGCATTCTGAAAATTTCCCAAAAGGGACTTTTTGCCAGCTCTATACAGCAACAGGCCAGACGTTGAGGTGCACATAAAATCACAAAACCAAATATCTTACACACAAGCATACACTACATATTGGCTAAAAACGAAAACACACACACAGAAATCAGGAACAATCAGGTAGCAACTTTATACATAGCTTTCTTTTAGTTATACTTTTTCTGCTCTGCAAACTTAGTTCAAATGCTGAGAAAGAAACAATTTTACGATTGAATAAATAAACATTAAAATAATTGAACACCTGAGGGAATTATTTTTTCCCTTTTTTTTGTTTTCTTTAGCATGTTGAAAGCTATTCAACCAGGTGCGACAAGTTTCCACTTGAGCTTAAAATCTGAATAATTTGGCAATAAAATTGAAAAACAATCGAAAAACAATTAGATTTATGCTCGAGGGTTGGGAGAAGGTCTTTGTGAATAAATAAAAAGGAAAAAAATAAGGTATCGAATTCTTTGCACTCACATATAAATGGTCAACATATGATTTGAATTGTCTTGGCATGGAATAAATGTAAATAACCGAAAGGAAATTTTTGTTATTTATTTGGGTTTCTTTTAAATTTCTGTTGATATAATTTGAATTTGATTCTCGCAGTCAATTTGTCAATATGCTATAAGATTGCCTACATAATTGACGGTACTTATATTTAGTTGAGGTATAAGAAGCAAAATCACAAATATTATGAGATTTTAAGTATTTTTTATAATATTTTGATTTTAAGTTTCTCAGATTTTTCAGTTCTTTGGTATACCAAGTGGGACCAGATATTAGAGAGGCTTTTCTCTGAGGAACTGAAGTTGAAAAGCAATTATTAAGAGTATTGTTAAAAGCAAACACGGCAGAATCGAGGGTTTGTGGCAATATTCTTGTAGTATTGATATTAAGTAGTGATGACCAGTTGATAATTGACAAATTATTTCTTAAAATTACATAGTTTGTTCTTTTAAAGTTGAACTCTGAGGGAGAATTCAAACGATTTGATATAGATTGTTTGGGAAAATTCAGAGTGATTTCAACAGTCGGATGGTGTAAGTCCTCCGGATACACAAGTGGATCAGACCTATTAACTGAAACAATATTACTATCATCAAAAAATATAAGGTCTAACAAACGGTTATTTCTATTATAGTGATAATTGATTTGAAAAAGTCCTTGACTCAAAAGCTCATTTAAAAATGAGTTAACAGATGATTGTTCTGAAGACGGCAGGAATACTGCTGAATTTTCAGCACATCGGTTCCAAGAAACGTTAGGAAGGTTGAAGTCACCAGTTATTAAAATGTGGTCGTGAGGCTGAAGTTGTGAGCAAATTTTACCAATCGACAATAGATGTTTCCCATACACCTCGACATTGGAAGCAGGAGGAATATACGAACATGTAATATAAATTCTCAAAGAACCAAACTTCACAAGAACACAGCAAAATTCAATATCTAAAGACTCTGATATTATTATTTCTTTTGAGAAGTGTGAAGACTAAACGGCAATAAAAACGCCACCCCCATTGCAAAAATTACCAGCAATAGCGTTTCTATCTTTACGGTATATATTAAAATTGTTAGACAGAATTTCAGTATTTAAAATATTAGGTTTAAGCCAAGTCTCACTGAAAGCAATAATGTCAAAGTGAAGATTATGGCTTAATATGAACAAATCTGTCAACTTGGTATTTAAACCTCGGACATTCTGGTATACGACTAAGAACTGATGGCAACAATCTTGTTTTTTGAGTTAGTGGTGTGGGAAGGTAAAGTAGCTAAATACATTTTAGGAGGTGATCTAGGAATAAATTCATGAACCACGGTATTTTCAGGCCAAAAACGTTGATCCATGACTTTACCAAAGAGATCACCTGGTAAATTAATTCTAAAAGAAGAAGAGAACCGCTAATATGAAAACTTGAATTTGTGAACCGAAATGTTCTTATTAACAAGTTTCAACTTTGAGTTTATGTGATGTAAAACATCTTCTTCAGATGTATCAGGAGCAAAGCGTGAGGCAAATATAGACCTAACAGAATGGACAATAACAAGTTCCTTATATATAGACTGGTCACTATTTTTTATTAATATCTGTTTAGGTATAGCACCAGTAGAGCTAGAAGAGATACTAGAAGACGAAGGAGCCGAAATTGGAGCAACACAGGCTTCGGTGTAAGTTTTTTTCCTACCAGAAGGACTTGGAGAATCACTTACGACGATAGTTGGTGCCACTGCAGGAGCTTCAGCTGTTTGTAAAATAATATCAGCTGCTGCAGGCACATTTGAAGAGACAGTCTTATTAGTTTTTTTGTCATCACTGACAGACTCAGTTGACTGTGCTTCATGTTCTATGCTCAAATTTGGTGAAAGCAAGATTAAGTCGTTGTTAGTAGACGGAGGTATGGCTATAGCAGAAGGTTTTGCGGTATTTCGAAGATTCTTATATGGCCGCTTTCGTTTTGGAGATACTGAAGCTTCCTCCATAATTTTAAACTTCTTAAATAAATCTTCAAAATCAGCCAATCTGGCTTGAGCAGCCGCTAAATCCTTCGAAACCTCTAAAAAGCCTTTACGAGATTGTCGTATAAGCTTTAAAATATCCACATCGGTAGATCTGCAATTTTCGCACGCCCAACGAAGTCCTTTACCTTCATTAAGTGCATCAAAAATTCTCGCAGTCAACATTGCACACTTTATATGAAAGAACGCGTCACATAACCAGCAATGGACTAGCCTATCTGATTCACCCTTAACAGTGCAGTTACGAGAATTGCAGAACATTTTTATAGTTAAAGTTAATAATAAATAAAAATTTAAAAGAAAAAATAAAAATTTAATATTAAATAATTAAATTGAAAAAAGCTCAATGGCAACCCCAGTAGCGTAGCAAGGGGGGGCGGGGGGGGGGCGGTCCGCCCCGGGTGCACGCCAAAATGGGGTGCAAAATTTGGCAAAAGCACTTTTTACCACACAATTTTCGATTTTTTTAAATAAAAAGAAAACACCTCAATGACTTCGGTTTTATATTTGAATATCAAGAGGGTGCAAAAGTGAATGAAAATAGTTTTAACCATCTCCAGGACTTCGTTTTTATTGAAAAAAGCTTTAACTTTATATTAAATTTTGTTCAATATTAACGCTCACACTAAAACCCAATTCAATTTCATATGTAATTTTTCATTGGTTAGGGGTGCAATTTCCAAACGAATTATATTAACATTATGTTATAAAGATGGAGTACAAAAGTAAAAATGTTAAAACATTTTTTTATATTCCATTAAGTTTTATAAAAAAGCACTTTTTTACATCTTATATTTAGGTTAAGAAGTGTTTAAACTTGCTAGCACAGTAGACATTTCTAAAACCATTTAGTTTCGAAAACCTGCATGATTTTCAGAGTATGATGAATGGAGATGTCAGTTGTTTTGTAAGCAATACATTTCTCCAGAACTTTTCAGAAAACATGTTCATGTCATTAACGTCGAAAATAAAAATATACTTTATGATTTTGTGATTACTAATTTCTGAGACTATATATCATGGAACAAACTCCATTTACATCTTTTCACCTGCTAGAACATAATTTTGAATAGTAATATGTTTTGGGTATACTGTTACATAAAACTAGTAGTTTAAAAATCATTAATAAACTTTTAACTTGCTTAAAAAATTTCTAAAAAATTATATTGATTTAAATTCATTACATTTTTGATTGAAATTAAAAAAATGGCGTTCTATGAAAATTTATGGCGGTCTGACTTTTTTTTATTTTATTTTGAAGATGTCTATTAAAAACTTCAAGATGGTTTTCTGAATCCTTTATTTTACTAAAATAATTATTATTATGTTCAAATCAACCAACAAAAACTATCAAAAACTCAGTTTTAAGAGAAGATAAGATGCACAGTTCCTTAAAAATTATTCTAATTATTAAAATTAAATTTTGTTCTCAATCACCGAATGTGAAGAATCAACAGATTTCTTGGAATTGCCAGGTCTTTTTGAGCCATTCATGACTCTTGACCTTGTCCAACCTGGGCAAGTTTGCTTTGGGAATTATGTAGATAATGAGAATGAAAAAAAAATTCTGATATCAATTTGGTATCACTGTAATATTGTGATACTGAGATATTTATGGTGGTATTTATGGTGATATTTATTAAGCAGTCAAATAAAACAGACCTCAATCTTGTCTATAAAAGTCCAAGCGGAGATTAATATAGATACACTGAGAAAAAAACATACTTTAAAATTAAACAAAAACTATTTAAATAGAAATTTAACGCCTTTGCGTTTCTACAAAATAATATTTAAAACAAGTGTGTTTAATTTTCAACCACCTATAAACTCCTCTCTTTTTTTATTTCTCTCTAATTATTTTTTTGAAAAAACAAACAAAAATTTGAATTCAATGACAATTTTTTAATTTTTTGAATTGGTTTGACAAATATCGAACATATCGATGGTTACCTTTTGACAAAAAAAGGTTTACTGCATTTTCCAAATCATCAGTGTAATATCTACCTTGTGTAAATTTCTTGAAAATGCATAACCAATGGATGCTGCTCAGTATACAGTTGAAATAAGTGTTTTTTACTGAAATGTATTGAAATTTAAAAAAAAAAATCGACGTTTCTGAACATTTAAAATTTTTCTCTTACCACTTTTGTGCGCTTAACCATCGATATGATAAAATAAAAACTAATTAATTAAATATTAAAATATTTCAAATGCAAACTGGTGCTAAAACTCGGAGAAGTTAAAAAAATGGCATCGAAAAAAATATGCTTTAAAACATGTGTATTGAATTTTAAAATTTTTGTTTTAAATTTGGTTTTCATAGCAAAAACATTGTTGTAAAAACAAAAACTTTTGTTTAGAATTTAACTTTAAAACCAGCTCTGTTTATTTTTAATGAATTTGTTTCAAGCTCTATTTCAAAAACAAATTCGTTAGATATGAACACACTTTCATTGTGTAGAAATTTTGTGTAGAAAATGGGGGTTGATTTCGAAAAAATATTTATATTAATAGTTATTCAGGATCACTAGGGAAAATTTGTCAACGTTTTGCTTCCAGGCCCTATATTTTTCAATTCTGCAAAATTTTTCGTATATTTTTCAATGTTTTCTATATTAAACTAACTTAAGTTTTTATATTAAAACTGATATAGTGTGGTTTACTGATAGCAAATTTTTCTCTCACAACTTATAAGCCCGGTAGACAAAAATATTGTAACAATTCAGAGAAAATTCTTCAAGTTTCTGAAAATTTTAGATTCTTACTTCTTTTATCAAATATTCATGGATAGCATAGTTTTGTTTACTTTTTGAATCTCTTCTAAAATATGTCATTTTTGCAGAGGTTGATTCGAAAATATGTAGTAAGATTCATCGACTTATTTTATAAAAAAAATCTTCTAAAGGGGTGCACAATTTAGTTTCCGCCCCGGGTGCGACCAACCCTAGCTACGCCACTGGGCAACCCTATTTACAATTATGGTTTGAGGATAGGGTAAACTAAACGTCAAACAGTTTGAACAGTTAGAGAAGCGCTGTGGTGCAAGAAACAGCAAAAGTAAACAAAGAAAATGACAAGAAATGAAAAAGAAACTTCGCTCTCACTTCACGAGTTAAAACAAGAAATTGTTGTTGCTAACGCAAAAACAATTTATGTAAACAAGTTAAGCAAATAATTATTAAAGCAGATAACAATAAATAAAAGCAAATATGCAAATAAGTAAAAGGATTATTTTAGCGCTTTCTTGAAGAGTCCCAGCAAAAATTGATGATCAGCAAATTAAGGAGACCACGGAAAATTCAATTTAAATTTTTTAATTAAGCAAATCTTCGAAATGATTAATAAATTTGAAAGAAACTTTTAAAATATCGCGATTAAAAAAAAGAACGTTTTGACGCAAACAGTGTTGGCAACGAACAGTGATGATTTTGATATATATGATTTTATTTTAGACTAAATCAAGATTTATTTCTGTGTAAAAGATAAATAATAATTTTAATTAATTTAGTTATAAATATATTTATTTGTCTTTTTGAATTTCAGTCAGAAAAATTATTAAATCTTCGTGATTTAATTTTTTCCTTCGGTTACGTTTTACTTCTAAGTAAAAAGGCTTGAATCGCGCATTCAACTAAATATGATGATGGAATCGATATCAAATATTTTTCCACCTGAACAAATAAGGCAGTATAGTAAGTGGTTACATGTTTTTAAATTTTAGTTTCAACTCATCATTTGAAATTATCTTAATAGTTGCCTGCTGAAATTGTATTTCACATTTAGTAGTTTAGTGTGTAACCAAAATATTCATGGTGAGAAGATCTTGAAATTTTTTTAAAAAATTAATAAAAATTATTTCAAAATATTGGCAATAACTAACAAGTTATTTTCAGTTTTTCCACTGACGATAGATTCGTTAAAGCTTTCAATAGACAGTGTGGTTGAATCCCTTGTTTTTCTCTCTTTATTTAGAGCGAAAAAATACCAAGGAAAATATTAGATTAAAAAAATTTTGATATTCGGAAAAATTTGATTATTGTACATAGAGTGTGCACTAAGCCGGGTCACCAAAAATGAATATAAAAAGACACCCCCTAAAATGAAAGCTTACATCGAAAAAGTTTCAGCACTATACAATGTTTTTTTTTGGGTGTCCCAAAAAACAGCCAAAATGGTCTTTTAGTAATTACATAAGTATTTTAAGTCCGATCATTAAGTGCAGCATATCGTTGGATAGGTCTGAATGAATACTACATCGTGTTCTGTGGTGTCAGAGGTCATTTTCAAGTAGATATTTTACAATTTGTATTTTTTTGCTCTAGGTACCCCATAACTTCGATTTAAAATTATTGTTTGAATAAACTTCATAAAAAATCAAAGTACTCTTGTGAAGAAATTAATTGATTCATGATCGGACTTAAAATACTAATGTTATAACTAAAAGACCATTTTGGCTGTTTTTTGGGACACCCAAAAAAAAAATTTGTACAGTGCTGATACACTTTCGATGTAAGCTTTCATTTTAGGGGGTGTCTTTTTATATTCATTTTTTCTCCCATATAAAGCGACCCACTCTAGTGTGCACTGTTTAATTTTATAGTGTTTTCTTTTCCCAACGAAAAATTCTGCCCTCTGAAGATTCAAAAGTTTTTACATTTTGACCTGAACTCACAGAATTTTGACCTGTTCTTGGCTGAGAATAGAGAAATGAGAATTCTGTTGGCTTCGTCGCCGTCGTTGTAACGAAAAGTTATTTATAAAATTTTGATGTGTGTCTTTTAACTGCTTAATTTTAATTGAACCGTCAATGATAACGTTAACTATTTTCAATTGAGAGGTCAATTGAGATGCAAAAGTTTTTTGCTTTTGAGGGGCACATTTTTGAGAAAAGAATTCGATTTTATGAAGAAGGGTAGAATTTTGTTTAAGAAAAGAACGGAAAAAATTCTGAATTCTCAAAGAGGGCAGAAAAAATGTAGAATTTTTTCGAGAAAAGAAAACGCTATTAGTTTTATCGGATCTATTCATTGAAAAATTCTTTTTTTCTGTTTCCTACTGCCGCACAGTGAATCGCCTCCCATACAAGAAATGGACAAAAATAGAAAGAATGGTCGGAATTGATTGAAATTTTGTTGCTTACACACTCTAAAAAGTAAAGCGTATTTTAAAGACTGCCTTTAAATCAACTTGTGCCTGAATTTAAGCATGTTTTGAATTGTAGTATTCTAAATGCTTAAAAACCTAAAGAAACATATATAAAATCAGCTTTTGGAAGTTGATTTTAAGACAAGCCAGTTAAATATAAACAAACTTATTGGTTTTTGTATTAAAAATGTCTACAATTCATCATATGAGTCTTAATTTAAGATAGCTTGCATTGCTATTCAGGCCAGTTTGTTTACGATAAGGGCTGAAATTCAGCGAAGGTAAGGCTGCATTTACCATTTAACTGCCTTTAAGTCAGACATCATTGAATGCTGTTTTACAGTATAACAAGGCAAAATTGATTTCAGCAAAATCCGTCTTAATGCTGTTGCAGCTTATTTTAAGACAATTCTTCACCTAATATTAAGATTTACTTTTTAGAGTGCAATTAATGTGATAAAAATGATATATTCTGACATTATTCGAAAGAAAACAGTTGTTATATCATGTATTTTACATAAAATATAAGTCAAGAATCTGAAATTTAAATATCTTTTTTGAAATAATTGGTCAGAAACTTGTTTTAAATAATCACTTTATAAAACTTTGAAATTAAAAAAGAACTTCAGAAGTACTTGTTAAATGATTGCAGTTTTGAAAACATCAGCATCATTTATGTTTGTTACATTTTAGTATTTGTTACTATTTGATCAAATGCTATCAGCTCAACTCCTCATATATATTTTAATACCTTGCTTGTTAGACCGGATCAAAATTTAGATGCCGCCGGTCGGGGTCTCAAAAGTTAGAAAACTTATGATTTCTTACTTACAATGATTTCTGCATATTTTTTTTTTTTCAAATCGGAGAAAATCCGCCGAAGCAACTATGATTCTCTTGAAGGTTCTTTTTGATAAATAAAACTTTTTTTTTTGGTTGTAACTTTTTATTTTTCATAGAACGCATACCCACATATACAGAAAGAAAAAAGAAATTAATACTTTTTCAACAACAACAATTCCACGTTATTCTAATAAAAAATATGTTTTTTACAGGGGGTTTAAGAAAATTCCTTTTTAAAAATAGCTAAAAATTAAATTTTTGGTGGTCAATAAGAGTTATAATGAAACAAAATTTCAAGAACTTTTTTATGTCAAAATGTTGGTATGAGTAAGAAATTTAACATTTTAAGAAATATGTATTTCGCACATTTCGTGAATAATAAAAAGTTCTAAGCAAAAAACATGTTTTTTTATCAAAAAAGACCTTCGGGAGAATCAAAATTGCTTCGGCGGATTTTCTTTGATTTGAAAAAAAAAGTATGCAGAAGTCATTGTAATGAGTTACTTTAATTTTGAGGCCCCGATCGGCTGACATTTTTTTCATCCAAACAAAAATGATCCGCCCGATTGCTTGTTCCCACAGCGTTCAACTATCAGTCTTTCAGTATGAACAAAAAATGCCCAATCTTTAAAAACTTATTTCTATACAACTTGAGAAAAAATTAAATAACATTAATACAAAATACCCACTACAGTATATGTATCAATAAGAACTAAAACATTATAATTTTAACAATATATTTACTCTAAATATGAACTGTCTTCAGCAGTGCTTTCTTTTGAATAAGATAACATCTTTGCAAAAGTGTCTAGTCTTCTGTCCCTTCATTATCACTTTAAAGTTAATATTAAAATATGTATTTATCATTTTGTTTTTTAGTTTGTGACATTAAGTTTCTTTTCGATACGATTCCTGCATCAGATGATAGATGCATAAAACGCATAAGATCTTCATTTGTGTGCTCACGTCTGGTTTTTCTAGAGCGAGAACGTCTAGCACGTCTAATAATTTTGTGAGTTGCATCCAAAGATTTTCAGAGAGGACACCTGCAAAATAAATTTTTTATTATTTTCAAACAATTCTGATATTTTCGTCATGTTAAAATTACCAATTGCCATATTAAAGTGCCTGATGACCTCAGTTACGTGTATTTAAACCTTATGCACTGAACTGGACATGAAGCACCAACTATAATTTTTGTGGTACAAGTCTCTCGTTTCGAACAATACCTAATCAAATTCTTCAATATTGATGACATTGCCGCAAGATAATATTTTTAATATTAAGGAAAAGTTATATAATAAGTCTATATCCAAATAAATTCTCGTTGAATGCGACATTTGTTCTGTGAAAATGTCTCTTTATTTTCATTTCATACTTGCCATTTTTTTTATGGAAGAAGATATGAAATTTTTCAATTTTGCGACAAACTTTGCAAATGAAACATGTACTCGCACAGGAAGTTTTTGTTAAAACGTAAGCTACTGTCCCATCGATCATTGTGCAGTGCATCACGTAAGAGACCTCTGCGACTTCATTATTGCTTAAGAATATATCAGATTCAAGACCACTTATCATAACATCATGTGTTCATTATCCATAGAAACTATTTCTTTAGTTTTTTCTTTAAAACAAACATAATTGGTCTGTATGAAAGTGTTGATGAAGGTTTTGCATTCTCCCATATGACCTGAGTTGTTGATGTTTCAATCAGCCTTAAAAATGGTGTTAAAAATTAGATTTATTTTCAATGATCATAACTTACTTAAACGGCACAAAAGCAACAATATATAAAAATTCATCCGTATATTCTTCAACGGATAACTTTTGCTTATAAAGACTATGCCGCCTGAGCTTCCATCCATTCCAAATGTGCTTGTAAGAGCAAGCTTTCTACATGGTCTTCTATTTTTACAAAGTCCTGAAATTCCATTTGTTGTGATGCGCATGATAAATTGCAGATAAACTTCTGCTGAATTTCTGTTACTTTGATTTTTGGTGTCAAAGTGCGTCCAAAGTTTTTAGTGGAATAGAGACTTGGAAAACAATTTTCATGCAATCGATTAATAACTTTTCTCAGAACTTTGTATTTTACATCTGATAATCCTTAATCAAAAAACAGAGAAAAGGCTTCACTATGCTCTTATATTTTTTTTTATAGATTTATACCCCTATCACCTTCCGCGAATCGAATAAAACACATTCAATTCGCCAAGCTGGTATCATTGTTCGCGAATTTCAAAAATTCGATTCGACTCAAAAGTCAAAAACAGACGAATAAAAATACTTGGTGAGCAGCTGGCGAATCATAAATATAAAACTTTTGCTTAAAAAACTTACAAAATAAAGAAAAAGGTAAGTAACGTGCAATATTTTTATATTTTTACCGTTTCTTTCTGGTGTTTAGCAAATTTTAAATTAATTTTAGCATGAAAAAAACCAACAGTCGGCAGTTCCCTAAAATTGAGAAGCTTATGGAGCAAAATTGCGTCTGGACTAAGAAGATTTGGATCCAAAAAAGTCAGCCACAAAGACGTCACGGAACAGTTTTGCGGTGGAGTTCAATCACTGGAACTGCCGTTACGTGAAGGAAAAGAATAGCAAAGGGCGGTGGGCCTTTTCACTCTTGGAACTGGCTGTTGATGCTTTACTAAACTTGAGGCATGCTGCATCCCCCATCGGACAATAATTTGGCAAGAACCAAATTGCGACAGTTTCGGCTTCCACAGATGTAAACTCCTTTGAAATCAACGAAGAAGCGGCTAATGAAGAAGAGGATGAGGTAGCTGTTGATGAATATTCTCTTTCTGTGAGAAAACCTTCACCGTAATCTGCACAAAGTTTGTGTTTTCTCAAGTTATCCAAAGATTAGCTCCGTGCTGCTTAATATTTTGTTTTATTTTTATATTAAAGAATAAAATACAAAATTTGAACTGAACTACATTTTTTTAACGTTTGTTAATATTTTAATAGTTTTTGCTTTGGCAGCACTGAATTTACGGCGAATAAGTGTACTCGCTAACGATGATACCGCAAGAATAATCAAAAGGGATTTTATCAAAAAGGGCCCAGCATAGTCAACACCAGAATGACGAACAGGTCAACATGGCTTCACACGATCCAATGGCAATTCGCCCATTATTTGATGAACATATTTTTTTAATAGTTCGTCAGCTGAGTCGATTCGATTGCAACATTCGACTCGCGGACGGTGATAGGGGCATTAGATTCTATTCGCCCACTTATCTCATCGGCTTTTTCAGCAGCATTCAACCCTTCGAATTTTTGTTTTTCTGAAGCGTTTTCGAATTGTATTCGAGGTCTGCCGCATTTTCCAGTGCTAGTGTTTCTCTCTTCCTTTAAGAAAAATTAATGATAAGCAAAAATATTTTCTAGATATAAATTATTACTTACGTTCAGCGTTGCCAGAATGTGAAAAATTAACCAAAACTGGTAAATTTTATTTTCGATGTGAAAACGTGAAATTAAGTTTCATTTTGGTAAACTTTTGCTGTGAAAACTAGAAATTTTTTTATGAAAATTTTGCAGAAACTTTTAATATGGACTGTTTTAAAATTATAGGCCTTTTTGAATGTAATTAACTTGTTTGCTACAAAAAAAACTTTGGCTAAGAAAAATAAGGCTCAACCTTAACTTTCGAGTTTTAGTAGATGAAGCTGCTGAATCATTTTCCTGCATTGAGGGGGGACATGACATTGGCCGTTTTTTGAAATCGACGTTTTTTTACTACTTCGACTTTTTTATAATTTTGTATTTTAGTAAATATTCTTTAGATTCTAAGAATAATAATATAAAATTCTTACAGGTTCAAAAGTTACAGCCAGATTAGTGAGAGCGCATTTTTTATTTACGCCTTTTATTTTCTTTGTTCACAAACTTTGAACGCGTTTGTCTCGAAACGCGTTTGTTTTTTTGTGTGTTTTTAAACTTGATTCGTTATCGTATGACATGAGCTTTTTTTAAATTTTTTTTTCGTTTTTTTATGAATTTTTAAAGTCAATATTTTTTTCTAAAAACACTTTCAAATTTGGAACATCATCAAAAATTGAAAAAAAGCTCCTGTCATACGATAACCAATTTTATTAAGATTTAAAAAAGTAATTTTTTTCCAGATCGGCACTTTTGCAACTCCCAGCGCTGCAACCACGAGGCCCTTTTTTTCTCTGCCGCCAGTTTGGAGCTCTATAAAACCATGTTGGAGTGAAAAATATATTTTTTTGAATTTTTTTCTTGAAATTTGTCCAACTCTCTACAATAATAAAGAAAATGTAGAGAGTTTTTCCAAAAAATTTGGAAAAATGTTTGTTTTTGACTGAGTTATTAATTTTAAAAAAAGGTCTGTTTTCTCGAATTCGCGAATTTTATGTTCCACCTTAAGAAACCATGCACATTATTACTAAGCGATGCCGAATTTAATTATTTTAGTTGGGATTTATTTTTATTTTACCAACATATCGTATTTAAATTTTGTATGTTATCGAGAAAAGTTATACGTTTCGATTCTAATTGGAGCCGTCAACGTTATTTAATCATAATTTAGCTTTCATCATAATGCGGCATAATCATTAGCCCATAAAATGTTATCGAAAATGCAACTTTATGTATGCTTCTGAAATTCCTTAGCAAGTTACAATTTTATGTAAGGGAAAGGAAAATGGTTGAAGTTTGTATCATTGTAAAACTTAATAATTTAATAAAATTTGTAATCTGTAAGGAAGCTCTATTGTTAAAAGGTCGCGGTTACACGTCCTGCAGGAAAACAAGATTTAGAAAACAGGTATTTAAAAGTCATATATTTGACTTAAAATTAAAGATATGACCGTCAAAAGTCATATCTTTGGTAATATTCCAACCAACACATGAACTTCGGTAAGGCTAGGAAATTTGAATGTTCGACAGTTGAAGCTTGGTTTGCGCATGTATTGAGCTTGCAACTAGAAGATTACTTGATAACGAAGATAAAGTTTATATAAAAGCTATTGTGAAGTATTTCAGAAGTTTTATAAAGGCTTAAATCAAAGTTTCTGATAAGCTTAAAAATGTTTGTTTACGGAAGCTTGGGAAGTTTTAATTTCGAAAGAGCTTCGGTTAAGAGAACAAATGAAATTGCTGCCTCTAAGTTGGAAAAAGATTTATAGAAATCTTTAATAGAAACATTATCGAAGTTACTTTAAATTTTGTATGAGTAGCTCTTTAAAGCCTTCGAAATTATATGAACCGAAGATAAAACATCTCGGACTAAGAAAACAAGGTTATCCAAATTCAAATAAATTAAAAAGTTAAAAGTACAGTAAAATATTGAAAAAATGCACAATGATTGGGTAAGACCACAAGCGTTATGCGATAGCAAAATAAAAATGCAAGCGACCAATCCATTCATTACTAAATCAAAACCTAAACAAACTAGCTTTTGGTCTTGGTAACCGATACAGTGATCAGTAGCCGTCACAAAACTTTTAATGGAATTATAAGAAAATTATTTTTGAAATTTAATTTCATTATTTTTCAAACTGACAATAATGAAATATCAACTTCAAAAATACAAAAAAAAGGTAAAATTTTGTATTGAAAAATAAAAAATTATTTATTTAACTGTTCACTGGCAACGCAAAAATAAGCGAAAAGGTTAGGGTTGTTTTGAAAATGCGGTAGGTTACGGGTTCGAATCCCATAAAAACAATTTTGGAAATTTTTTATAAAAAAAATTAATTAAATTAAAAAATGTATCTTTAAAATTCAGTTTAAGTAAGGAATAAATCTACAAAAACATTCAAATATCATACAAAAATCAGAAAATTTTTTTGTTGTAAATTTTGGAATTTTGGTAAAGCTTATATCGTTAAATTTTGAACAGTTTTATGCAGTTATGAAGCTTGTATAATCAAGCACGCACTAATCTTACGGAAACTGTTTGCGAAGTTTAATAAAGCACCAAGAAGCTTCTATAAAATAATAAAAAGTTCGTCCTTTTGCCGTTATAGAAGTCAATAAGCGTGCTTTCAGATACTACGTAATTTTCATAATGAGTTGCTGTAAAGCTTGCTGTTTTCATCAATATCATCACAACAAAAATGAAAAGCTTTTCAGAAGAAGACTGCTAACTTAATAACTAAAAATATAAGAATTTTTGTTTTGGATGTGAAATTTTTTTCTGAAATGTGAAATTCGTTTGAGCATTTTGGTAAAAAAACTTTTTTGGAAGTGGCAACCCTGCTTACGTTATCTGTCTGAATTACGTTCATTTGAAAGTGACTACTTTAACCAAGCAGAAATTTTTACATATAACCTCTCTCTTTTATATTGACATTGACGCCACTTTTTAGTTAATTTCATTATTTAATTTAACAATTTTAATGCGTAACTCACGATCACTGAAATTAGAGTTCCCGAGTTTTAACACGCAAAACGAATGAAGAACTGCTGATTTATTTTTAATATCATTAGATATCCACAAATCTACTCAATCTCAAGTTGCACGTTTACTTCTGGTTTCCACACGATTTGTAAAAAAAAATGGTAATAAAATTAACCCCTTAATGCATATTCTCGATGTTTGTAACTACATTTATTACGAATTTGAACTTTCCTTTATATTTGAGACACTTTTATATTGAGACGTGCGTTTTGTTTGACTTAGATTTTTCAATGAAAAGTTTTTATTTATATTTAAAAAATGTTTTGAATGGAATTGAAAAACATTGGCTTTTCAAAAATTTTTTATGATATTTTTTAACAAGTAGTTTTAATTCAAATTTAATTTTTGACTAGTCAGGTTTTTAAACATACCCCCCCCTCTTGAAGTTAAACCTCAACAACAACAGGTAGTCTGCACAATTTTTGAAGTGGAGGCTTTAATATTATATTTTCAGGTTTTTCTTTTCCAAATTCCCAGTCACCATTTGCAACTTTTAAGCGTACATTTCGAACAAGTTTATCAGGTCTGCAAAAACTTCAATTATCCGTGCTGTTTTCCAAATGTTGGCGGTAAATTATCTTCGCGAATGAGTATAAGATTACCAATTTTTAAATTTGGTTGTGCTTTATTCCATTTTGGTCGCTGTTGCAACTCATTTAAGTAGTCTTTCGTCTAAATCTTCCAAAGCACCTGCGTCATTTTCTGTATTCGTGCTGCAAGTTTTAGTTTATTGTCTGATATTTGCTGTAAATTTGCACCAAAAGGTTGCACTATTGGTTCTCCAATCAAAAAATGGGTTGGTGTTAAAAATGATAACGGTCGAGAATTCATCACTGCACTTGTTTCTGCTAAAATTAATCTGAAAGAGCTTCTTGTTAATTTGTGCGTGTCAAAGATTCAATGTAGATGAAATTTCAATGACTTAACCGCGGCTTCCCAAAGTTCTTCTTGATGTGGAGCTGATGGCGTAATGAATCGGCATTCTGTGCCATATTTTTGTAAATTTTTGGACATATACATGCTATTCCAAGTACACAACACTCGCTCTAGTTCTTTTTCTGCACCAGTGAAATTTCTTCCGTTATCACTCCATAACGGAAGCGAGAACATACTCCGCGAACACTTGTAAAACACAAGAAAGCTTGGATGTCAGATATTTCTTCTCGAATATCTGACACTTGCCTCCTCGTGCTTTTATCAAAAAGGGCCCAGCATAATCAACACCAGAATGACGAAAATGTCAACATGGCTTCACACGATCCAATGGCAATTCGCCCATTATTTGATGAACATATTTTTTTTTTTTGTTGACGAGTGCAAACGATGCATTGAGAACTGCTGTGTGTATGGCTCGGCGCTGATTTGTGATCCAAAATTTTTGACGCAAAAATGCTATCATTTCACGTGGACCGCCATGCAAAGTGTTAGTATGCGCTTCTGCAACTAAAAGTTTCGCTTAAGGGCTAACGTCTGGTAAAAGCACACGTTTCGTTTGTTGGGCAGGTATTAAAGCTTGATTTAATCTATCTTTCATGTGCAGTGTACCGTGTTAATCAAGCTGGGGGTTGAATTTAAATATGGCACTTGATCTATCAACGCTTTAATCTGGTTAATCATTCAAAGTTTGGATTTCTCTTGCAAAGTAAATAATGTGTTCTACACGGATCCAATCTTCAATTGCTTCTTCAACTTCAACATTTTCTAGTGGACCACTCCGATGACAAAAAATCCAAGCAAGTTATCTGGCTAATGCGTTTACACTGGATGCTCTTGAAAGCAAATCTACCTCCCGGAGCGTTATGCTCATTGCCAATAACGTCTTATAAGATTTTTGAATCTTTGAATTAGTCTCAAATGCTTTCTCTTCTTTGGCAATGTCTTTTAGTGCATCACTTGACAGAGTCACGTGCGACTCTGGCCAGTAAATTTCAAATTTAGATAACCATTTGGGCCCATGCCACCATAAATCTACGCTCTGCAGTTCTGAAGCCCATATTCCACGGCTAAATAGATCCGCTGGAATATCTTCCGATGGCACATATGGCCAATCTGCGTCTGCTTGATTTAACAATTTTTAATTTTGTTGCATCTTTGACTAGCCATTCGAGTACTATTTGTAAATCAGACCATAGTAATGTTTTTATATTGGTTAGTCTTGATGCTAACTTGAATGAATTAACGAGTTCACTCAACAATTTTGCTGCACAAAGTTCCAGTCTTGGTATTGTTAATGATTTTACATGTGGTGCTGCATGTGATTTTGATGCAATCAGAATGCATTTCACAGACTCCTCTGATTCTATTCGTGCATATAAAATGGCACCAAATGCTGTTTACGAGGCATCTGCAAAACCATGTAGCGATACGTTTTTATTGGTAGTAATTCCAGTCCAACGCGGAAGTCTTAATTCTGTTATTGACATTAACTCTTGTTGAAACTGCTGCCATTTTCGATATATTTCGTGCGACACTGGAATGGCATGATTAGTTTTGCCACGATTATGACAGGTCCAACATAACCGTTCGGATCAAAAATTTGAGTGATGTGATTAAGCACTCTTCGCTTTGTAGCTTCTTTTGAAATTAACATTGGAGGAGATCGAAATTTGAACATAAGCTTATCCGAGTTGGGTAACCAGCGTAGGCCTAGCACAGTAGTATCGCTTACATTTGGACTAAATATTTTAACAATATTTTACACGCCATGCAATAAAGGGTTAATCTTGTTTTTCAATTACTTTTATGTTACGGTTTCGCCCATATGTTGACAAAAAAATGGTAAACAATTTGAATTTTAGCCGCAATTACTTGCTTGCAATTACGATTTTAGCCGTTTAAAAGAAAGTACTTTATTCAAAAAGGCGGAAAAAGTGGAGGAGATTTTAATTGTTCTAAATAAATAGTTCATAGTCTATACTTACGATATTTGAAAAAAAATTTCACTAATTTTTAACATGTTTTTTATTTTTTTTCTTTGAAAATTTAGTTTTTTATAGATTTTTTTCATTAAAAAACTCCTATTTTAAAGTACTCAGAAACCTCAATTGAACTTGAATTTTAACTTTACAACAAAATCACATTTTTTATTTTACCTTCACAATTATATTTTTGGCATTTTTTTTTCTTTCTTACCCCTTTGCCATGACGCGAAAAGGCAAAAAAGTCTATAAAAAAACGGTCACAAATTTCAATATTTTTAAAAAATTATTTCTGATCTATTTTAGTGCATACTTGCTTTATCTTTAAAATTATATCCATATTTCCCTATTTAAAAAAAAAAAATGTTTTGTTTTTTGTCTCTGGGACGAATTCACTGTGCGTCGTGACAAAATTAATATATCACTTACGCAGAACGCGCGAGGGAACAAAAATACGTTAACCTTAGAATTTTATTCTCTATCACATATCCAAGCTCATTCAAATTACAGAGTGACACCTGGCTGTCTTACCTAGTCAGATATAAAATTGATCCACACCAGAACTTCTTAACACTTCGGAGTTAAGAAGTCTATCGGAAATGGAAAACAAAATCCACTCTTATTTAGTTGAATTTGTCGTAGAAAAAGACTGTGCAAAAAAACTTTCCGATAAGGCAAATAACTGGAAAACGTCATTGAACGTCAGTGCAGCAAAATTCGAAGACATAATTTTTAAAAATCAATTAAAAAAAATTTTGACGACATTGAAAGGTCACACTATGTGCGTTTAACTTGCAAAAAGTTCATCTTCGAGAATTTCTACAATGGTTCTTGTTATCAAATTTTTTTCATTTTTAGTCACACTGTGTAATTTTTATTTCTAAAATTTTAAAATAACTCATTTTAAAACATTTTCCTATTTTATTCACTTAAAATTTGTTTACTTTGTTTTAGTTTTTTGTCAATTCAATGTTGCCTACTTTTGGAAAAAGTGGTAACCCATGAAAAAACTACTCAATTTGAAAAGAAATCAATGCACCCAAACAAGTCATGGGGTCAGCTAAAGTAGATTGGTAGATGGGTACTTGTGTACAATGGTACTTTAACAAAAACAATAGGGGTATTCACGCTGCCTTGGGTAGTTGGGTAGATTGGATATTTCATACATTTTGTTTTTGTAAAAGTGCCATTCTTCCCAGCTACCAATCTAGCTGACCACCTGAATTGTTTGGGTAGATTGATGGAGTACTTTTTTCAATGGGTTACCACCTTTTCCCAATGTACTCAATCTACCCGTACCCAACTACCCAAGTCAGTGTGAATACCCCTAATATATATGGCATTTGCCAATCTACCCAACTACCCAACCCAAGCAACAATTCTTATAGTTGAGCACTGGACGAAAAATTTTATTTTTGAATTAGGTCCTGTAGCATTAGGTC
Organism: Tetanocera ferruginea; assembly: GCA_958299015.1. Lineage (NCBI taxonomy): Eukaryota > Metazoa > Arthropoda > Insecta > Diptera > Sciomyzidae > Tetanocera > Tetanocera ferruginea. The sequence continues at coordinate 36,285,054 of OY282641.1, forward strand.
CTATATCTTCAGCAAAGATTAATTGCAGCAAAGCTAGTTGTCTATAAGTGTTCTGTTCTTTTTCACATTATCTCACAGTAGTTTAAGAGAGTTGTGTTATAAGAACATTCCTGCAAAGATTCTGTGTCTTACAAGCCATTTCTTACAGACTTCTACAAGACTTCAGCTATCAGAGTCAAACTCTGAAGAGCTTAAGCTTTATAGATTTAGTCTTATAGACAGTTCCAAGGCTTACATTGAAGGCATTGAAGGAGTTCTGATCTGATCTGGTATACTGTAAAATCAAGCGCCCTGAAAGAGTCAATAAAGGGCATATTATATCCTAAAACAACATTTGTCAGAGTAGAAGACTATGTATAACAACAACGGTCTGACTAGAAGAGTACTACTCTGAGTTTAAGAGTAGCGGTCTGGCTAGAAGAGTATCACTCTTATTATAAGAGCAACGGTCTGACTAGAAGAGTATCACTCTAATTATAAGAGCAACATTCTGACTAGAAGAGTATCACACCGATTATAAGAGCAACGGTCTGACTGCAAGAGTATTACTCTGATTATAAGAGCAACGGTATGATTAGTGAATGCTTTTTCAAAATGGTGGTCCAACAAATTTCGCCTTTAACCCATCTCGTAGAGTATATAACTCTTATATGCGCGACTTACTTAATTATATTATTTTTGAAGTAAGACCTGTACTCTTGTATGGAGCATCAACTCTTAAAACTGCCTTACAGTGCATTTATTGAGAGATTAGTATAATTTGTTAATTAAATAAAACTTTTAATGTTGATTTCTGCGAAAGGGGACAGCTTCTAACCGAGGTGCAATATAAGATTCATACGGTAAAACTTCCATCGCAACGAAATTTATGCGTTTATGTATTAAAATATTACACCCCGCACAAACAATATTATAGATAAAATAATTTGGGAAGTATTGTATGTATACATAATCCTAATAAAAAATATTTGATGGTTTTTATGTTTACGTATTTATGTTTTAATTCTCTTAAGAGAATATCTGCAATATATCTGTAAGTCTTGTCTAAGACAATGCTTCTAAGAGTGTAAATCTTGTTTCAGTGGTCTAAGAGGTCGATATGAGGGTGCTCTTAAAATAACAACTCGCAATTATATAGCGCCAAAATGAGCTTAGAAGAGTTTTACAAGTATCTTACAGATATCGTTGAGAGATAATCATAAGTGTGTAATTCTTAATAATTCATCTTCAGGAAGTCTTTAGGACAAAATAAAGATAGTAATGGTTGCTTGGGAAGGCAGTGTGAATACCCCGAATATGTTTTTGAGATGGCATTTTAGCATTTTAATCTCTTACCTCTTAACTCAATAACCATTTTAAACAGTCCTGCTCACATTTATTACTCTTCAAGTTGCCAAATTTGGATTTTAAAATTAAAAAATTTAAATGAATCACTCGCATGCGTGGATGCTCTAAAGATTCATGCTTCTAATCTTTATTAAATATGTGTTTTTTGTTAACTTGATAACGAAATTAAAATTATGCGAAGAATATGCAAAGCTGCAAATAGTGTGAAATATTTTTTTAGCAGCATTAAAGCTCAACTTTTGTTGATGCAACACGATTCGAAGCACATATAATATTCAGCAAGGATTAAAATGTACCAAAGAGTCAAAATAATATTTATGACCATAACGATTTCTAAGCTAGCAGCATGCACACCAAGCAGCAGCAAGCAACGCCTTGCTCATAGCTGCCACGCCTTCTATCATCATTCCAGCGTACTCAACTTTAAGGTTATGCCAGCAAGATGTGCTGCATAAGCAGAACTTCTTCGCCACTGCATATTTTCGCACAAGATATTTTCCAAAATTAATGTTTCACTAACGAAAGCAAAATACTTGGTGAAAATTTATATGTTAAAGTTTCGCCAAGTTATTTGGTATGGTTTTTTGTGCCACATTTCATTTTTTGTTTTTCATTTTTTTGTGAGATTCTTTTTATTTTGATTTTGTTGGTTTCTCGCTTGCTTGTCTTCTTCAATACGACTCACTCCAACTAGAGCCGACATTTTGCCAGAAGAAATGCAAAACAACGCAGCAAACGCTGCTGCAGCTGAAATGTTAAACGATGTTGTGGTGGCACAAAGTGGAGTCTAACATTTTCTAAATTATTGCAAGCAAAGCCTCAATGGACAGTGAAAAAGTTGGTCTCTTGACTTGGCTTAGCTTGGCTTGGTTTGACTCTCCCGTTGGTGTTTTGTGCCAGGATTTTGTTAAAGCCAGCTTCATGAGTATTTATTTTGTACTCATGCCACGCTAATTTCTTCGAATACTTTAGATGTTTATATGAGGATATTTTATGGGTCCTCGTGGTAAGTGGGGAGTGTTGTGGGTGTGGTTAAAGTTTGTTTTATTTTTAATGATTTCTTCCTTTAAGTGAATTATATTGGGAGATTTCCAAAAAGATGACTTCGCACTCTGTTTAATGCATTAATGTATTTATGCGAAATTCTTTTGAATGAAAATTTAAAACTCGACTGGGATTTATTCGCTGAGATGGGCGGACTCAAGTTTATTTTGGCTGTCGTTGTGATGTTGTGCCAACTGATGCGAAACTCTTTCATAGCAAAGTAATTGTTGGGTCATTAATTGTTTATTGATTTTTGTTTTTAGACGTTCTTTTAGTAATTCTTAGTGTTCGTTCTACGTTTGAATAAAACACCAACAATTAATAAGTTGTACAAATTAAATTTATTAAAGAAAAGACAAAATGTTCTTGTCATGCAGGCGTCTATATTCAGCGAGAACAAAAAGTACATGACGCTATGTTTTATGCTAACGTTTTCAGAATTTAAAAATGAACAATTCAAAGGGTGAATGAATATATTAAAATTAAGATTAAATACATGTAAAAATTAAGGCTCATTTAGACAGTAAAATTTAATGAATTGCAACATCCTGCCCCCTTTTGAAAGCACCTGCTTTCAAATATCTACAAACAATGGACAAAGTTTAACAATCGGACGCTTGTAGAAACCCTTGGTTGTTTTGACCGTGACCACTCTAACTAAGCCATCTGCCCCTGGATGGGTCTCAACAACCTTCCCAATGCACCATTGAGCTGGTGGTAAATTATCATCTTTGATAATAACAACATCATTGCATTGAAGATTCTGCAGTTTTTGACTCCATTTAGGGCGTTTTTGAAATTGACTTAAATATTCGATGGACCACCTTTTCCAAAATTGGTTGACAAGACGTTGCAAATATTGCCATCTGTGCAGATGATTGATTTTTGCTGGAAAGTTATTGTCATCTGGTACAGACGCCATTGGACGAAAAATTAAAAAATGTGCCGGTGTAAGTGGATCACAATCACCATCAAATTTAGCACAAAGTGGTCGAGAGTTGAGGCAACTTTCAATTTGGCACAGGATTGTGTACATTTCTTCAAATGTTACTGAAGCATCAGCTAGGATGCGGTGAATATGAAATTTCGTAGACTTAACGCCTGCCTCCCATATACCACCGAAATGTGGGCCTGATGGAGGAGAAAAATGCCACTGAATATTTTGATTGGACGTCTCCTTGCTAATACTGTCTTGTGTAGTTTCCTTTTGCATAAATTGTATAAAATCTCTTAATTTTTGGTTGCAGCCTATAAAATTTGTGCCGTTGTCTGAATAAATATGCACTGGTTTGCCTCTTCTTGCAACGAATCTGCGCAAAGTTGCTATAAATGCTGCAGCTGAAAGCTCTGTCACCAACTCCAAATGAATCGCCCTTGTTGTCAGACAAATAAAAAGTGCTATCCAGCATTTGTAGATCTTACTGCCACGACCCTTCCAAGATCGTATCTGAAGAGGACCAGCAAAGTCAACTCCAGTATTAATAAATGCTGACACTGTTTCAACACGATGTCGTGGTAAATTTCCCATTTGTTGTTTGAAAGTTTGAGCACGAAATCTCATGCAAGTTGTACATTTGTAAACACATCTTTTTATTATGTGTATAACTGAAGGAATCCAGTACTTGAGTCCAAGAAGATATTGCAATTGGCGACAACCAGCATGCAAATATTTGTGATGGTAGTCTCTCACAATAAGTTCCGTCAGATGACTATCCTTGCATAAGATTAATGGATGTTTTTGATCGTAAGATATATTTGCATTGTCCAATCTACCACCGACTCGTAGCATATTTTTATGATCGACAAATGGTGCAAGCGCTGCTAATTTGTGATTATTGCCTAGTTGTTTACCAGATGACAGAATTTTTATTTCCGATGAGTACGCTTTCTTCTGTGCCTTTTTGATAAGAAAGTGATGTGATGATTGGAGCTCATTTGATTTTAAAAACCCGGACGATTTCGCGTATTTGTGCGGTTGACAATTTTGTGTAAAGCGCAGTATTAATGCTGTGATTCGAAGCAGTTTATTGAAGTCCGAAAACAGTTCAATTAAATCGGGTTCAGTCTTTGTACACACGTGAACAGTTAAATTCTTCCTTTCTTCCATGTCAACATCTGCCGGTATTTCGAAAGTTTGGTCTGAAGATCCATTAAATGTTTTTAATATTGGTGGTCCATACCACCATAGATGATTATTTATAAGTTCTAAAGGCGACGTCCCGCGAGAGGCTACGTCAGCCGGGTTGTCTTGCGATCGTATGTGATGCCAATGCTGAGCGGGAATGACATTGATTATATACGAAGTTCGATTGGCAACGAAGTTTTTCCATCTACGTGGGTGATCTGCTATCCATGATAACACTATAGTTGAGTCTGACCAACCATATAGTGTCGCATTTTGAAATTTCAACGAGTCTTGGACTTGCGCAATTAGTTTTGTCATCAGGTGCGCAGCACACAATTCAAGGCGTGGAAGTGTAACCTGTTTAACCGGTGCTACCCTCGTTTTTGAAGCAATTAAATTGGTATAAATCGAACCATCTGAGTGAATAATCTTCAAATAGATTGCAGCTGCATATGCAAGTTCTGAAGAATCTGCGAATCCGTGTAACTCAACAGTGTGTTTATTTGAATATTGAAGCCACCTTGGAATGCTAAGTTCAGAAATACTGTCGATGCTATTGCGAAGCTCGATCCACTGATTTAAAAGATCATCTGGCAACGATTGATCCCAGCTGATTCCTTTGAGCCAAAGTTTTTGTATAAAAATTTTCATCGAAATTACAACTGGGGATAACCAACCAATGGGGTCGAATATTTTGGATATATCTGAAAGAATTGTTCTTTTGGATATATTTTGCGGCATTGGCAAAAGATGAACGCTATACTTGAATGAATCAGTAGCAGTATCCCACAACAAACCTAAGGTTTTTACCGTTTGTGAATCATCTATAACAGTCTCTAAAGACATTTCTCTATCTTTTGGATCAATTGTCGAAATAAATTCAGTTGCATTGGAACACCATTTACGAAGATGAAATCCAGATTTCGATAAAATTTCACATAGTTCTTCCTTTAATTTTACCGCATCTTCTACATTTGCTGAGCACGACATAAAGTCATCAACATAAAAGCACTGATTAATGCTATCTGCAACTGTCGGATGCGACACGCTGTTGTCCGTTGCAATTTGTTTTAACGTTCTTGTGGCCAAAAATGGAGCAGCCGAAGTTCCATAAGTTATGGTATTGAGATTGTACGTCATAGGTGGATAATGTTTATTGACTCTCCATAAGATCCTTTGGAACTTACGATCATCAGGATGAATGAGTACCTGACGGTACATCTTTTCAATATCGCTACAAAATCCAATTTCGTATTTGCGAAACTTTAGTAAAATTTTGAATATGTTATTTTGAACTGTTGGACCAACCAACAGTCGATCGTTGAGCGAGCTTCCATTTGATCCCTTACATGAAGCGTCAAAAACCACACGAAGTTTGGTTGTTGTGCTGCTCGGTTTGAACACTGCATGGTGGGGCATATAATAGCTTGCTTCATTTGAAATATGTTCAACCAATTCCATATGATTTAATTCTATAAATTCTTGCATGAATTTTGTATACTCATGCTGTAACGATGAATTGAATTGAAATCGACGTTCCATGCTTTGTAGCCTTTTCAACGCTGCTGTTTTGGTGTCACCAAAGTCATGATCATCATTCTTGAACGGAAGCCTCACAATGTACCTTCCTTCAGGGTTTCTTTTAACATTCTGTTGAAAGTGTTGTTCTGCTCGTTCTTCTTCATCGCTTATAAATTTAGTGCTGCTTTGGAGCTCTTCGATCTCCCAAAAACGTTGAAGCTGCTCAGAAAAATCCATGGCTACATGTGCTGCCCAAATTCGTGAATTGTGAAGAACTCCGACTTTTCCGATCAATACCCAACCAAATATTGTTGATATTGCGCTTGGTGATCCTGATGGATGTACAACCGAGTTTGGTAGCATGCATTCTGCAAACTTATCTGCGCCCAAAATTATGTCGATGCGGGCTGGATTGCCATATCCAGAATCAGCTAATTTTAAATTTTTGAAGAACTCTAATTTGTCGCTATTAACCTTGTGTGATGGCAGATTTTGCGTCAGATTTGATAAGCAAAAGGCTTCTGTTCTAATGTTGTTGTTATTTATCGTTGATTTCATACAGAGTTCAACCTTGCCACGAGTATAATTACCATTAATTGAACCAACACCAAAGAGCAAAGTCTGGTCGCGCGTTCGTTTTAAATTTAAACGCTGAGCACATGCTTCTGTAATAAGCGTGGCTTGTGCCCCAGAGTCTAGAAGGACTCGGCATGGTGTGAATGCATTGGTACTATCTTGCACCATAACAATTGCTGTTGGTAATAATGTAAGGCTATTCACGTTGCTCTGGTGAGATGCATTGATAGAGACCGATAGAGTTTGTTTTTTCTCTTGTACTCCTGGTTTCGGTGTGTTCTGCGGTTTTGTGTTGTTTGTCGCTGCTGCCCGGTGAAGCAAAGTATTGTGTTTAGAGTTACACATCTTACAAAATGAACGTTGGCATTCAGATGCCCGATGATTTGCTTGGAGACAATTAAAACAGAGATTATTATCGCGAACTACCTTGCTACGATCATCAACAACAAATGATCTGAATTTTTTACATTGAAATAAAAGGTGATGCTCAGAACAAACTGGACATGTTTGTACCAGTGTGGAGTGTATGCTTGACTGATTACGTTGCCTACCCGAAACATTTTGAATGTTCACTTTGCTTCGATTAACGCTTTCTAATTCAAAAAGTCGTTGCTCTAGAAATTCAAGAAATTGTTGAAACGTCACCGAGTCTGGCTTACGCTCTCTACACCAAAGTGAAAGTGTTTCAGGATCCAATTTTTTCTCCAAGTGGAATAACAATATGGAGTTCCATTGCGTAACAGGTTCGTTTAATGCTTTAAGAGCATTAACACTTTCGTTTGAATTGTTAAACAATCGTTTTATCTCAGCAGCAGACGGCACCTTCATAGATGGCTGATGAAATAACAATTCAAAGTATGCATTTTTTATCTGATCTGACTTCTCGTATTTTTTCTTAAGTAAATCCCAGGCAATCTGATAATTGTCGTTGGTAGGTCTTAGGTGTTTAACCAGAGATAACGCATCTCCCTTTAGCCGAGTTTGTAAATATTCGAACTTTTCTACACCGGAAATGTTAGATCTACTATGGACCATAGCTTCAAATAAATCTCGAAACCGAATCCAATCGATATATTTGCCATCAAATTCCGGAATGTGTACGCTTGACAGCTTGAAGGAATGTTGATATTGTTGTTCATTAGAACTTATCGGTGTGGAAGTAATACCAGATTGAGTATTTGTTGATATCCTTTCCATTAAAAGAGCCATTGTGCCTTGATTATCCATTAGTGTTTGCATAGCTGTTGCCATGTTTGTGTTTGCGTTTTCTACTATGGTTCGGTTTGCTTCGTCTTCACGTGATCGAATGGCAAGGAATGTTTTGACAGCAAAATATTTATTTTCAATTTCACTGCGATAAGTCTCTTCGGCTTTTGCCTCATCAGGGGTCTTTATTAATGTGTCAATTTCAAACTGAATTTCCTCAAACTGTCGCAACAGTTCATCAAGCCTACCAATACGAGCCCTTATATCTTCCACGCTAACTTCAGGGTTTTCGCAAAAGTTAAAAATGCGCGTAATTGCACCCTTGATAATTTGTCGCTTTTGCTTCAAATTGTCCATTGTAAATAAATATTTAAAATTGTTCGTGCAAATATCGAATTGAAATGAATTGTAATAATATATAATTGAATTGGTAAAAAATTGAATTATTTTGTATTATACAAAAACCAAAGTTAGTATTTTTATGTTTTATGTGTGAACCTTGTTAATAGTAAATTAATAATAAATTTCAATTAAATTTGTTATAAAAACCAATAACTATTGTCTGACTTTAAGTATGAGTGAATTTGAATATAATAAATAAAATACATATAATACTATATCATATAAAAATAGTTGCCTTTCTTTGAGTTTACTGCTGTTGATATGAACTGTTGAATGTGAATCTCATTTCTCAAGATTATAAGTTGACTTTCAGATGTCGTTTATGATATTGTAAAGATATACTGACGAATGTAATGCCTGAGCTGGTGCTCCAATGATATGGAATGCGTCTATATGAGACTCCGTTGAATGCAGGGTTTGAACTGACGCTTCGATGAATGTAATACTTGAGCTATCACTCCGACGATAATTCATAGGTGCTTCGAAGAACGCAATGTTTGAGTAATCCGATGCTTTGTAGTATCAATATATGAACTGACGCTCCGATGAGTGTGATGTTTGAGCTGGCGCTCCGCCGAATGCAGGGTTTGAGCTGACGCTCCGATGATTGTGTTGTTTGAGCTAGCGCTCTGACGATATTCCATAAGCGCTCCGACGAACGCAATGTTTGAGCTGACGCTCCGATGCTTTGTAATCTGGCTATATGAGCCGGTGCTTCACTGAATGCAGGATTTGAGCTGACGCTCCGATGATTGTGTTGTTTGAGCTAGCGCTCTGGCGATATTCCATAAACGCTACGACGAATGCAATGTTTGAGCTGATGCTCCGATGCTTTTTATTCTGACTATATGAACCGGTGCTTCGCTGAATGCAGTATTTGAGCTGGCGCTCCAATGAGTGTGATGTTTGAGCTAGCGCTCTAACAATATTCCATAAGTTTAGAAATCCGGTTACTACGAAGGACCAAAAAATGTTCGTTCTACGTTTGAATAAAACACCAACAATTAATAAGTTGTACAAATTAAATTTATTAAAGAAAAGACAAAATGTTCTTGTCATGCAGGCGTCTATATTCAGCGAGAACAAAAAGTACATGACGCTATGTTTTATGCTAACGTTTTCAGAATTTAAAAATGAACAATTCAAAGGGTGAATGAATATATTAAAATTAAGATTAAATACATGTAAAAATTAAGGCTCATTTAGACAGTAAAATTTAATGAATTGCAACACTTAGAAATTCTATTCCAGTAACAATTTTGGTCGCTTGTTTAAGTTTAAATTGTATTAGAAACAACATATAAAGAATAAAGTTTATTTTTCTCTCTATAATAAACTCCTGTTTCTGAACACAGCAAAAGGTCGTCTTCATAACACACTCATAAGCCGATGTAAATCATCAAGCATTCAATCGAAATAAGAAAAATATAAAATTTAACTTGGAGCATTCTACCAAAAGGTTACACTTCAAGTAAAAGTGGTTGCCATTCAAAGTGGCATTCATTTGCTTAGCTTTCAACCTCAAAATATATATGTAGCAATCCAACAAAAGTCTCACAAAAGTCAAACAGAAACCAACAAAAGTCCAACAAACGTCTGGCAATTAAACAATTTTCAGCTTTTCAGCTTTTCAGTTCTCTCTATTAATCATGTGTGTTTCTTGTTCGTCAAGACTTTTCTCAGAACTCCAAATTAACATCAGAAAATTTACCTTCTTGTTCAAGTGAAACTATTTAGCAAACAAAAAGTACACAAATCAAAGAGGAAATGACATTTGGAATTTCTAAAAACTTAAAAAGTTAAAAGTTAAAAGTTAAAAGTTAAAAGTTAAAAGTTAAAAGTTAAAAGTTAAAAGTTAAAAGTTAAAAGTTAAAAGTTAAAAGTTAAAAGTTAAAAGTTAAAAGTTAAAAGTTAAAAGTTAAAAGTTAAAAGTTAAAAGTTAAAAGTTAAAAGTTAAAAGTTAAAAGTTAAAAGTTAAAAGTTAAAAGTTAAAAGTTAAAAGTTAAAAGTTAAAAGTTAAAAGTTAAAAGTTAAAAGTTAAAAGTTAAAAGTTAAAAGTTAAAAGTTAAAAGTTAAAAGTTAAAAGTTAAAAGTTAAAAGTTAAAAGTTAAAAGTTAAAAGTTAAAAGTTAAAAGTTAAAAGTTAAAAGTTAAAAGTTAAAAGTTAAAAGTTAAAAGTTAAAAGTTAAAAGTTAAAAGTTAAAAGTTAAAAGTTAAAAGTTAAAAGTTAAAAGTTAAAAGTTAAAAGTTAAAAGTTAAAAGTTAAAAGTTAAAAGTTAAAAGTTAAAAGTTAAAAGTTAAAAGTTAAAAGTTAAAAGTTAAAAGTTAAAAGTTAAAAGTTAAAAGTTAAAAGTTAAAAGTTAAAAGTTAAAAGTTAAAAGTTAAAAGTTAAAAGTTAAAAGTTAAAAGTTAAAAGTTAAAAGTTAAAAGTTAAAAGTTAAAAGTTAAAAGTTAAAAGTTAAAAGTTAAAAGTTAAAAGTTAAAAGTTAAAAGTTAAAAGTTAAAAGTTAAAAGTTAAAAGTTAAAAGTTAAAAGTTAAAAGTTAAAAGTTAAAAGTTAAAAGTTAAAAGTTAAAAGTTAAAAGTTAAAAGTTAAAAGTTAAAAGTTAAAAGTTAAAAGTTAAAAGTTAAAAGTTAAAAGTTAAAAGTTAAAAGTTAAAAGTTAAAAGTTAAAAGTTAAAAGTTAAAAGTTAAAAGTTAAAAGTTAAAAGTTAAAAGTTAAAAGTTAAAAGTTAAAAGTTAAAAGTTAAAAGTTAAAAGTTAAAAGTTAAAAGTTAAAAGTTAAAAGTTAAAAGTTAAAAGTTAAAAGTTAAAAGTTAAAAGTTAAAAGTTAAAAGTTAAAAGTTAAAAGTTAAAAGTTAAAAGTTAAAAGTTAAAAGTTAAAAGTTAAAAGTTAAAAGTTAAAAGTTAAAAGTTAAAAGTTAAAAGTTAAAAGTTAAAAGTTAAAAGTTAAAAGTTAAAAGTTAAAAGTTAAAAGTTAAAAGTTAAAAGTTAAAAGTTAAAAGTTAAAAGTTAAAAGTTAAAAGTTAAAAGTTAAAAGTTAAAAGTTAAAAGTTAAAAGTTAAAAGTTAAAAGTTAAAAGTTAAAAGTTAAAAGTTAAAAGTTAAAAGTTAAAAGTTAAAAGTTAAAAGTTAAAAGTTAAAAGTTAAAAGTTAAAAGTTAAAAGTTAAAAGTTAAAAGTTAAAAGTTAAAAGTTAAAAGTTAAAAGTTAAAAGTTAAAAGTTAAAAGTTAAAAGTTAAAAGTTAAAAGTTAAAAGTTAAAAGTTAAAAGTTAAAAGTTAAAAGTTAAAAGTTAAAAGTTAAAAGTTAAAAGTTAAAAGTTAAAAGTTAAAAGTTAAAAGTTAAAAGTTAAAAGTTAAAAGTTAAAAGTTAAAAGTTAAAAGTTAAAAGTTAAAAGTTAAAAGTTAAAAGTTAAAAGTTAAAAGTTAAAAGTTAAAAGTTAAAAGTTAAAAGTTAAAAGTTAAAAGTTAAAAGTTAAAAGTTAAAAGTTAAAAGTTAAAAGTTAAAAGTTAAAAGTTAAAAGTTAAAAGTTAAAAGTTAAAAGTTAAAAGTTAAAAGTTAAAAGTTAAAAGTTAAAAGTTAAAAGTTAAAAGTTAAAAGTTAAAAGTTAAAAGTTAAAAGTTAAAAGTTAAAAGTTAAAAGTTAAAAGTTAAAAGTTAAAAGTTAAAAGTTAAAAGTTAAAAGTTAAAAGTTAAAAGTTAAAAGTTAAAAGTTAAAAGTTAAAAGTTAAAAGTTAAAAGTTAAAAGTTAAAAGTTAAAAGTTAAAAGTTAAAAGTTAAAAGTTAAAAGTTAAAAGTTAAAAGTTAAAAGTTAAAAGTTAAAAGTTAAAAGTTAAAAGTTAAAAGTTAAAAGTTAAAAGTTAAAAGTTAAAAGTTAAAAGTTAAAAGTTAAAAGTTAAAAGTTAAAAGTTAAAAGTTAAAAGTTAAAAGTTAAAAGTTAAAAGTTAAAAGTTAAAAGTTAAAAGTTAAAAGTTAAAAGTTAAAAGTTAAAAGTTAAAAGTTAAAAGTTAAAAGTTAAAAGTTAAAAGTTAAAAGTTAAAAGTTAAAAGTTAAAAGTTAAAAGTTAAAAGTTAAAAGTTAAAAGTTAAAAGTTAAAAGTTAAAAGTTAAAAGTTAAAAGTTAAAAGTTAAAAGTTAAAAGTTAAAAGTTAAAAGTTAAAAGTTAAAAGTTAAAAGTTAAAAGTTAAAAGTTAAAAGTTAAAAGTTAAAAGTTAAAAGTTAAAAGTTAAAAGTTAAAAGTTAAAAGTTAAAAGTTAAAAGTTAAAAGTTAAAAGTTAAAAGTTAAAAGTTAAAAGTTAAAAGTTAAAAGTTAAAAGTTAAAAGTTAAAAGTTAAAAGTTAAAAGTTAAAAGTTAAAAGTTAAAAGTTAAAAGTTAAAAGTTAAAAGTTAAAAGTTAAAAGTTAAAAGTTAAAAGTTAAAAGTTAAAAGTTAAAAGTTAAAAGTTAAAAGTTAAAAGTTAAAAGTTAAAAGTTAAAAGTTAAAAGTTAAAAGTTAAAAGTTAAAAGTTAAAAGTTAAAAGTTAAAAGTTAAAAGTTAAAAGTTAAAAGTTAAAAGTTAAAAGTTAAAAGTTAAAAGTTAAAAGTTAAAAGTTAAAAGTTAAAAGTTAAAAGTTAAAAGTTAAAAGTTAAAAGTTAAAAGTTAAAAGTTAAAAGTTAAAAGTTAAAAGTTAAAAGTTAAAAGTTAAAAGTTAAAAGTTAAAAGTTAAAAGTTAAAAGTTAAAAGTTAAAAGTTAAAAGTTAAAAGTTAAAAGTTAAAAGTTAAAAGTTAAAAGTTAAAAGTTAAAAGTTAAAAGTTAAAAGTTAAAAGTTAAAAGTTAAAAGTTAAAAGTTAAAAGTTAAAAGTTAAAAGTTAAAAGTTAAAAGTTAAAAGTTAAAAGTTAAAAGTTAAAAGTTAAAAGTTAAAAGTTAAAAGTTAAAAGTTAAAAGTTAAAAGTTAAAAGTTAAAAGTTAAAAGTTAAAAGTTAAAAGTTAAAAGTTAAAAGTTAAAAGTTAAAAGTTAAAAGTTAAAAGTTAAAAGTTAAAAGTTAAAAGTTAAAAGTTAAAAGTTAAAAGTTAAAAGTTAAAAGTTAAAAGTTAAAAGTTAAAAGTTAAAAGTTAAAAGTTAAAAGTTAAAAGTTAAAAGTTAAAAGTTAAAAGTTAAAAGTTAAAAGTTAAAAGTTAAAAGTTAAAAGTTAAAAGTTAAAAGTTAAAAGTTAAAAGTTAAAAGTTAAAAGTTAAAAGTTAAAAGTTAAAAGTTAAAAGTTAAAAGTTAAAAGTTAAAAGTTAAAAGTTAAAAGTTAAAAGTTAAAAGTTAAAAGTTAAAAGTTAAAAGTTAAAAGTTAAAAGTTAAAAGTTAAAAGTTAAAAGTTAAAAGTTAAAAGTTAAAAGTTAAAAGTTAAAAGTTAAAAGTTAAAAGTTAAAAGTTAAAAGTTAAAAGTTAAAAGTTAAAAGTTAAAAGTTAAAAGTTAAAAGTTAAAAGTTAAAAGTTAAAAGTTAAAAGTTAAAAGTTAAAAGTTAAAAGTTAAAAGTTAAAAGTTAAAAGTTAAAAGTTAAAAGTTAAAAGTTAAAAGTTAAAAGTTAAAAGTTAAAAGTTAAAAGTTAAAAGTTAAAAGTTAAAAGTTAAAAGTTAAAAGTTAAAAGTTAAAAGTTAAAAGTTAAAAGTTAAAAGTTAAAAGTTAAAAGTTAAAAGTTAAAAGTTAAAAGTTAAAAGTTAAAAGTTAAAAGTTAAAAGTTAAAAGTTAAAAGTTAAAAGTTAAAAGTTAAAAGTTAAAAGTTAAAAGTTAAAAGTTAAAAGTTAAAAGTTAAAAGTTAAAAGTTAAAGTAAAGATAGGAAAGGTATTATCCTTTCTATTCGTTATCGCTTTCGTTCATCCTCTGAAGTGCTTGGATGGTGGAATTCTAATTAAGATGCGGTTCGAAAAGCTAACAACAACAACAACAAATTCTCCACGGATGCACGCAAGAAAAAAAGCTGTTTTTAATTGGTTCAATCGTGTTATTCACATAAACCTTACCCAAAGCCAGGAGCTGAAGAAGAGGACTTTTTCAAAGCTTTTTTTCAGGCTGTCATAAACAGAGAATCGCATTGACACCAACACAAACACACACACAACTGCTCGCATACAATCATAAAGAGAGGCAAAACCGGAAAATATGAAAACCATTTCTTATCTCTGCCGAAATCAAATTTTCCTGGAGCTTTGCTTTCAATTCAGCGCTGAAATCTTCTTTATTTCCTTGTGTATGTTTGGTGTACGCAGTGGTTGCATGTGTGTCTGCACATTTATGTGCAAGTGTTGGCAAACAGCAATAAAAAGAAAGAAACTATATCTTTTCGCATGCATTCGCTGCGATGTTTCAGATAAGAGACGGACATTTTTTGCTGTTGTTGTATTTGCAATATACAAGGACAATGTGGCGATCATAAACATAGTTTCGCACTAGCAGACATACATATACATACAAACTGTTTCAAACACAGTTTGCCGCAAGCCAACGCTCAGGTGTGCAAAATTTAGTGTAAAATTGCATAATAAGTGTGGAAAAGTGTTGTTGTTGTTGTCCCCGCTGCTGTTGTTTGCACAAGTGCGTGATGCATGCCACACAATTGAAAGAAGCTTTTGTGGTCCTGGCCAAGTTGTTAACGCTTACTTGTACGCTGGCTTGTGTGCGTCTATATTACCGACCCGGAATAGCATGAAATGAATGACCCGGAATGAAGAATCTGACTGCATGCATACATACACACACACACACACACACATGCATTCCCATACCCAGCTTCATATTTGCTAAACGCACGCTGTTTGTATTTTTGCCATAACGCGATTGTTATCAAGCGACACACTTTCGTGTCCTTTTGTAAAATCTAAATAAACTTTTTGTTTTTTGTCCCCCGCTCTTGGTTGTTGCTGTTAGTTAAAGTTCTTCTAATGGCGCTTGGAAACATGTCTCTTCTTTTCTCCATGCGAACGTTGCATTATTTTTCCCTCGAGGCAATGCACCATGGCGAAATGATGATGTCGTTGATAAAGAGAATGATAATAATGATAACCGGAAGTGGCTTTAAGAATTCTCATTAAAATAACTATCTTTGGTGGAAAATCTATAGGTCTAGCATTGTTTGCAAGGAAACCATTTAAAGCCCTAAATAGTTGGGAGAAAGTTTAGGAGGAAAAATAGCAAACAATTTTGAGATTATTATGCCCTAAACCTGAAATGTTAGGGTATATTAACTTTGTGCAAACGCTTGTAACGCATAGAACGAACCGAATCCGGTATAGAAATATACGGTACATATATTCTTGATCAGGGTCACCTCGTAAGTCGAGCTATCCATGTCCGTTCGTCCGTCCGTCTGTGTGTTGTCCATATACACAGGATAAGAAGAACGAGTTGAGATAATTGTATGAAACACATGATCACGTTGACCCCAGGATCTGCACTATTGACACGCCTACCTCTCATACAACGCAAAAATTGAAAACTGTATAACTGAGCTCATAATTAGTCTACAAACTTAAAATTAGGTATATATGTATTTTATATTAAAACAAAAATGTCTTCGAATGAGAGTCATCCGCCCACGGACACGCCTACCTCCCATACAACCAAAATGTAAAAACTCAATAAATAAGCTCATGTTTTACGTACAGAGATAAAAATTGGTACGTATGCATTTTATATCAAAATGAAGATGTCTTCGAAAAATCGATATCATCCACCCACGAACACGCCTACCTCCCATAAAACCCACAAAACCGAAAAGACTATAAAGTCATTTTTATGTGATGTACAGGAATAAAACTTGTTTTGTGTAAATTTTCCATCAAAATTGAAATTCATATAAAATATGGGCTTCATCCGCTCGCGAACACACCTATTTTCAATACTATTATTGTATTTTGAAAAAGTAGGTTTATGGTATTTCATAGTCGGGCTAGACCGACTTAAGACTTTCTTTACTTGTTATATATATGAACTATTGTCTGGAATATTTCTCTCTCTCTACCCATTTACAGATAATTTGGTGGCTCAATATCGAGGCGAGTAGTTTTACATCATCTTTGGGCAAGCACAAATTTCTAATTGGGCTATAATTTCTAATTGAATAACCCATTGCCTCTTAAGAAAACAGTTCAGTAATTTTTGATTTTGAAATTTTAAAGTTATTGATGATAACTTTCACTCCCACTTCACTTCTTCCAGGATCGTAACCAGGAATTATATATGAAAACAATTTTACGTTATTAAAGCGGCTGTGATGTAGCGGTTAATGCGTTCGATTTTTGCACTAATGGTTCCTTGTTTAAACTTCAAGCAGGGCGAGTAACATGTTTTTTTTAAGACTTCACAGCAATAAGTTTCAACTTATTTATGTTTACTTATTTTGTTTTCTTAATAAAGGGTGATTTTTTCCTATTTGTGAAAAGCCAAAAATGTTCAGTTAGGTTTGCCATTTTACCATAAATAGACTAATAATAAACAGCTCTTGCAAGTCATTGACATTTTTTATTCAATTGTGTGCTCTGAGAGAAATGTGTTTCGCTAATAACGTTCATTTTACGATTGTCATAATCGACCTACTGAGCAGGCCATTCAAGGTATCGTAACCAAATTTCGCACCAATTGTACTTGATTGTACATCAATCGACCAACCTGTATGTGGAGAGTGCGTGTCAATGAAGAACGCGATATGTCAATTCGTCGGCGTTCTCAATAATTGCGCTTGTGTTATTCGACCACCTGGAACATTTTATGTAAGGACTTCGGTATGAAACCATATAAAGCCGGGTACTTACGACAACGTAGATTTTTTGGTGAATGGGCCTTAGAAAAGTTGGATGAAGATCCACTTTTTTTTTATTAAAAATTGTCTTCAGTGGCGAAGCTCATTTTTGGCTCAATGGGTACGTCAACTAACAGAATTGACGAATTTGGTCTGAAGAGCAGCCAGAGGCAGTTTAAGAGCTGCCAATGCACTCTGAAAAATGCACTGTTTGGTGCGGTTTGTTTGCCGGCGGCATCACTGAACAGTAATTTTTCAAAATATTGAAAATCTCCAAGTAACAGCCAAAGGAGCAAGGTACCGTGCGATGATTGTCAAATTTTTTACACCTCAAAATGGAAGAGATGGACTTGTGGTTTCAACAAGACGGTGCCACATGCCACACGGCGCGAGATACCATAGACAAATTTAGAGGCAAGTTTGGTAAGCGATTTAATTCACGTTTTGAAGCAGTCCAATGGCCGCCACGATCATGCAATTTTATCCCACTAAACTGTTTTTTGGGCTAGTTGCAGTCTCTCGCATACAGAGCAGTGCTGCCGTTTTGCAATTTTGAATAGTAGTAAATTTCCTGTTTTTGGGGAGTATTTTTTTTTTTAATTTTAGGAGTACTTTAGTACTTGGAAATAATGACAAACAATAACGATTGCAAAACAAACTTATAATGATATAAAAGGTTATTATTTTCTCCTTTTTTTTAATGTTCCTTGTTATTTTGGAAGAGGAATTTAATTGTAGTGTAGTAGTACAATTGTAGTTGAATTTAATTATACCCAACCTTTACGATATTCCCTTATTAAATTAAGCTTTGAAAATTTCCTTTCTGCAGTTGCATTGTCATGTGGAAAAGACAATATTTTGCTTAGTAATTGAAGGGTTTATTGCATAAACATGATAAGCCAAAAAAAACAATTTTTAAATAATCGCCTTTGAATCATTTAAAAAATGCATAATATAGACGTTGCATGTTGCCGTACTTTTAATACTTGGTACATGTTGCTTTTTGAAGCCTTTTGAAACATGTACAAAAGTTAATGA
This sequence comes from Tetanocera ferruginea, assembly GCA_958299015.1. Classification (NCBI taxonomy): domain Eukaryota; kingdom Metazoa; phylum Arthropoda; class Insecta; order Diptera; family Sciomyzidae; genus Tetanocera; species Tetanocera ferruginea. Next base: position 36,303,075 of record OY282641.1, read on the forward strand.
ATAAAAGTGGAAAGCACTAATTTTTGTAAAATATATACAAATTTTGCTGTTTTACGATTTTTAGAACTGTGTTTTGGTATTAGAAAACTTTTTTAATTTATCGTTTAACATATTTTTTCTTAATCTAACGATATATCCTCTTTAAGGTTTTGCATAAAAGTTATATTCAAGTTTTAGCGGTATAAGAAAGTATTCAGTACTAAACTGCAAAAACTGAAATTTCATTAAATTAACTATGAGTTTGCTTACTTATTTTTTCCAAATTCGCGATTTTTTCCATTTGGGCGCCTCGTTACACTGTGCGGCATAATGAGAGACAAGGTGAACAAGAAAATTTAACGAACAAAGTGAACTAAAGAAGGAAGCGTTCACAAAAATAAATTTTTGCATTAAAAGCGAGTATATATTAGGCCGTTTTCAGCTATTAAGAAATAGTAGTATTTTTAGTATGGGGGGAGTATAGTAGTACTCAAGAGTCAATAGGAGTAAAATACTCCGATAGTAGTACTTTCGGCAGCGCTGATACAGAGAAGCTAGTCACAATTGCAGCTCTTGAAGAGATATCGGACGAAATGATCCCTTTGTATTGCCGTTTTACGACTTGTTTCTTATATTTTGAGTTGAGGCCCTCATCACCTAACAAACCGATGATATTAACTCCCAAATCCTTATTTTTTTAAACAATTTCATACTAACCTAAATTATTTGTGGGAATCAAGTATTCAGTGAAGCCACATGATTCAGTTCCTAAATTATTCCGATTTCCGGCTTCCGAAATTGGTGAATTTGTTTCATGAAAATCCCTCTTTGGAAAAGTGTCGTGAAGACCATTCGTTAAAAAACATATTATTTCGATAGGAGTCAGCATTTGGTAATTCATGCTAGTTGGTATAACTTTAATACATCACTGGACAAAAACGAGTGAACAAAAGAGAACAATCAAACCAACAATAAGGACTTTTTCAATATTTTTTAAAAAAGCCGGATAATAAATAAATAAATCGGATAATATTTGGCAATTTAGAAAAATTTTTATGAAACCGATTCGGGAATGTATAAATTTTATGAAAATTATGAATTGTGAATATTTTCAACTGTCAAATCTCGTTTTCAAAAGTCAATTGGAATTATTTTTTTACTGAATCACATGACTTCACTATAAACTTAATTCTTACAGTTTGGGTAAGTTTGTGTTTAAAAAAAAATTATGATAAAACAAGTAAAGAAAGTCTAAAGTCGGTCTTGGGCGACTATGAAATACCTTAAACCAACTTTAAAAAAAAAAATATTATTGAAAATAGGCGTGTCCGTGGTCGGATGAAGCCTATATTTTATATGCATTTAAATGTTGAAGTACAATTTATGCATACCAAGTTTTATTCCTGTAGCTCACAGTTAATGCCTTTATTGTGCTTTCGCTATGGGAGTTGGGCGTGTTCATGGACGGATTACTCCCAATTTTTGAACACACCTTTGATTTGATACAAAATACATACATATTAAATTTGATCTCTCTATGACGAACATAATCTTTTTTATTCAATTTAAACTTTTTGGGCTGTATGGGAGGTAGGCGTGTCCGTGAGCGGATGACGCCCATACTCCAAAATCATATTTATTTTGTCATATAAAACATATGTGCAAAATTTTATCTCTGTAGGTTAAACATAGGCTTAATATTGCGTTTTCAATTTTTGGGTTGTATGGGAGGTGGGCGTGTCCGTTAGCGAATGATATCCATTTTTCGAAGACATTTTTATGTTAATACAAAATACATACACACTAAATTTTATTTTTGTAGGTTAATTATGAGCTTATTTATGCAGTTTTCAATTTTTGCGTTGTATGGGAGGTAGGCGTGTCCGTGGGCGGATGATGTCACTTTTTCAAAATCATCTTTGTTTTGTCATAAAAAATACAAGCGCCAAATTTTATCTCTGTAGGTTAACAGAAGCTTATTTATTACGTTTTAAATTTTTTGTTTTTATGGGAGGTAGGCGTGTCCGTGGGAGGATGATGTTTTTTTTTTAAATTCTTTGTTTTATCATAAAAAACATATTTCCCAAGTTTTATCTCTGTTAGTTAGACAGGGGCTTATTTATTTCGTTTCCAATTTTTGGGTTGTTTGGCAGGTGGGCGTGTCCGTGATCGGATGACATCCATTTTTCGAAGACATTTTTGTGTTAATACAAAACATATAAAGACCAAGTTTTATTGTTGTAGGTCAATTATGAGCTTATGAGCTTATGAGCTTATGAGCTTATGAGGCTTATGAGCTTATGAGGCTTATGAGCTTATGAGGTAGGCGTGTCCGTGGGCAGATTCCAAAAATATTCAATAGTGCAGATTCTTGGGTCCATGTGACCATGTGTACCAAGTTTCATCCAATTATCTCAACTTCTTCTTCTTATCCTGTGTATACGGACAACACACAGACGGACAGACGGGCGAACGGACGGACGGACGGACATGGACAGCTCAACTCAGGTGGTGACGCTGATCAAGAATATATACACTTTTCTATACCGGACTCGCTTTGTTCTATGCGTTGCAAACGTTTGAATTTTAGAGGGAATTTCATTAATTATTTCGGTGGCGAGGGATTCAACCGATTGTACCCAACTTCAGGCTTTATTATTTAAACCACAAAACCCCCCTTTGGTTGCGCTAATGACTCCTACTCATATATTTGTCAGCTTCAAAGAATCCTTCCCATTGTATCGATATATAGCTCTTCTTTCAATAACGACGTTTAACTAGAGATTTCCTGCGACATGCTTCAGTAACAAGTCCGGAAGTTGAACCAACTTTTCTTCTTCATGATTGTACAAAAATTAGCTGGAATCATAGAGATTATCATTTCATATTTAATATTCGATAAGGACATTTAATTGTTATATACATAACTAACATCTGCTTATCTCTTGTTAAAATAAATTTATAATTTCTTTAAATTATTTGATATTTTTTATTAAAAAAACAGTAATTTATTATTAATTCAGGCATGATTGCGTTAATTCTTTCGAAATGATTTAATTTATGAGTGTCAAGTACTGGCAGGGCCACTGTTTACAAATAAATTAAAAGAATTAGGTATAAAGTTACTGCTGAATTCCTGAATTCACAGGAAACAATTATTTCAATTGGTTTTCAAGCAAAAGAGTTGTGGTTAGCTCGAGGTCAGCATTAGTTTTATGCTCAGTTTAATTTCTGGAAATTTTTGTTTTAGAAATGGTTGTATGACTTATGCACGTTTAATCTCTTCTGCATGATTAGAAAGGAATAATGATGATTTATCAAGAGTAATATAGTAAGGTAGTTAATTATTTTTTTTTTTGTAAAGTTTTAAAAGGTTGCGTGGAAAATTATTCAATATATTCAGAAATGAGATTTCCAAAGAAGGCTTACTTGAGTATTTCCAAAAAGTTGGTTAAAATGAACACATTTTATACGATATTATTTATATTTTTTTAGAATAATTTTGTTATCACAGTTAACGGTAAACCGTCGATAATTTGTTTTTTGTTTTTTCTGTTTGGGTTGTTGATTTAAACTGAATTATTGTTTTAATTCTTGAATAAATTAATATAATTCCGAATTTCAACTAACATCATTCTTATTTTGCTTGCATTATAATGAACTGCTTTGATGACCATGTCTTGTCTCAATAAATTTTTTTTTACCAACACTCTTTATTATCAAGTTTGGACATCTTGTTCATCGTTCCAAAAAAAATACTTGCTTCAATTTACCACGAAATGATGCATCGTTTAAGAAAATGTATCAATTTATCAAGATTTTCATCAAACTTACATCTTCTTAGTAGACATTTGAGAAAAGACTCTCATCAACGTATAATTTTTGGAATACATAGCAATGTGCTTGCAACAAATACTGATTGATTTGCTTGATTATTTTTATACTTTAACGAACATGGCATTATTTAAGCTCCAATCCAAGCTAGAGCTACTTCAGACTGAGATACATGAGTGCCCAGACAAAGTTACTGCAGAAGCGATTTACTTAATTTCGCATCTCGAAATCAATTTAATTTTTGCTTTATTTTCATAAAAAATGTTTCTCCCTTGCAAACCCTGGCCTTTCAAAAAAACCACATTCTACCATATAAAAAATAGCACTTAAAATTAAATGATTTGTTTTGATTTGTAAGTTTTACTTTGATTTATTGATTTACTCCTGCAAACATTGTCTTGAAAACTAATATCCTTGCAAATTGTCTGCAGCGTTTATATATCAGCTTCAAATGCATTCTATTGAATTTACAAAATATTAATATGGTTTGAAAACAATTAGAATTTTATAAATAAGAGGAAATATACACATACATATCTATATTTAATATATTCAAGCTCTGTTGATATTTTTTTTTTTCGTTTAATCATCTTTTAATGAAATTCTACATCATCCATTGAGCTCTGCTGTAGAAATTTAATTCAAACTTTCTTTACTAGGTATTTCTTATCGATGAGATGCAATCTGGTTGCTGATATTATTAATATTGTTGAATTTCTTGATTTTAATTTAGTTCTTGAGTGTTTGCTTGTTCTGTTTCTAGAGTTTATTAAAAGTATTCCGTTTCAAAAATATTGATTTCTGCTTTGAACACAAATGCGTGGCATGGTTAAATTCATATTTGCGGTTGTGGCTTGAATCAGAATTTTAGCATTTAGCACTTCACTTCATTGGATCTCGGTATAGCTATAAGGAAAACATAGAATTCTCAGTATTTAGTTGCTTATTGCGAATAATAAATGTGTTGAGAATTTTTGAAATAAGAACCCAGTGAACCTAAAGCGTCTTAATCTAATTAATTTATGTTCGTTTTCGGCAAGAAAAGAACTTTGTCATTCGTACAGTGAAATAAATAATTTTTGAATCATTCACTTAACCCTCCGTTAGGCACATGAGTCTGGCCAGACCTTTTAAGATTTTAAATTTGATTTAAGTATATTTTTAATCGAGCTAAATTCGAGCGATATGAAATTTCATGTAGCTTCCTAAAATTTCATTGACTTTCGATCAACAATACAATCAGAACGAAAAAGTGCACGCAAGGTTAATTACAAGGACATTGTAGTGCTCACATTGTATTCGTATCCCATGAGTCTGGCTAGACCCCCTTACAGTTTATATGAAAAACCATCCAATTTTAATATGTTGCTGACTTCTTTGGAAATTTAGTTGTTTTATCTTTCATGTTCGTTCGTGTTTGTTAACTAGTAATTGTTGATTGACAACAAGTTAGTGCTAATAAATTGCGCAATTGTGATTGTTCAAAATGAGTGATGAAGTTGATTTTATTTATAATACCACTGGTTTACAGCCAATATGTACTTTGAATGCCACTATTCTTTTCTCATGTAAAATCGGTCGCTAATTCCGAAAAAATTTTTATACCCCCACGCGTACTGCGTAAGGGGTATATTAATTTTGTCACGACGTGTGTAACACCCAAAAGGAGGCGTGGTAGGTATGGAAAAGTATATATATTCTTGCTCAGCATCACCCCCCGAGTTGATTTAGCCATGTCCGTCTGTCTGTCCGTCTGTCCGTCTGTCCGTCTGTCCGTCTGTCCGTCTGTCCGTCTGTCTGTCGACACGATTACAGCCGTAATTTTGAAGCTATCGTAATGAAATTCGATATTTAAGCTTTTTTTAAAAAAACTAAGGTCAAGTTCGAGAATGGGCTAAATCGGATGAAAACCACGCCTACCTCCCATACAACCCCAAAATTGAAAACTCTACAAAGAAGCTAATATTAAAGCTACAATACTGAAATTTGGTGTATATGTATTCTATGTCAAAGCTGATATGTCTTAGAAAAATGGACGTCATCCACCCACTAACACGCCCACCTCCCATACAACCCCAAAATTGAAAAATCTATAAAGAGGCTAATATTAAAGTTACAAGACGGAAACTCGGTATTTGTGTATTCAATGTCAAAACTGAGGTGTGTTAGAAAAATGGGCGTCATCCACTCATTAACACGCCCACCTCCCATACAACCTCAAAATTGAACAATCTATAAAGAGGCTAATATTAAAGTTACAAGATGGAAACTCGGTATTTGTGTATTTAATGTCAAAACTGAGGTGTGTTATAAAAATGGGCTTTCTCCACCCCTTAACACGCCCACCTCCCATACAACCCCAAAATTGAAAAATCTATAAAGAGGCTTATATTTAAGCTGCAGGAAAACAATTTGATATGTATGTATTTTAGACACATCAAAATAATAAAATCTCTCAAAATCACATACAAAAAGCTCATCAATTTAAGATTCTTCCACCCTTAACAATCGGCCGTGGGGGTATTTTAACTTCGACCAAGTCGAAGATATACCTTACTAGTTTTTTTTTTCTGTCACTCCGTTTTCGAGATATTGCCCACTGTAGGGTTTTCAACGAAAAAAAAAAATTGGTTCCACTTAATTGCATATATCTCCTGAACCAACAACAGTAATCAAACAAATGATATATCAAATAAAAGCTAATAAAATTTCTAACAAGCAATGCCAACATCATTTTTTGGTCGAGCTTTTAGTTTTGGCGGAATAAATTCAAATTTCGGGGATTTTTTTTATTTTTCAGAAAAATTTCCAAAAAAAGACAAAATAGTTGCAAATTTCGTTAAGAAATCAAAATATTTTGTTACTTTTGATATTTTTTACTAAAAACCTTTATTTTTCCAAAAAAAAATAAGCTATTGTTGAAGAAAATCAATTGAGAAATGAAAAGTTGTGTTCAATGGAACGAAAGAACCCAAATGGTGTGATTTTCAATTTATGCATTTGGACTTATTTTATTGCCATAAAAAAAAAATGAGAATTAAAGGTTGTTGTTATAAAATCATATATTCTTCATTTTTATTGTTCTTTTAATAATTTACATTATTCGTCGCCCATCATTCCTTTGTCCAAAAATCCTTGGTACCGATTCTCAATTACTTTCATCTGTTGGTGGCATCTTTCCCCATGTTCGTCGCTCTCGTCACCGAGATTCTTCGCTTTCTTTGTTTAACGCCTTGACAGTGTTTTTCATAAGTCCAAGTTTGATGTGCAACGGTGGGAGAATTATGTTTTCCTTTTTGACGAGTGGAACGTTTTTGACGTTGCTCTCTCCAACTTTCGACTCAATTCTTTCTGGCCAGTCCTTATTGTAATAGTGGTGTTCACGTGCTCAACTATCCCACTTGTATAGAAAACAGCAGTACTTTGTGTAGCCACTCTGTAAACCACAAAGCATACCAATGACTTTGAGATCAGAACATATTTTCCAGTCGTGTTGTTCATATTTAATACATGTCAATAGCTTCGCCATTGTTTCGTACGTTTCCTTTGTGTTGACTGCATGTGCGATCGGAATCGATGGCTTTTTGTTTCCTATATAAAGTAATACCGCCTTCAAGCTCACTTTGCTGCCATCAATAAAAAAACGCCACTCTTTGGGATTGTACGGCTGACCGAAGGTATTAAATAAGCCAGGAATGTCTACGCAATAGCAGATATTGTCATTCTTAGTACAGTTTATAGCAAACGGTTTTTCACGATTTCTGTAGTATGTCACCTTAACATCGGGTCTCAAAAAGTTGAATTGTTGCATACGAGAAGCATGCAATTCCGATTTTTCCTTTGACAGTTCCAAATCTCTTATCCAATCATTCAACTGCGCTTGCGATAAAAGGTGAGTTGTGCTTTCAGTTGTAATAGTACTACCACCTGTGGTTCCTTCCGACTCCACTGAATCTACGGATTTTCGATTGTTTTCACGTGTTGAATCGGGTCAAGTAGGATATGGAACATCGTCAGAATGAGATACTGGCAACGAAACAGTCGGGACAGTGGCGTATATCACTCGTTTGTGTTTTCCAACACCAGTCACTTTGGCCAGACAAAAATAGCAATCATTTAGGTGGCGAAATGGTTGTCTCCATATCATCGGAACATCGAATTTCATCTATAGTTTTTTACCCGAGCTCCATTCAGACAATATTAATTTGCACGATTGACACAAAATACTTGGCGTCCATGATTCACCAATGTTCTCAGCCGCAATACCAAAATAATGCAGATATGACATTTGGAGTAAATACGTAAAATTGACTCGTTTCTTTTCGAAAGTAAATTCACCGCACACGTAGCAGAAAATATCTGGGTAGTTTTTACACTGGAATTCTCGCAGTCTTTTATTCATTTTATTTTGAAGTATATCTTATTTTTTCCTTTCGTTACAAATTGTGCGTCCCTTTGTTTGCCACGTTTTTTAGTACAATGCATGAATGTTTTTGCTTTTATGCATCTCGAAAGTGCTGCAGGTACAATAAAGGTAGGTAGGTCCACGACTCAGAGCGCGACCGCCGAAACTGTCAAAAAACACAAAATAAGTATTCACATGGCATAATAAAAACAGGTAGGCTCTCTTTCTTATAGCCATAAGTGTCGAAATCAGACGTTTTGCTGTGACGGTTTCGACGGTTGCACTCTCAGTCGTGAGCTTACCTGTTTTTATTGTAGCGTGTTTGTTCTTATCTTTTCTTTCGCAAAACTCTTGACTTGATTCCTATGAACAATAAAAATGAAAAATAAAAAATTATAGTAAAATAACCCAATTTATTTATATGACAATAAAATTTGTAAAAAAAACATAACTTGGGTTCTTTCGTTCCATTGAACACAACTTTTTCTTTTCTCAATAGATTTTCTTCAACAATAGCTTATTTTTTTTGAAAAAATAAAGGTTTTTAGTAAAAAATATCAAAAGCAACAAAATATTTTGATTTCTTAACGAAATTTGCAACTATTTTGTCTTTTTTGGAAATTTTTCTGAAAAATAAAAAAAAATCCCCGAAATTTGAATTTATTCCGCCAACACTAAGCTCGACCAAAAAATGATGTTAGCATTGTTTGTAAGAAATTTTATAAGCTTTTATTTGATATATCATTTGTTTGATTACTGTTGTTGGTTCTGGAGATATATGCAATTAAGTGGAGCCAACTTTTTTTTTCGTTGAAAACCCTACAGTGGGCAATATCTCGAAAACGGAGTGACAGAAAAAAAAAAAAATTTTTTTCGGAATTAGCGACCGATTTTACATGAGAAAAGAATAGTGGCATTCAAAGTACATATTGGCTGTAAACCAGTGTAATTTCTTTGTTTAGCCAGCAACTACACTTTCCGGTGTAAGTTTACTTAACCATTTCAATAATTCGTCGTCAAAATTTAGAAAACAACACGGAAATAATTGAACGCAGGAATTAAGAATTTTGCACTAAAATTAGCCATGATTTTATGCTTTAAAATGTAAATAATTATATATTATCGCATAATTCGTGGCAACTCGTTCTTAAATTCTAAGATGATAAAGAACTGCTCATCTCAAAAAGTATCAGACAATTTGGGCAAACACATAGTTTTTTTATATATATTTTGCATTACTTTATATGCTAGGCTATTCACTAATAATTCATAACAATACACATAACACACATAAAGCACATAATCACATAACATGTGAGTTAAAGCCAGAATTTAAGTAAAGGGTGATTTTTTAAGAGCTTGATAACTTTTTTTTAAAAAAAAACGCATAAAATTTGCAAAATCTCATCGGTTCTTTATTTGAAACGTTAGATTGGTCCATGACATTTACTTTTTGAAGATAATTTCATTTAAATGTTGACCGCGGCTGCGTCTTAGGTGGTCCATTCGGAAAGTCCAATTTTGGGCAACTTTTTCGAGCATTTCGGCCGGAATAGCCCGAATTTCTTCGGAAATGTTGTCTTCCAAAGCTGGAATAGTTACTGGCTTATTTCTGTAGACTTTAGACTTGACGTAGCCCCACAAAAAATAGTCTAAAGGCGTCAAATCGCATGATCTTGGTGGCCAACTTACCGGTCCATCTCTTGAGATTAATTGTTCTCCGAAGTTTTCCCTCAAAATGGCCATAGAATCGCGAGCTGTGTGGCATGTAGCGCCATCTTGTTGAAACCACATGTCAACCAAGTTCAGTTCTTCCATTTTTGGCAACAAAAAGTTTGTTAGCATCGAACGATAGCGATCGCCATTCACCGTAACGTTGCGTCCAACAGCATCTTTGAAAAATACGGTCCAATGATTCCACCAGCGTACAAACCACACCAAACAGTGCATTTTTCGGGATGCATGGCCAGTTCTTGAACGGCTTCTGGTTGCTCTTCACTCCAAATGCGGCAATTTTGCTTATTTACGTAGCCATTCAACCAGAAATGAGCCTCATCGCTCATCGCTCAGAAATGAGCTCGAAAAAGTTGCCCAAAATTGGACTTTCCGAATGGACCACTTAAGACGCAGCCGCGGTCAACATTTAAATGAAATGATCTTCAAAAAGTAAATGTCATGGACCAATCTAACGTATCAAATAAAGAACCGATGAGATTTTGCAAATTTTATGCGTTTTTTTAAAAAAAAAAGTTATCAAGCTCTAAAAAAATCACCCTTTATTAACTCGTATTAATTGAAAAACAGGAGTTCAATCTATATTTGTGGCTATGCATGAATCACACATAAGTTATTTTCACCGTGAAGTGATAAATACTTTGAACAATATTTGTAAAAAGTACTGAAACTATCGCGGGGGTACTGCGGTACTTTTGAAAAGTACTGAATTCAGTACTTTAGTACTGAATTTATCATCCCTGACAAGCATATTAGTAGAAAACTATTTCAGCGAATAACAACAACAAAACTCACGGAAATATTATTTTCAATTAACTTCTAAACTAAATGGGATTTAAAAAAACTTCCTTAGGAAACAACCTTTCTTAGGAAGCGTAGAACAGTTCAGAAAAAGAAATTTTAAGATCGGTCAATACATTCGAGATTTTAAGGTCTCTAAACAGCTTCAAACAACCTGTTCCATGGGAACTTCGCTCGCTCGCTCCAATTATATTAAAACCAAAATTAAATAAATACACAAGTTTTCGCTTACTAGGAAACAGAAGTTAACTGCGCTGATGTTACGACAAGACTAATAAATTCGTGCAACAATTGCACAGCCTACTTGATAACTTCAAAACATACATATATTAATAAGTGTGCGAAATAAAAAACGGTAAGATAACTGCCTTTTTTCATAAGAAAAAAATTTGTCCGGATTGAAGAGGTAAAAATTTGGAACTGTCCAAATTATGGCAATGTCCGAATTATTGGAGTGTCCGAATTGGCGCATGTCCGTTAGACCGTACTACCTCCTATGCAAAAAAAAAAAGTACGCCGTAAACCAGCGAATATGACGCATTTGTGCAAGACAATTACGAAAAAAATTAATTTTTTATTTTTGTTGACCGAACGTAGGGGTCGCGCATTGACATATTTTTTCATATCTCTTGTGTTTACAGTCGGATTTTAAAGTTTGATGCAATAATGTTTTTGTCTCAAGAAGATCAATATGATCTCTTTAAAAGTCATTGACCTCTTTAAAAGTCATTGACCTCAGGTGTACCATTCTAGTACTTACCCTCCAGATCTCAGTTCCTACCATCCTAATGTACCATCCTTATATAAAAAAAATAAAGCTCTTAAAATATCAATAATCTTTTGCCAAGGAAGTATATACAAATTTCTAGCAGAACTATTTTTAAAAAATTTTTGAAAATTTTTTTGCCGAACGTAGGGCTCCCTTTTTTCATTTTCATCATATCTTCGGTATTAAAAGTCTGATCATATTGAATGACATGTCGATGTTTTTGTTTAAAAGAAACCAATTATTTTTATTCCAAAATAAAAGAAAAAAAAATTACTACAAGTCCTTGGAAGGCCTCGAATTGATTTTAAGGAACCTTAAAGCTCGTAAAAGAATAAAAAATAATGCCAATGCTAACAGAGGTATCAACACTATTTTTGTTGTGATTTTCTTAATATACAATGTGTAATTATTTTCACAGCCATATTGAAAATAGAAATTTCAAACACTGGCTATTGCAATTCGTTTTTCCCCGTGAAAAAACAGTTAAAAATTGCGTCCGTCTAATATTTATTTCAAACGAGAGTTTTATAGAGTTTTGAGCATGGTACACCTGAGGTACACCTTCTAAAGAAGTCATATTGATCTTCTTGAGACAAAAACATTGTTGTACCAAACTTTAAAATCCGACTGTAAAGACCAGAGATATGAAGAAATATGTCAATGCGCGACCCCTACGTTCGGTCAAAAAAATAAAAAAATTTTGTTCGTAATGGTCTTGCACAAATGCGTCATATTTGCTGGTTGACGGCGCACTTTTTTTTTGAGGTACGGTCTAATGTCCGTACTGTAGAAGTTGTACTGTAAATGTGCGGTAAAAGTAACGTCCGAATTGAACAGAAAAACAAAATGTGCGTCTAAAGCGCCACCTGTTGAGAATTTTTCGAATTTTTTTTTCTTAAACCTTTAGAATATTTGTTTGTCCAACAATTAATTTCGTTTTGTTATGCTTTTTTTGTTACAATGAAATTGGGTTTTAAATGTTCAGAGGTTAGACAATTTTAAGGAAAATTTTAGAAAGCTTAAATGGAAATGCTTATTCTGAAATCAGCTATGATCTCATTCCCGAATTTTCAAAGCAAAATAGAATACTCTCTACCAGAATCTGTGTTTGGAACCTTGTTTTTGTGGAAAAAATTTAATATTGTTGAACATTGGTACTTGTTAATTATAAAAGTACAAAGAGTACTTTTATTGGGCTAAATATAACTCACTAAAAGGGTGTTAAATGTAGTTTCAGTCCCGGGTACTACCAACCGCGTCTAAAGACCTCTTTTTATTAAGAGAAAACGAACGGTATTATACATTTTTGCCTAAATCTAAAAAAATTGACCTGATGGATAAAAATGGATCATTTGAATTAAGCGTTTACAAAAACATAGAAATCTCTGTTTCATCTCTGCTTCAAAAGTTGATTCTTATTTATAAACTTGTGTTATTAGAGATTGATATTATTTTCGTAATATAAACTTTCTTAAAGTTTAACTTTTATGGCAGCCATTTTTTGTGTTGTGTTTGTGTTATTCACTTTGTGTCTTTTCAATAAATTTTTGAACGTGTCCACGAAACAATGCGTGGTCTGGGTATAGCTTATAGAATCAGCAAAGCGCGTGATGCCTTCGGAATGCTTTAAAACATGTAGAGTTCGAAACTGTTATCGTGCCACACCAAAATGAGAATTTTTGAATTCTAAATCAGTACTTTTGTAAACGTGATAATTAAGGTGGGTGAACTGATGCTTGCACCACATATTAACGAATTCGGTGGGCATCGAAGACATTAAATCAACAGCTTTGGCTTAAAAGGGTACAAAATTTAGTCAATATTTAAATATCGGTGTTGTAGTTGTTATAATTATTCGATGATTTTGTGATAATTTTCAGTTATCATGTTATTTTTTTTTTCTTTTTAAAATGTGTCTTTTTTTTATTTGTCGAATAGTAATTTTCGTGACCTTGAATGCTTAGAGTCTAAAAATCGTATTTTATAGACGAAAAAACAAAGTCATTTACTACGTGAGTTGCTTTCTTAATTGAAAGATACGATGTTTAATTATTCCATGCATGAATGATATTAATGTGTGTGAAAATAGCGACATGAACCTTGTCTAGACGGTACCATTACCATATTTTGCTCAGTTGTGGTCATAAACGCTACATAATTTCTCTAGTCATCAAGTCATTAAAATATTTTTATAAAAGTGGTATGTTCAGCAAGTAGTGTTAAGTTGCCTAAAATTATCTTTTGAATATTTTTATGATTTTAAACACCAAAAGTTTTACAACCAGATAGATTTTTTAAATATATATCTTATAACTTCATACATATTATATTAATTTCCTACTAGATAGTGACATGAATGCTTTGCTCAAATGCATGTTTTAATAAAAACCAAGTTTGTATCTTATATTCAGTTAAGTTTTATGTCTTCCGCCTATGTTACGCCTACAATAACAATAAGAAATCACTTTCCAGACACATTTATGCCCAATCAACAAAATATAAAGAAGATGCACAGTGTAAGTAAAGGTCACAATTTGTTGTTTTTTTTTTTGTTGTTCTTTTAGTGTCATATAAAAGTGTCACAATAAGTGAATGACATAAAAACTGACCAAATCTGTGTAGAAATAACATATGTCTCTATATATTTTTCTTATTTTACTAGCATAAGAAGAAGATGTAGCAGAAGATACAGAAGGAGGAGGCAAACAAAAAAATCATCATAAAAGTAGGTACATTTTTGGTTTATTTCAATTTAAGTGCGCCGCAGGACATACAAAATAGCAAACAAAAAGCGAAAATAAAGCAAATCCTTAGCATTTGTTAACAATTTGGCAGAAATAAACACAAAACAAGACAATAAAAACAAACAAACAAATAAAAGTCATGGCAAATGGAATACCAAGACAAGAAAGAAAACACAAAACAAAAATAATAAAATGTGAATTATTTATGTTGGTTGCAGGACAAAACATAAAATATACCCGCATGCAGGACGAAAATAACTCAACAGTTGTTTGGCTTTTGCATGGCCTACCAGGATATGAAGTCATGTAACAGTACAAGCGGGTGCAGTTAAAATCAATTTAGTTTCCGGTTCCTTTGGTAAGTCTTTTGCTTTGACCTATATAATTGTTTTGTTTTTGTTTTTTTTTTGCTTCAATTTTGTGGCTTAATAGAAATAAGTTATGTTATCAACGTTGCACTGGTTGAAGTTGGCCAACGTTATCTTCCGTCTGGCTATGATGATTTAATGTTTTAATTAACCACAACAACATATAGAACTGTACATTTATTAAGAATGTGTTAAGGGTGAACAAATTGCTAGAATTTTACTGCTCACATAATTAGTGTCGTATAAAAATGGCCGGTATATGATTTTTGTTTTTTTTTTTGTTCGGTGATGACGATTTATTTAAGGAATATTTTGTTTTGCTTGCTACATTCCCTTCTTTAAATTGTATTGAATTAACTTAAATTTTGCCAAACTCTATCGCTATCAAACACAAATGTATCTATCTATCGCCCATGAACTCACACATTCAACGCCTGTAATTTATGGTAAATGACTTCGATTATTATTGTATGTTTGCGCAATATTTGACAGCCACAACAACAGCAACAGCAACAGAAACAAAATTTAATAAAATTAACGTTTCGTTACAGATGGCGCCACAATCAGCCATTTGTGCAAACATGCGTTCAGCACTCATCGTGAAAACATTTTCCAAATGAGTTTTGAATCAAACTCATATAAATAACCTGATGGACATATTGTTGAAGTTTGGCTACAAAAGAACTCAACATTGAAAGTGATTGCTTTTTTTTTCTGTTTTTTTGTAACCATTATCATCGACATCGTCTGATGTATGTTTGCTAATTTGCATCAAATTATATTTATGTATGCGTGCGCTTCAATATGTGTGAGCATATCAATGAGTTTTTGTGTTGTCAGCATGGGCGTAACAATATTAATTAACTACGAGGAGTTTAAATACAGAAAATTCTTGTACAGATACCATCAACTATGTTTCGATTTACACTGATCAAAAGTTGATGATTAAAGTTTTGTATTTGTGGCTGAGAGAAAGGAACAACAATGCAGAGCAAATTTAAAAGTGAATAATAACGAATTAATCCATTCAGGACCAATGTGACGTATACGTCGCGATAGCATAGCTAATTTTTAGCGGTCGTTAAAAAAAAATTGGCTTAGCAAAACTAATTTTAATGTAAGATAATCTCATATGAGGCACTGCAATCGAGATTGCATCAGTTGAAGTAGAGTTTTGCTTTGGAATAGACGCATCAGCGTCAGCTTAGTTAAGTGTGTAAAGTGAAAATAAGAAAAATGTCAAGAAGCACATAGGTCAAAAAGTAAGGATATTAATATTTTGTATTTGCGTATTTAACTAATAAAATAGTTGATGCTGTATTACTTAGAAATATATGTAAAAAAGTTGTGCAAAAGAAAAAGTGTAAATTTATTGTGTTATATTCGTGTTTGATCGTGTTTTTTATTGCCGTAACGTCCAGAGAACACACCAGAGAACACGCCAGAGAACACACCACCGATGCGGGTGTACCGCAGGGTTCAGTCCTATCTCCTACTTTGTTTTTGGTTTTTATCAACGACCTTCTGTCGTTGACTCATAACCCAATCCATTCGTTTGCTGACGACAGCAGCATTTGTCATTCATATTCGTTCAAAAAACGCCCGAGCTCTTCGGAGATTGAGAGAAAGAGGCAAAATATGAACGACTCACTCATAAATGACTTGCAAAAAATCTCCGAGTGGGGTCTTGCTAATAGAGTAGAGTTTAATGCAAGCAAGACCCAGTGTTGTTTGTTAAGTCACAAGCGAATGGATTGCCCTTTAGCTCCCCTCAATATGAATGGTGTAGATATTGCGGAGTCAGCCACTCTTGACGTTCTGGGCATATCGATTCAATCCGACCTTCGTTGGAATGATCATATTTTCGATGTGTCGAAAGAAGCGGCCAAGTGCCTAGGTTTCTTAAAACGGTGCAAAAAATATTTCACTTCAACTGATCTACGCACTATCTATACCTCATATATCAGGCCGAAAATGGAGTACAATTCGCACATTTGGGCAGGGGCTTCAAGATATTATTTGGAGCTTCTGGACCGAATTCAACGCCGTGCGATATATTTGATTGGGGATGATAACGTTTCATTATCTCTCAATTCTCTTGGTCATCGACGCAATGTTGGGTCAGTAAGCCTGTTATACAGGTACTACCATGGGAAGTGTTCAAGGGAGGTACACGACCTGACTCCACCAGCTCGAGTATTTCCCAGGTCCACTCGGGCAGCTCACCTAGCCCATCCCTACAGTATTGCCTTGTTGCCCAACAGAACCTCGCATTACCGTGATAATTCGTTCTTCAGTCGCACAATAAAATTGTGGAATAATCTCCCTGCGGCTGTGTTTCCTGGCAGTTTTGACCTGTGTAAATTCAAAACAAATGTTCACCGTCACTTCTCCATCTTTCCACCCTCCAACTAGCCTATTACCCATCTTCCGAATCAACACAATGCTTTCGCATTAATAGGGGGCATCCCCTGAGCGTTGGTTCAAGCTAAAAAAAAAAAAAAAAAAAAAAAAAAAAATACTTCAAAACAAAACGGTGATAGGCCGAAAATACATAAAAGGCATGAATCACAATTAATTTGGGTTGAAAACGACGCTGGTAAGTCAAAATAGTTTTTCCCTGAGCCAAAGTACACCGATTGCTCCGGGCTATTTCCACATCAGTAGTTTGAGAGGTTTATAGATGATGAGGTCGTACAGATGTTATGTGAGGAGTCCAATGCTTACTCACTTCAAATAGAAGGTCAAAACCCAAACATTACCATAAATGCGATGAAGGTATTTATTGGTATCATGATTGTCACTGGGTACACATCTCGACCAAAAAAAAAGAGATTATTGGTGCGAAGATCCTATAATATGCTGTGCTCCATGGTAAGCGAAAGCATGCGACGAAATAGATTCGAAACCATCTTTCGTTATATGCATTTCAAAGATAATAAAACTGGAAAATTCGTCCAATTACTGATGCAGTGAAAAAGTGATGCCTCACAAATTTTTATCCTGAGCAGGATCTATCGTACGATGAGTTTATGGTTGAGTATTATGGTCGACACGGTTGCAAGCAATTAATACGGGGAAAACCATTGCATTTCGGATACAAGATGTGGTGCCTCAATATGCCCCAAGGATACCTTATAAGCTTTGAGATGTACCAAGGCTTAAATCCACGCATACCAGAAAAGTATCCAAACATGTTCATACTTGTTGGAAAGAATACTGCACCACTGTTTTCAATGCTTGACGATATCGATGAAGAAAAGAGACAGTTAACATATTGCATTTATTTTGATAGCTTATTTACCTCTGTTTCTGTTTTGCTTGGTTTGAAGCAGCGACTCTTCCACGGCACTGGAACCATGCGTGAAATTATTAAATCTTGCTCTTACCTGACAAAAATATGCTAAAGAAGAAACAACTTGGACACATAGAGAGCATTAAGTTGGAAGGTGCTGAAATAGACATAACAAAATGGATTGATAACTCTGTGGTTACTGTAGCTTCAACCATTTCTGGAAAAAACCCAGTATCCAAAGTTGGTCGATACTCACGAGAACAACGCCAAAGAATCGACGTTCCCCTACCATGTGCTGTTGCCATGTATTACGTTGCAATGGGAGATACAGATCGCATGGATCAGGGGCAAAAAATGGTGGTGGTCTATTTTTACATGGTTAATTGACGTTTCGATTCAAAATGCATGGATTTTGCATCGAAAAGGCGGTTCAGGTATGACCCAAATCGATTTTCGTCGTGCTATTTCCAGTTTTTATCGTGGGAGCCTCGGAGTTAGAAAGGCACCTGGAGGTTATCGAAGACCGAAAAATGGGACTGAATGCATTAACCAAAGATACGATGGTATGCATCACTTTGTGGAGGTAGTTCCAGGTAATAAACGTCGACGATGTCAAGGTCATAATTGCACATCAGTGTGCATAACGATGTGTGGAAAGTTTTATGTGGGCTTGTGCACTCAGGGAAAAAATGCTGTTTTATCAAACAAATCATGGGTTGAAATAACAGATTTCACTGTTAAATACCATCCAACAAATGAAACTTTCAAATCAACAGTCGGTTGACTGTTGGTCTATGGAACACGCAACCTGTATAAAAACTTATTTATTGAAATTTTATCACTGATTTGAAAGTTCATGTATGGCCGATTGTGCTAACGTGTGAGTCTAGTACTCGAGTGTCCACGGTTCGAATCCGGCAAGGCCAATAAAAATTTTGTTTTTATTTAAAATATTTTTTTTAAATAAAAAATGATATTTGCAATTTTGTTTTTTAGCAAGTTTGTGTGCATTTTATTTTGAAGGTTATTTTTGATCAAACAATTAATGACACAGAATTATTATTATTTCAATTATTAAATTACTATTTTTGATACTTACACAGCTAGGGTTCGAACCCACGTCTCCCGCATGACAGTCTAGAGTACATCCACTGAGCTACTGGCAACGATAATATAAATATAGCAAAACACATATAAAAACTATTGCTTAGAAAAAAAAAACTCGCGTGTAGCAACGTACACGTGGCAGAAGAGAAACTTCTTTAACAGTAAGAAATAAGAGAGATTTTAGTGTGAAATAGAGAGAGAAAGTATCTGAAAAGAAATTCAATCAATACGAAATGGAAAAATAATTTGTTGATTCAATATTTTCACCCAGGGACTGTACCGAATATGGTTTTTGTCGAAAGTGTCACATATTAATTTTTATCTCTTAATTTTTATTTTGTCCGACAAAAATAACAGTTTTTTGTGCCTTATAGTTTTTTTGGGCAAAAACAACAGTTATTTTCTGCCGTTTATTTTTCGGTCAAAAATATCAGGTAATTTATATATGTTCAAGTCATTTTACCGATAAAAAAATTTTGATATTATTATTTTTATCTCATCGGTGAGACATTTTACACATGGTGTCAACAGTTCAATCTGTCAAGCGGCTTTTAAGAAAACGCAAATTGCTTGATATTTTTGACCGAAAAAATTAAAGTCACAAAATAACTGCTATTTTTGACCGATAAAATAAAAGTCAAAAGTAACCTTTATTTTTCCTCGAAATATACTAGGCAAGAAAGTAACTTTTAAAGAATCGGTTTCAAATTTAAAAGCGACTTAATATTCGTGAGGCTGAGGACATTTGTAACACAATGGTATATTTGAAAAAGTCTTTCGACAATTTTTTTCATTTGAAAATTGTAAAATAAAAGTTATTTTCGGTACTTGTTTTAGTTCAGTTGGTGTTTTAGTTGCTTTCGAATGTTTTCTCAACATTGTTACTTTTTGAATGCTGGATTGCATTTGAATAGTACTTTTTGAAGGAGCCTCCGAAAGCAGAGGCAAATCTTGTTCATTATTACCTCCTGCTTCCTGATCATAATAATTGCTATGTTGATAGAGGGACTCATAAAGCAGCGAACGTTGATTGTTGAGTGCATCAACTTGGTTGGCTTTAAAATTTTGTTGAGATGCATCAGTGTGTTTTTTGGGGATTGGTTCTTTGTAGATTCACCAAAATACACTGATGTTTCGTCAAAATGCATTTTGAAACTCAGCCGTTGTTGCAATCACCTTACCTTCATCATTAGTTGCAGACCCAGCTGCGGCTGTATTCTTAAGAGCTCTAATTCGCTCTCTTTATTCACGAACGCGTTCTGCTCCTTTTTTAGCTATTTTTCTTTTTTTTTTTTCCGTGCATACTTGTAGGATGAAAATTAATGTTACGGTTATGTTGATAATGTAATGTTAATGTTAATGCAATGTTAATGTTAATTATGTTATTTTCAGTATGTTAAGCGTTTAATTACATTTTGTTTAGGTGGTAATTATGTGCCTTCATGGCATAATGGTATGGATTCCGAATCTTAAGTAACAATGTTGGGGGTTCAATTCCCGGCAGCGACAGTAATTTTGTTTTAATTTTCATATGAATTGAAAACGTTAGCTAGCGTCACGAAAAAGGACCTTGAAATTTCACTCGCCGCCAAAGAAGTTTCACATCAAAATTGACAATTCAATATAAGCACAAAAATATTTCAACAGATGATTTTAACAGCACAAAAATACTTTGAAACGTTCATTCAACAAAGAAAATTGTTTACTTAAACGCAAATCATTCAATCGAACAGTGTTTTGAAATAACAGCGGGCGACTGTTAATATTACAGTTGATATTTTTCTGAGTGTAGCTTTAACTCGGCTCGGTGTTTAAAGAATGAACACCAACACATGAAAGAACAGAAAAGGAGAAAAACACGAAACGAACAATGAAAATGTTTCAAACGTTCACTGAATAATTAAAAAAAAATTTAAAAAACTTATTAAAAAAATTGTTTAGCAAAGCAAAAACATTCGGCAAAAATAATCGGCTAATTCGGCCGAAGCAGAAGCCGAAGCTGAAGATCAAAATATCGCCCGATTATGCCGATTACCGAAGCCGAAGCCGAAGCCGAATAATTGGTCGACCACTGGCATTCATCAATTGTGACATTTGTAAAAAAGGTGTTTTGAATTCAAAATTCAAATTTCTATGTCAATAGCTTGGTCGAATTTTAAAGGTTTTTACATTTTTTTAATTATTTCTGAAAGTCTGTTAAATTTTCTTTCAAATGTGATAAAAATCACTGTGAAGTTCTATTCGAAAGTATTTTTAATGAATTATCGTATTTCAAAATCTAAAAAAGTATTAAAATAAAATCAATCATTTTGCACTGAAATCCAATCTAAGATAATCTTAAGAGTTTATCCAAAAATTCGAGGATTCAAAATTCCAAAAAATTAGCTTCCGCTACGCCACTGACATGTTTGCAATTTACAATTTCAATTTATGAATGGAAATTCATGTGCTCATGAATTAAGCTGCAGCAGAGTGTGGCTATATAAGTGTATGTGGGTGTGTGGGTGAGTGTGCGTGGAAGTGCGTGTTTGCATTGGTTATTCATGTATTTGAAATACTTAACAATGCAAACAAAGCCGTTTGCACTGCCTACATTTATCTAATGAATGCAACTGTCATTGTTACGATAGCCAACCCGAATACTCGACTGCATCAACAGACTGACAGAAATGCAGACAGTTGGACAGACTGACAGACGCATTAAATCACAGTTAACAACAATAGCTGCCTGATTTCTGTTATGGTTGGTGTTGTTGTTGTTGTTGTTGTTGCTGATATTGCCTTAACAATGAATGGCTCATTTAATAATGCACTTAATTGAAATTAAAAACTGAACTTTTTAATTAAAAACACATAATGATTTTTTATGTAAAGTTTTACAGTATGTTTTTTTTTTTTTGCAAATATAATAGTTATTTATACGAATATTTATATAGATTTTATATAAAATCACTGTTTTGTTTAATTAGCAAATTAGGTTTTAAAAGTCGATCTATATAGTTCAACGAACAAAAAAAAAAACATTTCATTAATTTAACTACTATTAATTAACCGAGGTATATATTTGTTATTGAGTACGATTTTATAATTTCTCATAATTGCTTATTTATAGATATTTTTCAAATTATTTTAAGCACATATTATTTAACCCTCTAACCAGCAAGACTGTAAAAATGATCGGATCCAACCCAAATGTTTTGCCAAGTTGATGTAGTTAAATGAACCTTCAATTTTAGTTTACAGGTAAAACAAACATTCTGAACGAACGCCAGGTGAAAAATATTGAAGACCTTCTCTGGACGGTCGTACCGGTTTGCATGTAAAAAACACCATAGGTAAGTTTTATGTACAAAACAATTTTTATTGAGAAAAGAAATGAAAAACTGTTATAAAACATATTATTTGTAAAAAATGTAGGTCGCATTTTGATCAAACGATTTGTGTATCAGACTTTTTGCAATGATGCACTTTTCTTTTGCTTTGTTATCTACCCAAAAGTGAAAAATTCTATCTGGAAAGTGATCGATGCCATCAAAACGAATATCTACAACTTTATGAATAGCTCTTTTTCCAACAACTGATATGCCAGACTAGGGTGATGTTGGCCCATGGACATTTTCATCAGATGATGGTCGTCCTACAACTCTTTTGAATTTCACAGAAATAAGCCCAGTAGCTGTTTCCTCACGGAATTCTAGAAGCTGTATAGCTGTTGTTCGTCGGATTCCTTACTGAAAGCTTTTGCTTTTTCGGCATGCATACGTTTGTATAAAATATATGCATTTGTAGATACCATATCCACAAAATGGCAGAACTGTCTTATCATCATATTTCTGGTTTGAGCTTTAATATGGCATCTACCCATTTATTTATTTATTTTTATTCCAAGCTAAGCCTTTGAGGCTTTATAGCTTTTAAAAATTAGCAATATACAAGCAATTAATTATAATAATATGTAACAATTTAAAATAGAAAACAGTAACAGAAATAATAATATTTTAAAATTGACAATGATTTAACCAAGAGGTCATCCATTAGGCCTACTCCACCCATGTTGGGATTTTATTCTCGGATTATTTGCGAACAGTTTATTTCAATGAATAACTTCTAATTTCTATTATACCGCGAAGCCTTTGCTTTTTGTTCATCCGGATTGATTCTTGCGAAAAGTTTAAACCGACATATGTCATACCTTCATTAATGCCTCTGGAATTAGTTTGAACTGACGGTGTAGTAGATTTTGCTGTTGGCAATGGAGATCGGGGTCTTTTGGGTCTGAAGGTTGTTTTTGTTGTGAGTGAAGTGGATGTTGATGGCTCATCTCCGCTGCAGTATTTTGACCGAAACTCGAAGAAGCTTCCATAGCCCTACAAAAACTTCCGTGGTTTCAGCCAAATTCATATCGTGAAGGTATTCCACTAGGCCTGTTTATCATCCTCAAGGGACAATATGTCGTGCGCGATGTTATCAAAAACATAATCTGGATCAGCGACACTTTCATCACTATCGAAAATTTTATCTGCGCTCTGCACAGAGTCCAAGAGCTCAAGCAATTGCTCATAAAACATTGCCCTCAAATCAATCTTTTTGTGTAACCCCGATAGTACGATTCATCTTTCGCAAAAAAATCAAATAAAAAAGAAACTAAAATAACAATAGGTGAGACAATACTGAAAGAAAAGGTAACGCTAACCGGGAAGACCGTCTGCAGGCCTTCACATTTTCGTTTTCCACGCAAAATTTGTATTATTTTTAACCGACTTCAAAAAGGAGGAGGTTCTCAAGTTGGTTGGTTTCTTTGTTTTATTTTTTTTTTTTTTTTTTTTTTTGTGAATGTATGTACATCGATTACTCCTAAAGTACTTGCCCGATTGCCGTAATTTTTTGTCAACATATAGAGACTATCGACGCGGAGGTGCCCGTTTATGAGAGTGGGCGGTATTCGGAAAAGGAGCGTGTCTCTATAAGAAAAACACTGTATCTCAGTAAATATTGACACTATGGTAATAAAATTCACAGTAAAATTACAAGGGCAAGCACAAATATTAAAAATGACGATCACTTAAGTGGGCGTAATTCTAAAAAAGGGTGTGGCAATATTGTAAAAACTCTGTATCTCGAAGAAAATTGACACTAGAGTACTGAAATTAAGTACAGAGGTAGGTACAATTATTGGAAATGAATATAAAAAAAGTGGGCGAAATTCGACAAAGGGGTGTGGCAATATAAGAGAATTACTGTGTCTCGAATAATATTGATACTAGGGTACAGAAATTTATTACAAATGTATGAAAAATTATTAGTATTGACACTACGATACTAAAATTTAGTACAAAGGTAGGTACAAATATAAAAAATTACTGCCAGTAATGTGGGTGGTATTTGATAAAGGGGCGTGTCACTGTAAGAAAAACACTGTTTCTCAGTTAATATTGACACTAGAGTTAATAAAATTCACAGCAAAAATGCAAGGGTAGGTAAAAAATAAAGGTAAATAATAAGTGGGCATTAATCGACAAAGAGGTGTGGCAATATTAGAAAAACTCTGTATCTCGAATAATATTGACACTAGAGTACTAAAGTTAACTACAAGGGTAGGCACAGTTATAAAACAATTAATTTCAATAAAGTGGGCGTTGTTTGATAAAGGGGTGTGGCAATATTTAAAACACACTATATCTCGAAAAATATTGAGACTAGAGTACTGATATTTAGTATAGTGGTAGGCACACTTATAACAAGTTATTGTGAATAAAGTGGGCGTCATTCGACAAAGAGGTGTGGCAATATTTGAAAACACTAAATCGAATACTGACACTACTAACTGAAAAAGTACAGACGTAGGCACAATTATTACAAATTACTACAGAAGAATTGGGCGTTATTCGACTAAGGGGTGTGGCAGTGTGTAAAAAACTGTATCATATTGACTTAAGGGTGGTAAAATTCATTGTTAGAATGGGTAGAACTATTGAAAACACTATGACAAAGAGTGTGATATTCTTGACAAAGAGGCGTGTCAATATTATAAACACACTATATTTCAGTCAATATTGACATTGGGGTATTGATAAAAATACAAGAGTAGGTACAGGTACTGATGTGGTGACCGTGGCATACAGGTTAAGTGTGTGGCTTAGCATGCTCGGAGCCCGGGTTCGATCCCCAGCCGCGGCGAAAAGTTTTATCAATAAAAAATTTTACTGATCGGTCACTACCTCTCTGCAGACAATGGCAAACCTCAGAGAGTAAATAATGCCATGTAAAGCTTCTTGAGAACATGAACTTTAGCCATTCGGAGTCGGCATAAAACATGTAGGTCCGGTTCTTGGTCAATTGTGTGCAAACATTTAATAACACACACAACATCATTGATCATAAGAAGCTCGGTCAAAGTCCTTTCAATGGCTGAAATGGCCAATTTGTTTTTTTTGGTTTTTAGGTACTGATTAACATACTGACAAAGACCAGAATAAGAAACGACAGAAAAGCATTTTCCATATTATGAGAATAAATAATTGGTGTTTAATTAATTTATACACTTTTGTAATATATATCATTTTCTCTAAAACGAATGAAATAAAAACTTTTTAACAAAAAAAAAAAACCTACTTCAAAATCACTAGAAAGTAAAAAATAATTTTAAATTACTTTTACTATTTATTTCTTGGTCAAATTTGTATTTTTATAATAAATATATTAATTTTTATGTGATAATAAGAGCTTCGAAGTCGGCATGCCGCGAAGTCAGTGTATGCCGCGAAAGCACTAACATCGAGCATAAAAACGACAAAGGCCACCTTTTTGTGTGTCTCTGTGTGGTATATTCCCGAAGAGTCTGGTCCATAACATCCACGCCACCTTTCGTTTTGTTATAAAAATTGATGATTTCTGGTTTGCCGTTTTCTTCTACAGTTGCATCATCATGCAGAGTCGACAACAATATTACGGAATTTGTTTTCCTCTGTTTGTATGAAACCATAGTCACCTTCTCGTGGAAACCAAATTTGCTTGTCCATGGTGATTATCCATGGTGATATAACGTCCGCTATTGTGGTATGGCCCAACCAAATCTCTGACTACTCTTTCGCCTACACCGATTTCGCTACCACTGTCGTGTTTGCCAGTATATATTTGGCCATGAAGAGGATATGAATTTTTAGCATCGCATATCCATCGATGGAACATACTGGGTAAATTTTGTTCTGCCGCGGTACGGATTCAATTGTTCGTCGATTGTTAAATTTTCCGTAGGCACATAATATTTTGCGAGATCTCGCGTCATCAAAGTGTATAAAACGAATAAGATCCCAGAAGCGGTTTAATCCCATTGTTGCACCAAATAGAGGATGAGACAATTGCGTCCAAAAGTCTCTTGCATTTTCATCAATGGAATGATTTGCGCCTGGCATTATCAGCATTCCAATGAATGCGTATATTTCTGCCACTGTCGTATAATTCCACTTCAATTGACGCTTTGTTCGGATTGCTGCATTGTAGGCATCATAAGTTGAATTGGCTTTTTTTTTGGTATGACGCACGATTATATCGACCATTTCTATTGTAAAATAACTCTTGAAGCATTGCATGCCAGTCATACTTTCCGTCATTCGTAATGGACGACTGCGAGTTCTTACGATGTTGTGACTCCTTATTTGTTGACAAACAGGCGGTGTTGGTTGCCATTGAGTATCATCACGTGCAATCAAACTTTCTGTTGTGCTTGATGTTGGTGCATTTTTTTCAACCATAAATATCAGTTTCGCTGTCACTTTCATCTTCAAATACATCTTGCTTAATTTGCATTGGCGTGTCAATTGCGGCTGGAATTTCGTTGTCATTGTCTTCAATTTCTGAGTCTTGCACTTCTCCCGTAAATCCTCTCCTTCTTCCCTTCCTAAATTGGCTCTAAAGCATCGTCATCCACAGTCATACTATCAAGTATAGACTCAATATATCTGCTTCTTCACTCAAACGCATATATTGTCTTTCAGTTAAATATTATATTTTGCGGTTCATTTTTCTTCAACTTCATTGTTCAACTGTTCAACTTATACTGACGAAATCATTGAAATGTATTCTTTTTCTACCATAGCTGAACATTTGCTACCTAAAAACACAAACAAAAAATACAAACACAACATAAAAAAACACACATTTTAGCTACCTGAAAACACAAACAGAAACAGAAAACCAGCTTTTGTGTGCCTGTTAGGTAGAAAATGCCCATAGAAACCAATTTTACCATCTTACAAACATGAAATTTGTACAGTTGAGATGTAAAAACTAAGCGTTTCTAATAATCTGTGCATATATATATAATTTTTTTGAATTTAAACGAAAAAACTTCACTAAGGTACCCGGATACCCTGGTTATGGACTCCCGTTCGTCCAGGTGGTTATGAACCGTAGGGTTAACGCTGAAGATTTGTCGACTTTTCGCATTTAACTAATGAAAGCTCACTAACGACTGTTCAGAGAGCATTCGTTGATATATTAAAATGTGAAACAAAGCACTCTTCTAACAGTTTTTACTTATTTAAGAAAAAAAAAATAATTCTTATATGAAACTGGAGTACAAAAACAAAGACCTGATTTACAGACGGTCTTACCGGTTAGAGGGTTAAATAAAATTTCATTAGAAACAAAATCAAGATTCAAGTGAAAATTATATTTTTAACTCTATTTAAATAATTTGGCTCAATAACATCAGTATTTTTATATTTTTATCGCAGTAAAAGTTGCTAATTGCGTTATCAATTTAAAGGACTCATCAAAATAGAATTTTTATTTCAAATTAATTGCTACGCATTATAATTTTATACATATTTTTTAATGAGTATTATTTGCTTAATTTGAAAACTGAATTGAAGTAAATTTCGATATAAAATTAAATAAAATTGATGTCAAAAATAGTGAGTTGACATGTGAGCTAACATGAAATTCTGTTTTCTGAAAAATTTATTCAATTTTAATTAATTGTTGCGGTACACAACGAAACTAACCAGAAAGTTGTCTTGTCTTTGTTCAACACACAATTTAACCAAAGTATTCTGTTATTGAGTTCAAGAATTTATTTTCGATAAATCGAACCTTTATTTTTGTGAAAAAAAAAGTATCACAAATAAACACTTTTTTCATACAATTTCAATTTAAATCAAATGTTGCTTTATTTAGCATGACCCATTTTTGTCGGTTTCTGCCAATTTGATAACATTGTTTGTGTGCAACGCAACAAAGTTCTAGAACAACAATAAATGTTGTTGACAATAGAAGGAATCAATCTTTATTGTATTCTTGAAGTAAGGTTGTAGTGGTACCGTGCAATAGGTTTTTCGGACAAGGATTGCTTTCAGCACTAAATAAAGGTTTGCACGCATTGGGATGGGCTTTTAGTAAGCCCGAAGGATAGGTTTTTGTTACGTTAGAGAAATAATGCGAGTTTTAAATAACAACAGATTAAAAATTAAAACTTCAAATGGACAGACGATTGGGAAACTCTGTATTGAAAATCTTAAGCTAAGAAGCTCATGAACTTTTTATTTTTTGCTTCTACTCGATATGCGTAAAAGAAATATAAACTTTGTTATGACGTGTTTTATAGAATACGTTAATAAGGAACATGTTTTAAATCGGATAAAAACTATATCTATCTCACATACAAAGTAATTTTATGAAAACAGTAAAATCTCTTTAAGGTACTTTTGAACCTAAATAAAATATTGGCCCATGACGGACTCAATATTGGCAAGTTTGAAACAAAAATTCAAAAAGGGATAAATTATATAAAATAAAGGGTGTTTTTAGAGGAATATAATTTTAAATAGAATAAAATAAGAACGAATTTTTAAAATTGACATGAAATTGACTTTTTTCAAAAGATAAACTTTTGGCATTTTAATTTAAATATAATTCGTGGTATATGACCGCAATGGCTGGCTTGGACGTAATCTAATCTAGTCTTCAATCGCTTTTTCCAAAATTTGTGTCCATATATCGGCAATAACGTGGCGAATGCTGTCCTCCAAGTCGTCGATCGTTTTAGGCTTATTGGCGTAGACTAGCGACTTCACATATCCCCAAAGAAAATAGTCCAGCGGCGGTAAATCACAGGTTCTTAGAGGCCAATTCACGGGTCTGGAACGTGAAATTATGCTGTTACCAAACGTTTCCTTAATTAAATCAATTGTGGCACATGCTGTGTGACATGTTGCGCCATCTTGTTGAAACCACAGCTACTGCACATCATGGTTGTTCAATCGATTATCAAAAAAAATCCGTAATCATGGCTCTATAACGGTAATTATTGACTGTAACGTTCTGCCCCGCATCGTTTTTAAAGAAGTACCGACCGATGATTGCACTAGACCATAAAGCACACCAAACAGTCAGTTTTTCTGGATGTAACGGTGTCTCAACAAACACTTGAGGATTATCTTCATTCCAAAGTTGAAATAATTGTTTATTGGCAGTTTTGTTTATTGAAGTAGCCATTCAACCAAAAGTGTGCTTCAAAATTCAAACAAAATTCTCTTAGTTGGACGTGTATTTTTTTTAATAACAAAATACTAAGCAGGGATATTCCATGCAAAGCGGTATATTTTAGCAAAAAAACAACATTTATGATTTTTAACAACGGGGTAGTGAACCTATACAAGTTAAGACTTTTATATATATACTAGCTGGTACCCGGCGCGTTGCTGCCAGTTGTGTGTCCAGTTTGCCAATAGAAGGCCATCAACAAATAATAACTCCACTCTGAGTTTCATTATTGTGTGACCATTTTTCCAAACCCTTTGTTCAATACCCGTTTTAGTTTTCGAGTACTTCCTAGTAGAAGGATATCACCAAATAGTTACTCCAAACCTAGTTTCCTTATTATGTTTCTTTTATTTCCAAAGCGATTCAATTTAAAAAAACAAATTTCTTTTATGGGCATATCTACACCCACCGTACAATGCCCGTTCCAGTAGCAGGACACCACCAAATAGTTACTCCATTCTGAGTTGCAATGTTCTGGGATTCTTACTACTAAACCTATTCTGTATCGAAAATTTTAATTGTACGGGTCAAGCCACTCCCCGTTTTCCAATGTCCGTGTCTTTTTTATAATTGACAGAATTGGCCCATCAGTTACTTCATACTAAGTTTCAGTGTAGTACGACATTAAGTTCCAAATCTATGCAATTTTAATTTAATTTAATTTAATTTTATTTTATTGGCGGTACCAAGCCACCCTTTCCAAAGATAGCTCAAATTCGACAGTCGAAGACCAAAACTCAATAGTAAGTTCGTACCAAGATTCATTGATAAATGATTTATAGACGAAAATAAAGCCGAAAACTTGTGTTCTTGAAAAAGTTCCACGCCCCTCGCAGGTCGGAGGTCGAAAAATACTTTAATACCTATTCTCCAAATATATACCTACGAAATATATAAAAAAATTTCATTAAAATCGGTTGAGCCGTTTCGGAGGAGTATATATTTTACTAGCTGGTACCCGGCTCGTTGCTTCCGTCCTTGTCCAATATCTGTTCCAGTTTGCGAACAGAAGGCCACCAACAAATAGTAACTCCACTCTGAGTTTCAATATTCTGTGACCATTATTTCCAAAGTTATTAAATATAAACTTTTATGGGCGGAACCCAACCCTTGTCCAATATTTGCTTTATTTTGCGAGTGTTTCGGAGTAGTAGAACAACACCAAATATTTACTCCAAACCAAGTTTTTTTGAATATGTGGCTATTATTTCCAAAGCTATTCAATTAAAAAAAATCTGTCTTATATGGGCGGAGTCACACCCGTTGTACAATGCCCATTCTATCATTCTATTAGCAAGATACCACCAAATAGTAACTCCATTCTGAGTTTAAATGTTCTGTGACTTTTACTTCTATAGCTATTCTGTATCGAAAATTTTTATTGTGTGGGTAGAGTCACTCCCCGTTTTCCTATGCCCGTGTCTGTTTTATAATTGAAAGACCTGGCCAATCATTTACTTCATACTGAGTTTTATTGTTGTACGACATTAAGTTCCAAACCTATGCGATATCAAAAAATGTAATTTTATGGGGTGACCTGCTCCCTCCAAAGATCGCTCAAATTTGATATAAAGGGGGATAAATTGGGCTAATGGTGCTTACTAGTTGAATATGACCTCAAAAACAAAAATGTTTTAAGAAGACATTGTAGTGCTCGTAAAGCCCTTTTCAACGACATATAATTTTTTAAGATCTGACATGTAATGCTTAAGTTATGCAAAAAAAGCATTTTGGCTGTTTTTCCGGTGATCCAAAAAAAAATTTTTTTTTGTTTTCGGAATCACCTCGAAGTCAACTTTAAAATAGAGGGTGTTTTTTTCAAACTTTTTTTATTTGTATGGTGGCCGACCCACTCTAATATATCTATATAATTAATAGGCTAAGGTTTTTTTTGTGACTTCAACTCCTCCCAGACCAATGGACCGATTCTATCGATTTAGATGTCATTAAATCAGGTTTAGGCTGTATATGTGCAAACCACTTTTAAAAATTGTGATTTCACTTCAGGGGGTTCCCAACCTTTTAAAACAGAAATAAAATTTTTGTACAAAAATCCGTTATTTTATCGATTTGAAATTTAGTTTGAGAAGAGCTTATGAATTGATTGAATTTGAATTTTTTTCAAAACTAAAAATTTTTAACCAAAATTATCTTTTATGCATTCCTCAAATGTCAATTGTCCGAAAAATGCAGTTCCAAAATCAAAAATTCCACTTTCCGAGCAAACAAGTCAGTCAAATTTTAACGGTTTTCAAAATTTTTTTGTTTTTCTAAATTTTTGTTCAATTTTCTTAGAAATGTGTTGACAATTACAGTAACTATCTTACCAAATGTATTTTTAATGAATTTTCTTAAAATTGACTTTAGTTGCTTAACGTATATTTTTATCAAACGCCAAGGCAGAGAAAAAAACTGTCTGAAATTAAAGTTCTATATTTGGAAGCGAATATCTCTGCCACTTTTTAAAAAATTTCATTTATTCCTTTTTTGTATTTAATTGCAATTAATTGACTTTAAAATAATTACAAAGTTTTTACCGTTACTTTATTATTTATATTTTAATCATTGCCTTTAAAAAGAGTCCAATAAAATAAATGTTTCCTCAAAAAATGTATTAAAAATTGTTTTTGTTGTAAAAATAAAAAAATTTAAAATTTGCATTTTTGATTTTCTTTCATTTTATATAGTTTATTTAAGACGAATTTGTTTTTGTTTGACAGAAAAATTAATAAATACTATGTGTCATCGAAAAAACAAGGCTACCCTCTATGGTTTTTTGCTCGAATTTTTTTTTTTTTTTAAATGTTGTTCTTATAATTTTTAAATCTTCAACAAGCTCCAAAAACAATATATTTGAAAAAAATTTCATTATAGCTACAACCAATTAAAAGTTATAGCCACGAATCTGTTTTAATCATCCTGCTTATCTATATAATTAATAGGCTAAGGTTTTTTTTGTGACTTCACCTCCTCCCAGACCAATGGACCGATTCTATCGATTTAGATGTCATTAAATCAGGTTTAGGCTGTTTATGTGCAAACCACTTTTAAAAATTGTAATTTCACTTCAGGGGGTTCCCAACCTTTTTAAACAGAAATAAAATTTTTGTTCAAAAATCCGTTATTTGATCGATTTGAAATTTAGTTTGAGAAGAGCTTATGAATTGATCGAATTTGAATTTTTTTCAAAACTAAAAATTTTTAACCAAAATTATCTTTTATGCATTCCTCAAATGTCAATTGTCCGAAAAATGCAATTCCAAAATAAAAAATTCCACTTTCCGAGCAAACAACTCAGTCAAATTTCAACGGTTTTCCAAAAAAAATTTTTTTTTGGGTTTTTTGGCGTTTTTTTATCTAAAGGTGTTATAAATCGATGTTGTAAGTGTTCTGTAAGTACCTTTTATTAATTTCTGAAATATCTCTTAGTATTATGTCTTAAATTTATTTTTCACTGCGTTTTTTTTTTAAATTAGTGAGTTTTATAGCTGGAAGAGTTAAGCTGCGATGTTTTCGAATAATTATAATGTTGGCTCAGTAGTAATATAAGTGTAAGTCCATTTTCGTATTTTGAATGTTACATTAAAAAATTTAGTGTCAGATCATACGTTTCAAGTCAAACCATTCAGATAATGATCTTTTATATCATTATTGAGACTGAATATGTCGTTATTGAGTATAATAACTTCTTGAATAGAATATCATATATTAAATGTATATAATGTTTCTAACAGTTAATTTTTTTGAATTGCTCGAATTCGGGCAACAGGTTTACTAGTATACATATATTTAGTTATGATATCGTCAAAGAGATCAATGCTTAAAATTTACTCAAACTTTTTCTCAATTGTTCCTTTTATATACGTATCTAATTGTTATGTAATTGATTTTATTCAATACCGCATATCATGTTATTACTATCACGTCCTTCATTTCGCCAAGGAAGAGTTACGTTTGTTAAAATCGATTATATTATAATTGGCGAATTGATGTCGTGTACGTCACGCTTAAAAGAAGAGTGAAGGTGGCATTTTTTCACATCACTACTAAACAGACAAAGTGTCAACAATTGTAAAACTACTGAATCTCCAAACTTTTTCATGCTTAATGTATTTAAAATTAACAGTTAATTGTTTGTCGCGTACGTCACACAATTAATGGAAGTTTTTGCGTAAGAACAATACGGGCAAACAACAAAAGTTGCAGAACAAAGTGCTGCAAAAAATGGTATTCGTTTTTCATCATCAGTTCGAACTTAGGAGTTATAGGTGAAAATCTGAAAATTTGTCCTTTTTTCAATAATTGCACCATATCTTTAAATGCGCGCGCGGATTTCGATAGTATTTAAGTTTTTATATTTAAAATATAAGTTATTAACATTTATGAACCCAAAGTTAAATTATCTTTTTTAATTTGCGAAATATGCCCCTTCAAAGCTGCAAAATATTAATATTTTAACATATTTTGAGACTGTAACTTTTCATCCTCTCTTCTTAAATTTTTCAATCTTAAATTTTCAAAAATGTTTTTTATATGATGGAAATCTCTTTATAAAAACTTTAAAGAAACCTTTTTATAAAAAATACATATTTAACGCCAATCTTTGATAGTTTTAGAGATATTTTGAAAAATATATCAATTCACCAAATTGCTATCCTTGTAACTATATAGACCAAATTACAGAGTTTTTCTAATAGCGACACGCCCCTTTGTTCAGTCCCATCTACTTTCTTTACCGTGATTTTTTATTATTTTACCGAATTTCAGTTATCTTTAAAAAAATATTTTCATTATTATATCCATATTTTTCTTTTGCAACTACGCAAAGATCAGAATTTTCGTGAATCGTTATGACACCAAAACGAGTTGATTCATTGTCGGGTACGTCACACAACATTTGATCGTTTTCCTTCTTTTGACCATCAAGAGAAATTTGCTAAAACTCATTTCTAAAAGTGTGAGAGGTCTAAATTAATAAAATAATGTATAAGAATAATTCAAAATTACTTCGATTTTTAGCAAGATTCTTTTAAACATAGCAATATTCGTACAAATATCGTGTACGTCACGATGGAATGCCCCAGTAGGGAGAAAAGTTCTTTTAAAGATAAAATTTGGAACATTTTCAAATATACCCAAATGTCTCTAATTCCGTGACAAAATTTGTTGATTGAACTTAATTTCGTAAATTTACGTCTCTAATTCGTTAAAAATCTAAAACATAAGTTTAAGGGTTTATATTTTTATTCGTTATGAAATATTTTAGTAACGAAACAAAAAAATAAGGTAATGAATAAAATCAAAAATAATCTATAAAATTTACTAGATTACATGGGATTGAAAAAAAAAAATGTTTAATAGAATAGAAATAAATCCTCTTAGTGGAGGTAATTTATGGAGAACTCCACGGAGAACTTCTTGATTTGTTCTGGAGGGCTTAGTTTTCAAAGCACATCTATTGTGGTGTCAGTGCCATGGTTATAACCTCATAGCGCCAAGAAGGCGTATATCTTTTATACTAAAAAACAGATGTTGTCGAAAAATGGATCTTATCCGCCCACGGACACACCCACCTCTAATATAACCCTAAAATTGAAAACTCAATAAATAAGCTTCTGTTAAACCTACGGAGATAAAATTTGATACGTATGTTTTTTATATCAATCCAAAGATGCTTTTAGAAAATGGCCGTCATCCGTTCTTGGACACGCTTACCTTCCAAACAACGCAAAAATTGAAAACTGCAAAAAATAAGCTTGTGTTTGCCTTACAGAGATAAAATTTGGTACGTATGTATTTTATAATAAAGCAAACATGTTTGTGAAAAAAAGTTGCCATCCATCTGTGGACACGCCTACCTCCCATACAACCCATAAAATTGAAAACTCCATACATAAGCTTATATTTGTCCTACAAAGATCAAATTTGGTTTGTAAGTATTTTATATCAAAATTAAGATGTATTAAAAAATGGGCATCATTCATCCATGAACACGGCCACATCCCACACAACCCAAAATACCAAAAATCAAATGAGCTCGAAAGAACCACGATGAGAACAATGCTAATAATGCCATCTGAAAGGTATGAAAAAGGTCAAAAATAAAGTTCAGTTGATCCCATTCAAAGGTCAGTGAGAGATAATTTTTTATGAATTTTTGAAGAAATTCATGCACAATTTGTTCTATTGTGCAAGCCAGGAGTGGAATTTCAAAAAAATAAATATATCACCTGAAACTATTAAAAAGGTAAAAAAGGACAGTTGTGTTCCAGTGTTTATGATAGATGCCTACCTGTTCGGTTTAACTTTACTTGCCCCATGGCGAGGAGTTATGGATTTTCGAAAACAACTCTCAACAAAAACATTCTCAGGACTCACATCCATCGAACTTGTCGGTGTGCAGGATCATAGGGCCACATGTCTATTAGGAGTTCTTTTCTCAAGGCCTATGGTTTTTGGAATATAATTAAATTTATCGACCAGTTTCCAGGCACTCAGCACCCAAGATTTCTACTGAGTATCCCGTCTTTTCAATCATATAATGCAGAATTCGGTCGCCATTATCGCCATATAAAAATGAATTATTTTCCGGGCATGACAAGTGCTATAGGGATTCGTGTTTTCATGCATTAATAGCTTACTATGATAAGGCGCCATTTGCGAATTCTGCTATAAACACCTTACTCATCACCGATTTACCAGTACCAATTTAATTTGAATTTAAATTAAATCCACCTAAATTGGTCAGAAGCGAGACCTATTTCAAATCTCTTGCATATAGGATATGCCAGCCTGGTTGTACTGAGACGCAACTCCACGCCAAATCGTTGTCTGGCTTGCAACGTTAAGCTTACCACAGCCAGCACTTAACTCCCCGAAGGGCTAGCCCACGACAGTCCCCCAGGGCAAAAGAGGTTTCTACCTTGGAATGAGCTTCTAACAAAAACCAGACATGAATTGATAGTTTAAGCACACATGACTTGATAAACAAGTTTATCTTAGTATCCCGGTATACTATACCGATAGATACTAGCTGGGTATTTGCTATGACGAGATTCGGAAGTTTATCAACAAATTCAGCGACATAAAGTGCTATAGTACAGTAAATCCCGTTGTCCCAATGTCTCGTACACTACCAGTAAAGACTGTAACACTTGTTTATTCCATAACTGATCGCCTTATCTAAATTAAATTAGAAAACTTGATAAGCCAGCATACAACATTAATGAAGCATGCTCGAACACAGGGTCTATTATGCTCCTAGTCATACTCCATGTCATTATCCCTTTTTATACCCTAAACCTGAAAGGTTAGGGTATATTAACTTTGTGCAAACGTTTGTAACGCATAGAACCGTCCGTACGTCCGTCCGTCTGTCCGTCTGAGTGTTGTCCGTATACACAGGATAAGAAGAAGGAGTTGAGATAATTGTATGAAACTTGGCACATATGGTCAAATGAACCCAAGGATCTGCACTATTGAATATTTTTGGAATCCGGACACGCCTTCCTTCCATACAGCGCAAAAATTGAAAACTGCATAAATAAGCTCATAATTAACCTACAACAATAAAATTTGGTGTGTATGTGTTTTGTGTCAACACAAAGATGTCTACGAAAAATAGACTTCATCCGCTCTCGGACACGCCCACCTCCCATACAATCCAAAAATTGAAAACGCAATAAATTAGCCTCTGTTTAACCTACAGAGCTAAGATTTTGGACGTATGTTTTTTATGACAAGACACGCCTACCTCCCATTACTTACTTACTTAGGTGGCCATGACAACCCGTTGACGGGTTACGGCCGACTTCATCAGTTCTCGCCAGGCGTCTCTGCTTCGCGCGCGCCTTCTCCAATCTCTTTCACCAAGCGCGGTAAGGGCTTCCTCGGCCTGGTCAATCCATCGGAGGCATGGTCTTCCTCTTCGTCGTCGACCCTCGGCTTTCGCATCAAACACCTTTTTCGCTGGAGCTTCTTCATCCATACGAAAGACATGACCCAGCCAACGTTGTTATACGCTGGACTATGTCAATGTCGTCTTAGAGCTCGTACAGTTCGTGGTTCATTCGAATGCGATAGTCGTCGCCAACTCGAACAGGACCAAAGATTTTGCGAAGAAATTTCCTCTCGAACACCCCAAGAGCGGCTGCATCTGTTTGCGATACCACCCATGCCTCAGCGCCATAGAGAAGCACAGGTATGATGAGCGTCTTGTAGAGTGTTAGTTTTGTCGATCGAGAGAGGGCTCTGGAACCTAATTGCTTACTTAGCCCGTAGTAGCACCTCTTAGCAATTGTTGTTCTTCGCTTTATCTCCAGGCTGACATTGTTGTTGCTGTTTACGGCGGTGCCAAGGTATGTAAACTCCTTGACAACTTCAAAGTTATATTTGCCTGCTGTAACATGGGAGCCCAGACGCCGCACTTCCCTATTTGCAGACAGCATATACTTTGTTTTGCCCTCGTTCACCGTCTAACCCACTTTGGCTGATTCCTTTTCGATAGCGGCGAAAGCAGCGGTTACATCTCTCTTGGTTCTGCCGATGATATCGATATCATCAGCATACGCAAGGAGCTGGACACCTTTGTAGAAAATGGTACCATTTCGATGTACACCTGCCTTTCGTAGGATCCCCTCCATGATGATATTGAAGAGATCGCAGGATAGCGGGTCGCCTTGTCTGAAACCTCGTTCGGTATTAAAGGTTTCGGAGAGGTCATTTCCTACCTTGACGGAGCTGCATGTATTGCTCAACGTCATCTTGCAGAGCCTTATCAACTTTGCAGGTATACCGAACTCAGACATTGTTGCGTACAGGCAATCCCGAATCGGGCTATCGAACGCAGCTTTGTAATCAACAAAGAGATGATGGGTGTCGATTTGGTTTTCGTGGGTTTTCTCCAGGATTTGACGTAGAGTAAAAATCTGGTCTATGGTGGACTTGCCAGGACGAAAGCCACACTGATAGGGTCCAATCAGTGTTTTGGTATGCGGCTTCAATCTTTCACACAATACGCTCGAAAGAACCTTATATGTCCACCTCCCATACAACCCAAAAATTGAAAACGCAATAACTAAGCCTTTGTTTCACCTACAGAGATAAAATTTGGCACGTGTGTTTTTTATAACAAAAAAAAGATGGGTTTGAAAAATGAACATCATTCGCCCACGGACACGCCTACCTCCCATACAACCCAAAAAGTTTAAAACTCAATAAATAAGGTTATGTTTGTCATAGAGAAATTATATTTGTTATGTATGTATTTTATACCAAAACTAAGGTGTGTTCCAAAATTGCGAGTAATCCGTCTATGAACACGCCCACCTCCCATAGCGAAAGCACAATACAGGCATTAACTGTAAGCTACAGGAATAAAACTTGGTATGTGTAAATTTTTCATTATCATTTTCATGCATATAAAATATAGGCTTTAGCATTTACAATAAAATTTTTTTTGTTTTTGAAAAGTAAGTTTAGGGTATTTCATAGTCGGCCAAGACCGACTTAAGACTTTCTTTACTTGTTTTAATCAGCCCTTGTAGTACTTCTCCTTCTTTGACCATTCTTTTAAACCACTTTTTTCCGGCATAAAGACCCTATCGTTGGAAATTTATTTATAATCACTTATTCTCATAAACCCATAGAGAATATCAGATTTTTATTCATGTCGGTAATTATCAGTTGCTAAAGCAGGTTCATTGACTATTCCCGTGCTAACAGTATATTTTATATATGTACGGATAAGCAGGTACAATTACCAGATTTATGTCCCACTTCCATGATTTTGCATCTCAAAGCGAGGGTTCATGGTAACCTATCTTTTACGTGGCATACATAATTGAACCATAGTCCAAATACCTACGTATGACACAACCCTCCTCCTTTTCACTGGCTTGGGACAGGCTAGTGGCTTACCATCATCACCACCAGGCTGAGTTGGTAAAAAAGGACAGTTAGTTAAGCCCGTATGATACTTCATTCTTTTTTTTATCAATTTAATGCATTGAAAATGAATTTAGAAGAGTTGTAATATAGCACAAGCGTAAATTCAATTGGTGTGAGTGGATTTGCATATAGTACGAATTGAAGAAAAAAATATGAGACGGACTGTATTTTTAATGCATTATTATTGACGTTTCTCTCAGTTCGTCGCTCTATCCTATTCTGGCATAATATATTAGAATTGTTTAATACATTTATTGTCTTGTTCACGCGCCAATTGTTTTCAGTAAGAAAAATTGGACAAAAATATGATGTATCATACGGGCTTTATAAAAATGTGGTACAGTTGTTAAAATATGCAAAACATAAGAACATTACTACAAATTTATTCGTCATTCACTAAGGCATGCACATTAGGCTGGGTCGATTTGTATGGAGGCAAAAAATCTGATGTTGCCTGGGCGATTTTCGGTTCGGGCATGAAAAGTTATTAAACAAAAAAAAAAAACAGGGGGTTGGAGGTACACTTTACCCCATCGCACCCTCAATTTTGCGAATTTTTCCTATAGCAATTGAAAAAATTTTTTTTTAAAAAAAAGTGAACAGCTAGGGCATAACTAATGCCAGATATGAAATCCTCACACCCGATTCATCAAAAATTTACCGTAACAAATTCCTAAAGAAAAAATTTCACTAAATTCAAAGTATATTCTTTTCGTTGGTGCGTATGTAATTGTGACCATCACGGCTGAACCACTGCAGTTATCCACCTTATTATTAAATGCAGTTATTCACACCATATCTCTGTGTGGTGCTACGGAATTTTTTTTTTTAAAATCCATCCTTGGTGGCGCTGTTGGCACAATCTTTACGCAGTTTCATGGTGCGAATATACTCTTCAAGCTCCCGATCTGAAAATCACCCAGGCAACATCGGTTTAAAAATCGACCCAGTCTAATGCACATAAATGACATTTTTCGACCTTTTATTCGTATCATGAGTTTTCTGAAATACTACTTCGAGGCTGATCAATGGAGCAAAATTGTTAAAGTATGCAAAACTTAATAAAATTAATTAAAATTATCCATCGTTTATCAAATAATGGACATGACTGAGCTTTTTAACTTTTTCCGTACCTTTGATATACCAACACTTTTAAAATTATACTGTCTCATTAGTTTTATAAAATTGCACCCATGAGGTGCCAGCATTCCGTAGCTGTAAAAGTGCCTTAATAATTTTATATCCCCACGCTAATTTTTTTTTTTATATTACTGGACCTCAATTGCATCAAGGACTTCAAACAGCCGTGTATTTTAAAGAAGTGATTTCAGAAGCTTGTCATTAAATTTGCAGCATTTGACTGCATGTTTTATCTCTTCAATTTTGTTTGATATTTAATTGATATGAACAAATTTGATCCAATATAAGTTGTGTTCGATAGCATGCTGGCATGAAAATTGAATATATTATTTATATTAATTTGTCAAATAATATATTAATATTTTTGTTTTGCACAAATCTTGACCTTTGTTTAAGGGTGCATACAAAAAACACTGTATCTTTTATCGTTAACATTTGACCTTGCCAACTTACGGATCAATGGTTTTATGTGTGTTTCTTAGAAAACATTTATTTTTATATCTCAATACTTAACAACAGATTTGTAAGCGGCAACTTTTTTTCATTTTATTAAGACTACAAACGGATATTAAAGAAGATTTGCTCGAAGCCAATAACAGTACTCAAAGTGTTTCTCTTACCGCTGCAATCTGGTAAAAATGGCAAGGAAACATAATAAAAAAAAAAGAAGGAAATAATCAATAAACCATCTCGATACATTGAACATCAATAGCGGTAAGTGTGAGCCAGAATGTTTTCATTCTTTCTTCCTTTTTTTGGTATATGCCATAATAACCCATTGATAGACCATTCTAAAAGGTATCCTTGAATAGCTTGAATGACTTGAGTAGCAACAACTACAACAATAACAACGACAGCAACAACAGCAACAGCAATAACTATAAAAACTACAATATTTCTACGTACAGTCAGCCAACCATTCGTTGCCCGTCAGCTTGTGTGTTATTTAATATTTTTTTTATATATTTTGGCTTAAAACTGATAATAGTTTCAATTTCTAGTTCGTCTTTGCTTCGTTGTTGTGCTTTGAAACCTTTTCA
Organism: Tetanocera ferruginea; assembly: GCA_958299015.1. Taxonomy (NCBI): domain Eukaryota; kingdom Metazoa; phylum Arthropoda; class Insecta; order Diptera; family Sciomyzidae; genus Tetanocera; species Tetanocera ferruginea. The sequence continues at coordinate 36,344,781 of OY282641.1, forward strand.
TAAAATTTATATATACTTTATAGAGTTTTATTACTTACCTATATATATATATATTGAAAATTTCATTTCAAACAATCGACCTGTATTAAGGTTTCCTTCCGTTCCGTTATGTGCGACGCTCAACCCGTGCTTTCAGCCCGGTTATAGTTTTATTTGGTTAGTGTGTGGGTGGTGTTTGATTTTTGCTATATATCCTTTCGAACTTGTTTTATTGGCATACTTAAGTTACTAGCTTGCAACATATGGTCCACTACTTGTTATATCAGTCGAGTGGCAAAAAGCAGTTTTTCTATTTGTGCATCCATTTGATGTAATTTAATGAAATGAAAGAGTAGAACATCAAATTTGTTGCCTGTTCTGTTCATTCGTCGGTCATGGCATCTATCTATACTATCTATTAGAGATAGACAGAAAGTATGTTCGTGTTTCTGTCTGTCTTTCATCCGTAACTGTACAGCTTGTATTCTTTTCTGCTCGACATCTCTTCATTTGATTGAATGATTGAATGATATCTTTGGTCAACAGACTACTATTAAAGTTATGATGATGAATGCTGTTCTCTGACGGCCCACATGCTATATCCTTATGGTCATAATATTGTATGCATTGAATTGGAAGTTCGCAAACATTAAAAAATCAAAGAAAGAAAGAAAGGCTTTTTAAGAAACATGATAAATTTAAATTTACAAGATGTTACCAAAAATTCTGCTTTTGCTAGAGGAAAGTGTTTTTGGACAAAAGTTGCTAAGCAAAACTAAATCTTGACTGATCAACGTAAAACTGTTGCAAAATGTTGAAAGTTTTATTTTTAGTGATATATTAAATCAAAAACACAAAAATTTTAATAGTTACATCCTTTGCATATCTTTTCTGTGTCTGAACTCGCATTATTACGAAAGAGTTTTGTTTACACTGAGTACCAAGTCAGCCAAAAGTAACTTTTCGTGTAGAAAAGTATGGTTAAGATACTCACAAATGAATCAATTCTGAATTCATTGTTCTGCTTCACTCGACAAAAATGGTTCTCAAAAACGAAGCCTTACTTGTTCGTAACTGAGCTCACAAAATGCTATGATGAATGTATTGGAGCCACAATCAGTGAAGAATGAGACCGAGAATGCAACTCACATGCCGAATAAAGTAGATCTGCCAAATATGGGCTGTGAGGGTTGTGAGCTACGGGAACATCCTAACAAATCAGTATGTCATAAGCCAAATGCAAAAAAATATCCATGGCATCAGTTTTAAATTCTTTGGTCAGACCATTTAGTTAGCCACTACCAGTTCAATTGATCACCATTCCCTACTAGAACCAACCATTTATGGAAGAATAATCAAAAGAGTCGTTTCAATGTCAGTCGTCGTGTCTGAATGGACATGATTCATTCAGCGTTTGATGAATTGACTAAAGCCATCAAACGCTAAGCAATAAATCTTCGTGTCTTGCAGTATTATCTCGAACGTACTACCATGGAAGCGTCTTTCGCAACTGAGCCACAAATTGAGAGTCGTGATGAAAATGCATGTGTCCCGGGTATCGCTGAATGCAAGCAGAACAGGCCATAAAAGCGATTCACCTGGAAGATTTGCCAACGAATCCCCGAGAATGGACTTGGAAGAATCCGATTGAATCGCCGTCTAAAATAGGGTTACCAGTTAAAGTGAATCTAAAATAGGATAACCAGATCAAAATATCGATTAAGAGGACAAAGGACGACAAAAGAACGATATTTGCTCTAGGGAAGATGAAAAAGGAGGGCATTTAAAGGCTTAAAATCAAAACTCACAAGGCCATTTGTTTGATTTCAGGTAAAGTGAGTTTAAAACCTACCAGTTTACTCACAAGAGTTTTGAAACCAAACTCAATTAAGTCGTGGTTTTCTGTAAGTCATAAATAAAACAAAATCAACTTAACTTCGTCATTAACTAAATTTTTTAAAAGTGGAGCTTCTGAGTTTTAATTCTAAACTAGGGCTCTCGATTTTAGAGTAATTCCAGTACCCGGGCTACCCGGGTAGTTCGAATTACACGGACCATACCCGGGTACCCGGGTAGTTTCGGGTATTAACGGGTATTTCGAGCTAACCGGGTAACTCGAGCTACCGGGCTTTCGAACTACCCGGGTATTTTTTCGAGTATCAAGCGACTGGGTGCCCGGATACCTGTAAACCCGTAAAAAGCTCGAAAAAAATCGAGAGTCCTATTGCAAGCCTCTCATATTTTTCAATAAAAATTGTTTTCGACAGGATGAAGAATTTCTCTGTTAGAAAAATTATTGTTGCCTATTGAGAGGAAAAAACTATTACACAAAATTACAAAAGTATTTGAAATGTTACAAAAATGACACTTGAAACTTAAAGGGAAATTTAATTTTTAATGAGAAAGGAGAACACGTCCTCCTTAAGGAAAACATCTGGTAAGCCTATTTTAAACGATGCGCCGATAAAAGTGGTAAACGAACATTTAAACTTAAACATGAAAAGTCAGGAAATATTAATTATGTATGTACAAACGTTTGTAACGCATAGAACGAAGCGAGTCCGGTATAGAAAAGTGTACATATTCTTGATAGCGTCACCTCGTGAGTCGAGCTATCTATGTCCGTCTGTCTGTGTGTTGTCCGTAAACACAGTATAAGAAGAAGGAGTTGAGATAATTGAATGAAACTTGGTACACATGGTCACATGAACCCAAGGATCTGCAGTATTGAATATTTTTGGAATCCACCCACGGACACGCCTACCTCCCATACAAGCCAAAAATTTAAAACTGTATAAATAGTCATAATTAACAAAAAATGGATGTCATCCGCTCACGGACACGCCCACCTCCTATACAACCCAAAAATTGAAAACGCAATAAATAAGCCTCGGTTTAACCTACATATATAAAATTTGGTGTGTATGTTTTTTATAACAAAACAAGGATGGATTTGAAAAATGGATGTCATCCGCCCACGGACACGTCTACCTCACATACAACCCAAAAAGTTGAAAACTTAATACATAAGATTATGTTTGTCATAGAGAGATCAAATTTGGTATGTTTGTATTTTGTACCAAAACTAAAAATTTTTGTTTTGTGTGTTCAAAAATTGGGAGTATTCCGCCCAAGAACACGCCGACCACCCATACCGAAATCACAATAAAGGCATTAACTGTGAGCTACAGGAATAAAACTTGCTATGTATAAATTTTTGATCAGTATTTAAATGCATATAAAATAAAGTTTATATAATAAATACAATATATGTATATATATATATATAACAGACATGCACAACGAAATCAACAAAATTTTTACGTTTCGTTGAGGCCGAAAAATAAATTATCAAAATTATTTCGTTTTATAAATAACGTTAAAAATTTATCAAATCAAATTTCATTTCGTTGAAAAACGAAAAATTTTCTATAATTTTCTCCTAGCTATGCTAAAAAAATTTCTTTTGATACAAAAAAAACGAAATTTTTTTGTAGAAATTAACGTTATTTTCAACGGTTGATTGGGAAAAAAACGAAAAAACTTTATATCGTTTTCTTCGAAACGAAATAAATATTTTTCGTTTTTTGAATTAAGAAACAAAAAAAATATTTCGGTTACCGTTAAAATTAACGTTAACGTGCATGCCTGATATATATTCATCCGCCCACGGACACAACAATTTTCAATAATATTTTTTTTATGGAAAAGTAGGTTTAGAGTATAGTGATTAGGGTATAGTGGGTATAGTGGTGACCGTGGCGTGCATGTTAAGTGTGTGGCATAGCACGCTCGGAGCCCAAGTTCGATGCCCAGTCGCGGCGAAAAGTTTTTTCAATAAAAAATTTTTTTGAACGGTCACCACCTCTCTGCAGACAATGGCAAACCTCAGAGAGTAAATAATGCCATGTAAAGCTTCTTGAGAACATGAACATGAGCCGTTCGGAGTCGGCATAAAACATGTAGGTCCAGTTCTCGGTTAATTGTGTGCAAACATTTAATATATGTTTTTTTTTTAGGTTTAGGGTATTTCATAGTAGGCTTAGACTGACTTTAGACTTTCTTTACTTGTTTTTATATCAAAATAAAGACTTTTTCGAAAAATGGGTGTCATTCATCCACGGACACGCCCACCTCTCATATAACCCAAAAATAAAAAAAAAACAATATATAAGCTTATGTTTAACCTTCAAAGATAAGTGTTGATATGAATTTAACCTTCAGGGATACAATTTCGTACGAAGGTTTTTTACAAGAAAAAAAAAGATGTTTTTCAAAATAGACGTCATACGCCCATATACACGCCCACATCCCATACAACCCAAAAGCTGAAAATTCAATTAATAAGCTTATTGTTGATCAACAAACTTAGAATTTGGTAAGAATGTATTTTATATCAAAACAAAGATGTCTTCGAAAAATGGGTGTCGCCAACTTCCCATACAACCCAAAAATGGAAAAATCAATAAATAAGCTTATGTTTAACCTTCACAGATAAGAGTAGGTATAAATTTTTTTTATAACAGAACCAAGATGTTTTTGAAAAATGGACGTCATCCGCCCACGGACACGGACACCTTCCATACAACCCAAAAATGGAAAACTCCAAAAATAAGCTTATGTTTGTCTTATAGAGATACAATTTGGTATATATGTATTTTATACCAAAACAACGATGTGCTCAAGAATTGGGCGTAATCCGTTCACGAACACGCCTACCTCCTATATAACCCACAATACCGAAAACACCACAAAGGCATTAAGGTACTATTACAGTGTGAAGCTATTGAAAACAACACATTTTTTATTAATTTTTTTTACATAGTATTATACAATTATTTTATTCAAATTTATTTACATTATGTACAGTTAAAGTTGAAAATATAAAAAAAAATATTTTTTTTTTGTTTTTGTATTTGTTGTTTATTTTCTAGAAGACGTTGAAGTTGGCGTGTTTAAAAAAAGGTTGTTAGTTGGTTTCTCGTCTCCAGCATTTCCAAGGCGTCGGAAAGTAAAATTGAGCACTCTACCTACGCAAATAAAAAAACAAAAACAACCAAAAAAATGACATGCGTTGAAAAACAAATTTACAAAAAACCCCTCTTTTTGGCAGAAATTCTTTGCCGTAAAAAACAAAATATAAAAGTTTCTCGGCTTTTTATAGGTAGAGTGCTTAACAGAGTCGATATTTACTATATATTTTATTTTAATACGATATTTTTTTTTAAAATTTCATATATGCATTCTTAAGACCTTAAGGAACCAGATTCTAAAAAAAAACAAAAAATTATTTTTAATTTTTTTCACACTGTAATAGTACCTTAACATGTGAGCTACAGGAATACAACTTTGTATGTGCAATTTTTCCATCAAAATTGAAATGCGTATAAAATATGGGCTTCATCCGCCCACGGACACGCCCATTTTCAATACTATTATTGTGTTTTTAAATAGAATAAATATGCTTAGTCAAAAAAAAACCTTCAAAATAAGTTTGTTTACAATCTAGAACAAAATGTACATTTAATTGTGCAATAAAAAAATATAATTTTAATAAATAAAAACAAAAAGTATTTTAACCCTTAAATGCATGACCTCAGCGATTTTCTTCATTATTTTTTTTTTACTTTTGCGCCAAATAACTCAATGAGCTGATTTCTGTATGTGTTGCCGCTGAGAGAAAAAGAAAGCTTCAAGCCAGTATGCCTCAAAAAAATTCATTATTTTTTTCAAACTTACTCTCGTACATGAGACATAAGACATGAGACATGAGAAGAAATTCTTTGGTTGTGCCATATATGGCACACTATGCATTTAAGGGTTAAATAAAAAATAAAATCCTTTGGTATTATTGTCGGTGATTGAACCTATTTCAGTCGAGTAGTATACAATATAAATATAAGAAATCCTTTTTAAGATCTCAAGACTTTCGTCTATCTCCAAACTTTTTCAGAAAATTATAAAAAACAAACTTTAAGAAATAAAATTTAGTTGAAACATTTATTTCTCTAAATCAACATGGTTTTGTGTCGGGACGTTCAACAGCATCTAACCTTCGAGTTTTTACTGAAGAATGTATCTCGGCATTTAATAGCCGATTTAATTTTCAGGTAAATACAATTTATACAGACTTTGATAAGGTATATCTCCAAATATTGATTGCGAAACTATATAGAATGGGATTTCATTAAATTTTTAAAATGTTTCTGAACATCCTAGAAAGTCAAAAATCAATGGTTTTGAACAAGCTTCATAAGTTGCTATAGCAAATATTCTACTTTAATATTTAAATAAACCATTTAAAATTTAAAGAAGTAAAAATATCAAATCAAACTCACTTCAAATTTGCTGCTTGATCTAACGAGCCCCTAGTAGTTTTTTTTTTTTAATTTAAACTTTGCTCTACACAATTTGTCAACATTTTGCAAAGCCTACTTGATTGATTAACGCAGCTCGGTCTAGGTGCTTGCCTGTTTCTCCCTTTATTGCTCTGAAAATAAATTACAATTTGCAACAATTTAGAGGCCACAAAGAAATCATCAATATGGCTAAATCAAAACTCAACTGCTACGAAGACTCTATAACTTTGTCAAGGATGCTCTGCCATAGCATCCTTTTGCACACTTATTTATGATGTAATTGCAATTTGTACTTGAAAATTTTTCACTCTTTGCTTTTGCATTTTATTTTTTTTTTCTTTTGGCTAGAAATTTGTCCGAATTGGAGCTGGAGTCTGTAACATGTTTCACATGTTCTATGTTGGTTTAACAACTGAATAGGTTTTCATAGTTTTATTTTTTTCTGTTTTCTTTGTACGATGTTCTGACATTTTCTGTTTTTGCTTGGCATCAAAAACACCAACTTTTGGTCACTTTATAAGTGTGGCTGTATGAGTGTTTGCATGAGTGTTTGGTTTTGTATGTTTGATAGAGGAGCCCTAATTTAGACTTTGGCTTTATTGCACTCACTAATTGGAATTTGTTATTCAGACGCAAATGAGTTAGTGTAGACCTGGTGCTTCAGTTTTTGAAGCTGCATCATGGCAATGATTTGATTTGCCATTTAAGAGTTTTGTTAATAATGTTTTTGTACTAGAATGTTGCAAGAAATGTGAATGCGTTCAATATTGAATGAAAATATTAAGTCATGCATGTTTCGCATTAACATGTTTTCATGCTAAAGATGGGATGGATGTCATTTTGTAGATAATAAGACTTTCTTGCAAATAAGGATATTTAAAAAAAAAACGGGGATGTTATATAACATAACAAAACTAAACTTTGTAATAGCTTTGCTGGCACAATATTTATTTGATTGTCATGTCATGATAAATAGTTCATTAAACAGATAATCTTTTCTTGGGATGCAGTTTCTTCTTTTATACGCTAACATCTAAGAAACGCAGTTTTTATAATGTCTTTGCAGAGCACTGTTGAATTTTTCGTCTTACAATTCACAATGAATATAACCTTACAACAACAGTTGATAACTCGCTATTGTAACACTTATAGCAAAATATGCTTTTGGTTGTGAAACAGAACTTTTATACCTTTAACTGGAACCAAAAACACACGAGTGTTCCTGACAATTTATTCCTAAATTCCTCTGTTTGCGGAATGTTGGGACAGTGCATTTGCCTTTAGGTTACGATTATTATGCTGATTTTGTCACTATCGTGCTGGCCGAGTTGCGATGCATTCAGCGATGAAAATGGTGAAGTGCCATGAGCTTGTTTTTGAAGTTGATGACCTCACTTCGGACAATGCATTCAGCTGCGAGCGTGTCAGCTAACTGTAGGCGATGCAGTTTGGCGCGGTGTGTACTTTGGAAAAACCGTCACCCTGGTTTTAAGGTTCGTTTGATTTTAACGCTTAGTAAAACTCATACTCCGTTCTTCTGGTATTTTAAATTTTTCGGCAAAAAATTTTTCGCAAATTTTATTGTTTTTGTTATATTTTGAATCATCTTTGAATGTGGCGAATTTTGCTGTTATACGTACACTCTCTACGTACACTTGTTCCACTACAGAATGCTTAAAAGTGACATTTGGAGCGTTTCTTGAACATGGTTGAGGTTTCTTCTAAATTTTGTGAGCCCATAAAAGATAGTTAAAAAAATAGATTTAAATACTTCGAATTTAAGGATTTATCAATAGCTCAATGATTACAAGCACAAAAAAAAAAAAAAAATTACAATTCATCGATTTTGACTAGAAGAATATTTGTCACTCTATTAAAACAAAGAAATGTTAACCAGAAAATATTGCTGAAACTAGTGATTGGCGCGTGAGTGATTTTACTCACGATCTCGCACGCTCACGATATGATTTTGTCTAATCACGCACGCTCACGATCAAAAATAATTTTTTGGATCACGATCTCGATGTGATTTCGTCTATCACGCACGCTCACGATCAAAAATAAGTTCTTCTATCACGATTACGCACGATCACGATGTCATATTTTACTCAAGAGTTCTCATGAATACGTTTTATAAGAAGAATATAAGAAGAATATACATTAGTGTTTACTAAGAGTGTATTTAGTGTATTTAAAGTACCTCTGGTAAAACCATCATACAGGAAGCAGCCGAAGCAAGAGAGAGGTAGATACAGCACTATAAAAAGAAAATTGATAAAATTTCTCAGCTAATTATTTTTACTAGTATCGCCTGGGGTCGAAATTCGATCAATTTATTGATTGACTATTTATATTTATATGCGAGATGATTAAAATAAGATCGAGGCTATAACTCTTAATTGATTGGATATATAAAGCTATTTTCTTCAAAAAAATTATTTTTTTTTATATTATTATTTTGTTCAAAAACAGAAAAACAACATTTTAAAAAATTTAATTTTGTCAAAGAAATCATAGGGTAGCCTTGATTTTTTTGATGGCACGGACAGTTTATTAATTTAGTGTCAAGACAAAATAAATTCACCTAAAATTAGGTACAGACTTTGAAAGAAAATCAAAAATGCAATTTTGAGTTTTTGATTTTTTACAACAAAAATCATTTTTACCTCATATTTTAAGAATAAATCAAATTTTATGGTCTTTTTTTAAAAGGAATAATTTAAATATAAACAAACAAAAAACGGTATTATTTTCAAAAGATTTTTTAAGTTAACGTATAAGACTTAAATACAAAAAAGAAATAAATAAAATCTATTCACAGATGGCGAAGATATTGGTTTCCCAATTTAAAACATTCAATTTGAGACAGTGTTTTTCTCTTTCTTGGCATTTGGTTGAAACACACGCTAAATAACTAACGACAATAATAAGAAAATTCATTTAAAAAAAATTTAACAAATTTTTAGAAAAAATTAGAAAAATTGAAAAATCGTTAAAATCCGACCAACATATTCACATGGAAAGTCAAATTTTTGAATTCAAAACACATTTTTTTACAAATTTTACAATTGACGAATGCATAAAACTAAATTTTTTTAAGAAATTGTTATTTTTGAAAAAAAACTTAAATTCAACCAACTCAAGAACTCTCTCCCAACCAAATTTCATATTGATCAAAGAGCGGGTTTTTTCTCAAAAATATAATTTTTCTCTTAGAAGGTTGGGAACCCCCTCTATCAGATATATCATTTATATATACATTCTGCACATCTGGGCAACAAAACCTTTCGAATGATAGAAGTTCCATTTATTTTGAATTTTAATTAATGCCAAAAAAGCGTACGAAAAAATTTAATGTCCACGTATTAGTATATAAGATTTAAAATTACCAAAATTGCTTCAAGTTATTGCTGACGTTTCGCAAAATAAGTAAAACTAGAGCGAAGTTAGTTGTTATTGCTTCTTTAGAAGTGGTCAGTGTTGCATTTTGTATGCAACTGGTACCAAAAGCGTAAGAAAACATCATTACGAAAAAAAGAGTTAAATAAAAGCAATCATATTTGTTAAAAAAAATTCTAGATATCCTCAAAAACACTCCTTATAGTTATGAACTGTTATGAATTTATTTCTATCAAATATACTATAAAAAGAAAGGGGAACAAGGGTGAAAATTGTATAAGGGAACATTTTCCTAAAAAATAGGGGGGCAAGTGGGCGATATTCACATGGAAACGTGTCTGACTGCCTCAACTTGGCGAGACTAGCATTGCTATCCATGTCGAAATCGTCTCAAGTCGACTGAAATCTTGTCTCCTGGAAACGGCAAACTAACACCTGTTAGTTGACGGCTAGTTTGAGTGGCTGGCACCTTTGGTCTTCACGGAAGCTGGAGGTTGTGCGTTGGGTTTGAAGCCTACCACATAAAAAGCATTTCAATGAAACAAATATGAAATATGAGAAAATGATCCCAAATCTGATGACGAAAATCACAAACGAAAAACTGATTATGATTTACAGATATGTACCTGAAATGTCTGCGTTCAAAATTGGGATGGTGCCTCTATCAAACTGATTGATATCTTGGAAAGATATAAAGCTGATATCACTGCAATCCAAGAAATGTGATGGTAGGGAGAGGATTGCTTATGGCAAACATCTTATTATATCGACTATAGCGGTCATGCGGAGAAGCAAGAATTTTGATTCGGATTTGCAGTTGGCAAGAGAATACGGCATCATGTCCTGCGATTGTCGTTTCTGTTAACAGACGAATTGCCATAATCCGCTTCAAAGCTAAAATTTTGAACATCAGCCTAATAAGTGCGCACGCTCCGACAGTAGAGGATGAGACCAAAGAAAGTTTTGCGCCTGGAAGACGCATACGAGTGCTATCTGGTGACTTCAACGCCAACGTGGGCAAGGAACACATATTTGGTCCTACAGTCGGCAAGTTTAGCTTCCACGACAAAAATCCGATAAGGTTGATTGACTTCACCGACTAAAAATGGTCGTTAGTAGCACTAGATTCAAGCATCTCAATATTCATAAGACTACCTGGCTGTCCCCTGAGCAAAAAACACACAACCAAATTGACCACGTTTTAATTGACGGACGGCACTCTTCCAGTGTACTAGACGTACGCACGATCCGCGGTGCAAACATATTCTCGGATCATTATCTTGTCGCATCCAACACCCGCACACGTCGGAGTTATGAATGCTCGCAATCCTACATAGAGAAAGCTAGACGTCGATAAGCTGCAGTCAAAATGGATAGCCGAAGCCTTCGCTACTCGACTCTCACTCTTGCTTCAAGAAAGCACTCCTCCGATCGACGATATATGCGGACAGTGGACGCACATATCCCACTCTATGCGTTCGGCTGCCGAAGAGGTGATAGGCTACCACCGCCCTCGCCGAAACCAGTGGCACGACCAGGATGTCGCGACGCTTCTGCAGAGAAGGACACCACCTACCAAAACAACCCTGCAGTCGGTTGTAACGCGTGCTTAAATGTAGCAATAACGACAAAGAGAAGGTTAGAGAGACACGAAAAAAACGAGAGGCAGAACTGAGTGAGTGCGATAAAATTGAGATGCATGGCGACAGGAATGAGACTCGAAACCTCATTGAAAGGATAAGATGCCTGACCGATGCTTTAAAGACCGGAGCCTCTTCCTCTATCCACAGAACACTGATGTTATGGAGGGGACACTTCTCTAGTCTTGTGAAATTAATTCACAAGCTTCTATGCAGAATATTGTGGGAAGAATGCATTTCAGACGTTTTGAACCTCAGTGTGCTCTGCCCAATCCACAAGAAAGGTGATCCCACCATATGCTCCAGCTACCGTGGGTTAGCCTGAGCGTATTATGTGAAAGACTGAAGCCCATCGTTAACCTACTGATTGGATCTTATTAGTTTGGCTTCAGACCTGGAAAGTCTTTCATCGATCAAATTTTTACGCTCCGACAAATCTTGGAAAAGACCCTCGAAAAACAATCGAAGCACATCATATTTTTGTCAATTTCAAAGCATCATGTCTGAAATTGGTATTCTTGCAATACAAATATGTCTTTGCAGAATGGCACTGAGCAACACCAGCAGAGTAATAAACATTGGGAATAACATCTCCCCGCCTTTCGATATCAAGCGAGGTTTCAGACAAGGTGATTATTCCTTATCGTGTGACTTTTTTTAGTAGAGTTATGGAGATTGGAGATATGGATATGGATTGGTGCAGATATGAATTAGCCAATTTTTCCAATTTTGTAACCACTATAACTTCTAAACCAATTGCGAGGGGACTTTAATTTTTTAACCATTAAGTTTTTTAGCTCAAAGCACACATTGTTTTTAAAAAAAGACCATTTCCACTGTCGGTAAAATATTCTGTAATGCGAAAGCTAGGTTTGAGAAAGTACTATTGGGTATTTGCATGGAAACTCGCGTTACATTTAGAAATTTTAATAAAGTTTAATAAAACTTTTCATTTCTATTGATAAGATTAACAAATAAAATTGCACTCTTTTCAAAAATATCGAGTTTTTATAACCTTAACCTGAAAGGTCTGGGTATATTAACTTTGCGCAAACGTTTGCAACACATAGAATTAAGAGAGCCCGGTACAGAAAAGTATATATATTCTTGATGTATCTTCTTGAAAGAATTTGCACTCTTGAATATTTCTGAAATCCGCTCACGGACACGCCTACCTCCCATACAACGCAAAAATTGAAAACTGCATAAATGAGCCCATACTTAACCTACAACAATGTTATTTGGTACGCATGTGTTTTATATCAACACAAAAATGGGTGTCATCCGCTCACAGACACTCCCACCTCCCATACAATCCAAAAATTAAAAACCCAATAAATAAGCTCCTGTTAATCTTACAGAGATAAAATTTGGTTCGTATGTTTTAACAACAAAACAAACATGTTTTTTTTTTAAATGGACGTCATTCGGTCACGGACACGCTTTCTTCACAAACAACGCAAAAAATGAAAACTACATAAATAAGCTCATAATTAACTTACAACAATAAAATTTGGTACGTACGTATTTCATATCAAAATAAAGATGTTGCCGAAAAATGGATGTCATCCACCCACGGAGACGCCTATCTCCAATACTATCGTAACATTGAAAACTCAATAAAATACATAATAGGCAATTAAACCAGCGCTCTTCATACGAAGGCCTGCAAATACTGCTACTTTTAAAGTTAAAACACATGCTTTCCTCGCTGCTCTTATGAGCATTTCTTGCAGGTCTTCTTCTTCTGCACAAAAGGCAGCACAACAAACCTTTTTTCCCTTCAAAAACTGACTTTTCATATACTTCAGGGCAACTTTTTCGATTAAAGTTAGAATATATATTTGCTTAAAAATATGACACAATAATGGCCGTTCTTACTGCTAAATCAATGATTATGAATTGAAATCAATCTGACTTAAAAAAACAAGAGAGAAGATAAAATCAAAGAATATATAATAAACAGAAAAAGGTTTAAAAGAAAAAAAAATATTTTTTCAATACTTTTTGTTTACCCCATCTTTAAGCCATTCTTAAGAAGTGCTTCTATCAGGCCTCTTTAGAGGAAGGCGACAGAGGAAGGCCTAGAAAATTTGCTCGTTTCATATAAAAAAGTTTATGGGCTTGGATATGAGTGTGGAAGGTCTACAAAATTGATATGAAGGCCTGCTAGTAACGCTTCAAAGCCCTGCTTTTGCCCACTGGGTAGCTTAAGTTAAACCTACAGAGATAAAATGTGGTACGTATGCATTTCATAATAAAAAAACATGTTTATAAAAAATGGGCATCATACACCCAAGGACACGCCTACCTCACATAAGCCCACAAAATTGAAAACTCCATAAATAAGTTTATATTTGTTCTAAAGAGATAATGTATGGAAAATGTATGTATGTCAGAACTTAGATGTGTTAAAAAATTGGTTTCCGCCATCCACGAACCTCCCACCTCCCACACAACCCACAATACTGAAAACACTATAAAAGCATTAATATGTGTGACTCGCCTATTTCCAATACTATTGTATTATTTTTATGTCGATGTTTTTACATTTGGCATACATAAAAGCAGCAGCATTTCAATTAGTTAAGCTTTTCGAAAAACAGCAATATTAAATCAAAGTATTTAAAAAATTTAAAAATTATGCGGTAACTCACGTTACAAAAAATCAGTAACTCGCAATACTTTCGAGTTTTTCATTTTAAATTAAGAAATCATTTATGTTTATGATTTCTTTTATCTTTAATGCTAAAAAATTGAAATTATATAATGAACCATAGTACTAAATAAAAATTTTAGTAGAATAAGGATCTACTTCAGGCAATAATGCTCAAAAATTTAAATAATTATATAACTTATATTTAATATTACTCGCTTGCGTTTAAATACAGATAATGGTTTATTGTCCTCAGAACTACAACTATCACTTCCTGATACAAAAATTTCTTTGCAATAGAAGGTTTCTTTTTTAATACATATCGGCAAATCCAGAAAAACTAAACCTAAACCTTAAAAAATAAAATTGCTTTAATTTCAATAAAAATACATGGACCGTAAAGGACATTGTTTGTGGTTTCCTGTGGTAAAAGCATTTTGAAAAAAACATATTGTTTCCTTAAATTTTAACTGATTTTATTGAATGTATTTTCAATCTGTAGCAAGTTAAAATATTGAAAGTTTTTTTATTTGTTGCAATTTGGTATTTCGCGATTTAAATAGCAAAGCACCATTATATAATATTCACAATTGAAACATTTTCTATTGAAAAGTGAATATTAAAATTTTAAAAAAAAACTTATTTTCTATCGAAAAATAAAATTTCAAAAAGTGATTCAAGAGTGAAACGTGAGTAACAATTTTTATTGATAAGTTGGATTATCTTGGAAAATAATTGGCTGGCATAAATTATGTCTCGGATTTAATTTTAATATAAGATAAGCAAATTTTGCATTTTTTTATATCAAGCAGACGCAATTATTTTTCATTAAAAAAGCATTTGAAGAAGTGAAACGTGAGTGACATTTCATTTTTTTTTTTTTTTTATTTTTGTATTAGAAATAAAAGAATATGACGAAAACATCAAGAAAAAATGAAAGCCGACCCTAAAAGAACGTATGAAAAAGATGATAGAGAAAAATTATAGTTAAATTTAGCATAGATTAAAAAGATCTAATTAAATCATTTTTTTAAGTTGTTGGCCTCGACGGAATTGCTAAAAGGCCAGTCATATAGTCAATTATATATATACTAGTTGTTTCCCGTCAAAAATGACGGCCCGGTTTTAATAAAAGAAAAAACATGAAATATTGATTGAAGTTGAATTAGAAATCAGCGATGGTCACATTTCGATTTTAAATTGTGCAAATAATAATTTTTAGCTCCAAATATTTATAAAATACCTTTAAATAAAAACGGAAACTATAGTAGGCACGACGAAATAAGTGAAACAATTTTTTGTAAAACTGAAAATTTCAAAATAAAATAAAATAATAATTTTTGAAGTTTCAATAAATCACAAAATAAAAATGCCTAAAAATATGCTATGCATTTTTAAAAAAAAATCAAGAGTTCCGCACTCACATTTTACGGAATTATGTTATAGTATAGGCTAGTCAATTTTGGCGCGGTCTATGGCTTTTAATGAGCGTAAGAATCAACGAATTAGGCTTAGCAATATACATACAGATTCGGATACAGAATCGGAATAAATTTTTTTAAAATGATATATTTCTGAAATAGTTTTTGTGTTGTTTTTATATAATGAATTATTTTTTAACTATATTATGCTTTACATAATTCTTTCCATACAAAGTTTTTTCTTTTTTGTATAAGAATTAAGAAAAATTTTTTTTATAAAATATGCTTAAGAAAATTAACCAGATTAACCACGATACAAAAAAGGACAATTCAAATTGATTTGAAACGTGAGTGACATCGACGTGAAACGTGAGTGACAAAATCAGTATATGAAAAAATCTTAAAATTATGAGAGAAAACTAATTTTTTTCCTGCAGTTAAAATTTCTACTCAATTTCGTTACGGAAAATTATTTTATTCCTTGATATTAACAAATTGTAAGCAATTTGTTAGAAGAACTCGAAAAATGAAAATCGTACGAAAACGTGAGTGCCACACCATTTCAAGAGAGTTTTTTTGAAATGTGTAAATATATATACAACTTTTTGCATGAACTTATAATAGTGAGCCTAAGACTTATTGTACCCAAATAATTTTATATGAAAAGCTTTTATATTTGATGAAAAAAAAATTATGTTCACTGCTATGACTGAAACGTGAGTGACACTGGATTTGCCGATATTCTACAACAGTCGCTAAAAATTATTTTCATGGTTTTAGTTTTTGCATTCCTTATTTTAAGATACTTACAATACATAAAACATTTGTCCTGTTGCGTCTTTATAAATAACTTTAAAGAACACTGTCTGTATTTTATATCTATTGTGACACTTAACAACTCTTCCAAACATCCTTATTTTAACATAAAGTTGTTGTTCAATATTTTATTTGTTTAAGTTAGACTAAAAATCTCAACTAGAAGCAACAAACTCAATCAGAACAGTTGCCAATCCAAAACATTTAAATCCAATTAAAATTCAAGAATCTATTTATTTATTTACCTTTTCCAAGTGATGCACTCACTCAAGCGATTCCATTTAACCACATTCTGATTTTCATTTCGAGATAACTGACGGTGGTCGCTGGTTGATTTTATCATTTTCCGGTTCCATTTTAATGAAAATTTTCGCAATTCACACACAAACACACATGAACGACACAAACGTTCATTTAGCCAAACATACGTCCAGCATGTGATATGTCCTAGAATACCAACGTCATCAAGTGCAAACTTCAGTAAGTTGCACCCGGTACTGATTCCCTTAAAGTCGCCTATTATATGTTAGGGATGAGGGGTGTGGCATGTTTGTTTTTCGCTTAGCTAGCTTTACGATTACCATTCTATTCTATTGCATTCCATACCATTCTCAGTTTTCAGTAATAATTGATTTTCTATTTATTGTGAGTGATTTTATCCAGCTTGAGGGAAAACTGAGTGATTTTATGCAACTTTTTATGTGGGTTTAGTTGGCATACATTTCCGGATTATGTTTGTTCACTCTGTGATGTGGGTGATGTGTGTCCATGTGTAAGCAATGTGTGCTGGGTGGTGGGTGTATGTTAGGTGATGTGAGGTTACATGTAGCGTGTGTGTGTGGTTATACGTCTACTGCAGTTACGTGACGTTCGTGTTGAAACAGTTTTCTAACATTTAATTGTTCACTTTTAATGAATGCGGTTGCTGATTCGTGTCTGGACGCCAAACATTAGCAAACTTGTTGGAACTAGAATATATTTTGAATATATATAAAAGATTAATTGTTATATAAGTAGTGTGATGAATGGTTTTCAATCGTTGTTATAAAAGACCACACATAACAAGATTTACAGACGAATTACAGTTAACGAAAGTAAAGCTTAGACGAGATTAAATTGGCATAGAATGTAGACGCTTGAATGAGTTTCAAGGTTGATTTGGTTGATAAGGTTCAAAGTACGAATTTTTAGTAGACGTAATTCGGATATGATTACAGAACGCTCTGTATTTTCGAGGAAAGTTTTTTTTCCATGAAGAGTGGCATGAAAGAGCCAGTTTTAAAAAAGTTACAATATATATAAAAATAATTAATAAAATTATAATTCTTGTATCAAAAGTATTTTCTCATTCATTTATGAACGTAATACCATGAAATATTTTCCAAACTCAACAATATTCTTGGACCTGTAGCCATTTATAAAAAACATGACATTCGGCTCTTTCATAACACATAGGCATTGAAAGAGCCAACCAAAGTTTTGAAAGAGCCATCTTCTTATTACAAGACTTAACACGAAAAATAACGAATATTTTATTAAAAATATTAATTGTTATTATAAAAAGTATTGTTTTTACAAAAACAAATTAAAAAAATAAAAAAATTCAAAACTAAAAACAAAAAATAGTTAAAAAACTTAAAAATATTTTTCGCAAAAAAATTAAATCGCTCACTAAGAAAAAAACACATACCTTGCTCCGGTAAAAAATTTCTCAATTTTTATAATAGCAATTTTCTCTTTTTCAAATAAAATTTTCTTCAATTAGAATCAATTTTTACATTTTCGTAGAAATATTTCTTTACTTCTAGGAAATGGAAACATTTCAATGACTCTAATAATGGTAAGTATTTTTCTCGCACAAAAAATTTCTCATTTATAGAGAAATTTTATTGAAAATGAAAAACTTTTCTTATATTTTGATAAAAAATTCACTATGAGAAGTATTTTCTTCAACAAAAACAAATATTTTCTCAAAAAAATAAGTATATTTCTCTAAAAATAATATATTTTTCTATTTTATGGTAGATTTTTATCATTCTTAGAGAATTTTTAGTATCGCAATAGGAGAATAGCATTCTCTGGAGCAAAGTCTATACCATTTTTCTCTAAATATGATGACTTTTTTATCATATTGCGAGACACTTTTTTCTGAGTGCTTTGAATGAAAATCTATAATAAAAAGACCTATTACAAAAACAAAAAAAGAGGTTTAAAACACTTAAAAACATTTTTGACAACAATAATTTAAACTTCCTTTACGCTTCTTCATACCACCGCAACCCAGCTCTTTCAAAACATATTGT
Source organism: Tetanocera ferruginea (assembly GCA_958299015.1). Lineage (NCBI taxonomy): Eukaryota > Metazoa > Arthropoda > Insecta > Diptera > Sciomyzidae > Tetanocera > Tetanocera ferruginea. The sequence goes on from OY282641.1 coordinate 36,363,354, forward strand.
CCAAAGAAACATAACCTCAAAAATTAGTATGAAATCAAGATTTTTCCGGCAAAATAAATAAGTTATTGGTAGGCCTAATATATCCATAAAATTATAGTATAATAATATTACTGTTAGTTTTAAAGGTGAAGACGTCACAAAACAAATAAAATGTTCTGAAAAACTTACTTAATGATGAAGAAATCCAAAATACGATACACCATCGTCGTTTATTATCAGTGAACTGTCAAATGTTCGAGGGTGCCATATGGCGAGTATTGCTTCTTAAAAATTATAATTTAAGAAGCATTCGTATGAAAACTACCGCGTAACTCAAGATGGCTCTTTCAAAACTTGGCTCTTTCATGCCACTCTTCCCCTAACCTTTATTAAAATTACGAAGAAAAACAAGAACCATTTCTTAAATCATAATTTTTTTTAATGTTTTGCAATTCTTTTAATGATTTGTGTTAATGAGGTGCGTTTCATATTTATAACCCACCCAATACATCTTTGTGACAATTTTTTCGCAACTTCAATTGGAAATTATGTTTCTCTGACAGAAATGTGAATGCCACGGCAGTAATGGTACAAGAAATTAAGTTATTGGGCATGCGGTCTTTGCGGTCATGGTTTACTGAGACTTGCAGGATCGCAGTCAGTTTCAAAGAGGAAGCTTTTCAGAATTGGCGTTCTAACAAAAATGCTGATACTAAAAGACTTCGCATCGAGGCTAGGTATCGCTGTAATGCAATTTTGGAGCGTGAAAAGTTTCTTCATGAAACTCGCTTAAGAGAATAGGTCCTTCTCTGCTTCAAAGGGAGCAAAAATTTTTGGTCGTTCGTTAAAAGAGTAAAGAATCAGACATCTTAGTCGATTCAAACTCTTTTAAAAGATGACCAAACCTTCACGGACTCGGCTGATAAGGCGAACCTCTTGGCTAAATTGTTTGCACAAAACTGCACAATCCTGGCTTACAGTCAGCCACTGCCCTTCATTGAAAGTAAACATTCTGTAATGCAGGGGATATACTTCCGAACGAGAGCAGTTAAAAGGGTCCTTGCAAAACTCCACATTAATAAAGCCTCTGGTCCTGATGGCATACCACCAATTATGCTTAAAGTGTGTGCACAACATCTTTTCCATCCTTTTCAACATCTTCTACAGGACAGGAGTATTTCCATCTTGTTGGAAGATCGCAAATGTCCAGCCGATACCTAAAAAGGGCAATGCTACGAACACTGCGAACTAATCTTCGCTGGAATGATCATATTTGCGACGTGTTGAAAGAAGCGGCCAAGTGCTTAGGTTTCTTAAAACGGTGCAAAAAATATTTCACTGCACTATCTTTTTCTCATATATTAGGCCGAAAATGGAGTACAATTCGCAAGTTTGAGCAGGGGCTTCAAGATATTATTTGGAGCTTCTGGACCGAATTCAAAGCTATGCGATATTTTTGATTGGGAATGATAACGTGTCATCATCTCTCAATTCTCTTGGTCATCGACGCAATGTTGGGTCAATAAGCCTGTTATACAGGTACTACCATGAAAAGTGTTCAAGGGAGGTGCACGACCTGACTGCACCAGTTCGAGTATTTCCCAGGAGGTCCACTCGGGCAGCTCACCTAGCCCATCCTCGACCTTGATCTCGCATTACCGTGATTATTCGTTCTTCAGTCGTACAATCAAATTTTCATCCTTAAATTTTGGAAAAAAGTTTTGCAAAAACATTTTCAATTTCAATTTCAATTTTCGTTTATATTTACCTATCAAGTTTTCAATATTTTCCGCTTCAAGCTTCAAGGAATAACGAAATCAGGCAGAATCTAAATAAATATATAACATTTGAATAGTTCAATAACTACTTCCTTTTAAAAATAAAAATTAATGTATAATTAATTATTTTTGTATACATATTTTTACAATTTTTTTTCAATAGTTTTCGCTTTGCTACATATCAATAGAGTTCAATGAAAAAATAAATCACATCATGAAATATCAATATTTAACAATCTAAATATTGAAACGCATTCAACACATGCGACGGCAATTTTCAACGCTAGGCTTGCATGTATTTTCCATACAATTTTTTTGCGAAACTGCAGAGAAAAATAATTCAAATAAAAGCAATGCTGCAAATTATTTTTAGAATTGAAAAATTTTTAACAGTCAAGTTAATGCGATGTTGGCATGCTAGTTGGGCGCACACACAAACAAGCACTCTCTGCTATGAATACCCAACAAGCGAAAAATATCCTTAAAAATTATTATTACGAATTTAAGTTTTACAAGCCGTTTCTAACCTGTAATAAACCGAGAATCGGTGTTCTAGCAGATTCATGAATGTTTCCTAAATATTATTTTATCCATTTCTGTTCGATTTTAGAATTTGGTCTTAGTTACAAACATTTTTTAGTTCAATAGTCCAAAAGTCCAATAGGGGCTAGGCGCGTTCAAATGAAATGTTGGGCGTGAAAATAATAGCACTCGGTGATACATTTCACCTGTTTAAGGGCCAACTAAGAGGGCCCATGTATTATTTTCATAAGTTTTTTGACTATTTATCCAACTTGGAAAACGATGTGGTGAGGGTTACACCCCTTCGATCGGGACCTAACTTTGGCTCAATACTAACTTTTGCATAACCTAGCAAAATTAGCTATCAAGTTTTCATTCGATATTTCATTCAAAATGATACACTCGGTTGTAGCACGGATTCAATACAAGTAAAAATATATTACTCAGTAAGTTGCAATCATCTTGACATCAGTTTTATATCCTTTTTTTCGTATCTAGTAGTTTCTTGGTCTTTTAGGTAAAAGGAGGCACCATTCACACAATGAAAAAGGAATTTACGTTAGTTGTCATTTCGCTGCTGATTACTACCAACGCCACTATTGTAGCAAAATCGTAATAAAAAAAAAGATAAACTGTTAAAAAGCTCACAAATTTTAAATCAACAAAAAAGCGCACAAATAAAACATATCAATGCTTCTATTTAAGTTGTCAGACTTGGCAGTAGTTTTTGCTACGTTTGAATGTATGGCATGCAGCTCAGCATACGTGCAAATATGCAAATGTGTGAGTAATTTGAATTTTCATGTTTCTAATACGCTTAATTTGCATGCCTTAACACTGTCGTGGTGGCGTAGAGGGCGTAGGAGAGGGGCCATTGAACCACGTCGCATCACGTGCAACACGATATTGCAAAGAAGAAAGTTTATCAAATTTATACGAAATCGTTGAACGTTAATGTCATTTTGATAGCCTGACAAATAAGTCGGAAGTAGTAAACGGCGAATGTCAAGAGTTGATTGAGAAAAGTTTTGTTTTTTACGAAAATCAAATATTGAACTGCATAGATGAAAAAAGTTTGATATTTTTGTACAAGCTATCAATGAAAGAGTTTAACAAAAAAAAAATTATGTGTACTAAAAAAAGAGGTTCTTGATTGTTCTACTTGATTATAGTTGGGAAAAATCACAGGAGCACTGACCTCATAATTTTGCCTAGCTCTTAAGCTTAAGGATACAGTTAAGATATAGGAAATAATGGTTTCATTCCTTATCAAATAGAGTAAATTCCTAAAATAGTTATTCTTAATATCTATTTGAGCCCGACATATTAATTTTTGAAGTTGTAGTCCAAAATTAGTCCAAATAACAAAAAATTTATAATTTTATAATTTTTATAATTTTTATAATTTTTATAATTTTTATAATTTTTATAATTTTTATAATTTTTAAAATTTTTATAATTTTTATAATTTTTATAATTTTTATAATTTTTATAATTTTTATAATTTTTATAATTTTTATAATTTTTATAATTTTTATATAATTTTTATAATTTTTATAATTTTTATAATTTTTATAATTTTTATAATTTAATAATTTTTATAATTTTTATAATTTTTATAATTTTTTAATTTTTATATTTTTTTATAATTTTTATAATTTTTATAGTTTTTATAATTTTTATAATTTTTATAATTTTTATAATTTTTATAATTTTTATAATTTTTATAATTTTTATAATTTTTATAATTTTTATAATTTTTATAATTTTTATAATTTTTAAAATTTTTATAATTTTTATAACTTTTATAATTTTTATAATTTGTATAATTTTTAATAAAATTTTTTAATAATAATAATATAATATTTCGTTGACCTCTCTTAATATGTTGATTTTTGATTTGTTTGGGCTTAAGGTCCGGTCACTATTAAGTATTATGCGTGCCTCTTAAGTGTGCCTCTTCTTCGATAAAGTTCATTAAGTTTCTGTTCTATTAGTAGGGGAGAGTGGGGTGTTGTGAGACAGGTTTAGTTTTTGGACGATAACTTCTTTAAAAGTTAATATTTTTTTTTCTGGGAACATTTTTTGGATAGCTTATTCAATTACCTAACAACCTCCGATGACATTTTTTTGAAATTTAAAACATTTAAGAATTTTCTTGAAGCCTGAAAAAAAGATTGGAATTTTTGATTTTAAAAAATTATGGGGTGTTGTGAGACACTACTATAAATATAACAAAATGGAATTTTTTGCTTAAAGTCCTTATTGAAATAGGACAAAATTTAAGGAAAAAATTAAAATACAGATAAGAGAAATTGTTCGCGTTAATCTGATTCGGCTAACAGTTAAAATATCCGGTTTTCATTTTGGCACACTGCAGATGAACAGTTCGATCACATTTATTGCAACTAATAAAATTGTTTTCGTCCGGACTGATTTTAGAATGTAAGTCGTGCATGCGTATAGTACGGGCTATACGTATTCATGAGATTTCACACTCCCTTGGCGAATCCAAAAAAAAAAAAAAGACTCTTTGGCACGTTTACCCTACAAAAGATGCAAAAGTATAAATCTTCATCATCTAATGAGAAAACTCTTTCCGGTACGTATTTTGTATGATGACTACGCTTTGCTGGATCCTTCAGCGATTTTTTTGTTTTAGTTGTTTTTTCAGTCTTTTGGTCGGATTTTTTCCTCAATAATGCCACATTCTTGGAAGTTGTAAATACGGTTGCAAAAATAGCCTTCTGGCCGCGTTTTGATTTTTGGAATAGGGGATTAAACTTCAGAGGACTAACCTTCTCTAGTGCACTGCTCAGCTCAGACGCCTTGAAAAACCAATTTAATTTGTAAAATATTAGAAAAACTGGTTTCCTGCCAGTTTTGACACTTTGATATGCAACAAAATCGACTAATTTATCATTTGAAGCCGATGCGGAAAAAATTGTGTCTTCAACTTTTCCATATAACGGGTTCTATACATTCTAGATTTATCAAAATTATATGATTTGCAGACAACTCGAAAACAATTATTTTTTATGGCAATTTCTTTGATGGCTGCCACTAGTGGATGGATGCAACAATTCCTTTTGGATTTGGCGATACTTTATATGCATTTAGTGGCATGATGGCTATAAAAATAATGAAATAAAAACAAAAATGACTGTCTCACAACACCCCATATTTACTGTCTCACGACACCCCATATTCGACATTTTCAAATGGCCACTGCGTCATCATCACCCGCAATTTTTTTTGCAAAATCACTTTGGTGGGCTTGAAGGCAATGGAAAAGATATCATTTTAATAAATATTTACCTTCACGTTTAATTGGCAATGTTTCTGGAAATTCCACAAGGCAAACTGTACAAAAAACTTTTAAGAGCGCGATCAAAACTCATAATTGTTACAGACACTAGGAACACGTGTCAATGCGATGAGTGCATATAATAAGTGAGATCCCATTGAGAAAATATCTTACAGTTGTTGTGAGCATTCATAACATTACCACTATGTCAGATATTGACGTGTCTCACAACACCCCATGTCTTACAACACCCCACTCTCCCCTACTAATTTCGGTAATTTTTTAAATGCTTGAAAATCTCTTCAGAAAAATGTACATATAAATATCACATAAAACTGGTTATATCTTCAAACTAACAAAAGTTAGAAGAAAAGTTTGCTCTTATAATATGCAAATCTTGAGGCCTAAAAACAAAAAAAAGGAAAAAAAAAAAATTGGCCAGTTCTGCCTTTGAAAAGACTTTGACCGAGTTTCTTATGACCAATTGTGTTGTGTGTGTTATTAATTTTGCATACAATTGACCGAGAACTGGACCTGCATGTTTTATGCCGACTCCGAACGGCTGAAGTTCATGTTCTCACGAAGCTTTTACATGGCAAAATTTACTCTCTGACGTTTGACGTTATCTGCGAATCGCGACCGATTAGAAAATTTTTTGTTGAAAAAACTTTCGCCGCAATTGGATATCGATCTCGGGCTCCTAGCATGCCAGTCCACACACTTAACCTTATTACACAGTGCAACACAAAATTTGAAGTGGTGAACCAAACCAATCTCAAACGATTGCATCTGACAGTAGTAGTTTTATTGTACAGTAGTTTGGTGTGGATGTCGATGTTGAAGTATCGGATTTTTCATAGCTAGATAATGATAATGATATAGAGGTCATTCAATCCGAAAAAGCGCTCAGGTAGCGAAGTAGCATAAAGTGATACTCTCTGCTGAATGGGTTTCTTGCGAAATGTCAAATTTCCAACAAACTGATTGTTCATCTGTCAAAACAAAGTGAGCGTAAACCGCTCAACCGAGATAGCATAAAATATTTTCGCTACCTTTGGTGGCGACCGCTCAGCGAACATATTGTGGGAGCGGTTTATGCTACATACCATTACCCGGAAAGTTGTGTAGCAACTACGTAGAAAATTTTCTGCTGAATGCACTAATAGACATTATATCATAATGTATAACGCAATACTACACGATACCAAATGTTGTAGAGCTTGAGAGTTAAAATGTTGTGAGAAAATATTCTTTGGCAAATTGGGTAAAGATTTTCGAAGAAAAGAACCACCCTTAACTAAATCTAATACATGATTTATTGCATTATTTAATTCGTTTGTTACCAAACAAAAATTCTAAAAGTTGTTAAAAAATTATAACGGAGTGAAGTAAAATGGACTGTTGCTTTATAGAACCCCCGAGGTAATGACCCTCAATTCGTGTCATAGTGTTATTAAATATCCGTTTGGAAAAAAGTGTTGAGCTCACATGTGTGTGAATGTGAGCACCAAACAACACTTTACAGCACACAATCAGGGTATTCGCAATTAATTAAAACTACTGAAAACCAAGGCAAAATTTAGATTGATGAAAATGATGGCTCACAGTCATGGCGGCTGATTTGACGTTGATTACAACAACGTTAGAGTACGAAAGGAAGCACCTTCATTGTGGCGAATTCAACGTAATTAACATGAAAACCACAAACATACATATATCTATGTATACAAACCGAAACTACACACACACTCACACTCAAATTGCAATACAAACACATACATTTGCGCCAATACACTGACATCATTACCAACATTTGAGCAAATACAAAAAAAAAGTAGAATCAAGGGTTTCAAGCGCCAAATTCGAATCACAAATTTGTGTGTGTCAATCGATTCAAAATGATGATCCCACAAATGAAGATGTGGCCACACACAAACACATAAGAACACGCACCACTACCCAGACACACACAAACGCACAAGAACACTCAGTACAACACTAACCCAGTGTTCACCAGTTGAAGTAGCAAACTTGGCTTTGCATAGATTTCAACTGTTTGTCTGTGTCCTTGCGCAATGTCCTAAATTTCAACATCCGGTTTGGATGACAGAATCACTTGTGGACAGGGAGGTGGGCTCAACTCCACACAACACTTCTTTTGATGCTTGCCGAAGGAAGTTGTTGTTATTGCTATTGTTGTTGTTGTTCTATTGTTGTTGCTGTCAATCATGAAATACCAGCAACGTCGAAGACGCAAATGCCTTGATTTGATGCTGACGGATGAGCAGCAGCAGCACAGCCTGATTGAAGGTTGGGTTGACGCGTACGATGTGTGATTGAGTTGCAGGATATAACGATGCTGCGGCATCGCTTAATTAACGTTAGTCCACGAAGATAGAGTGAAAACTTTGAAATATCGTTAAACTTTCAGTATTTAATTAACACAATTGCTGCTTAGTCAAAAACGTATTCGTCAATTTAATGTAAAATATTTAATTTAAAGGAGAACGCACTCCTTTCTTTATAAGGAAAGTTCTAAGAAGTCGTTTCATTTAAGTGGTTAATTTTATTTTTAAGTGCTGTCAATTTATAATGAAGATCTAGAAATTGTTAAATAAGCCGCATCGAATTATAAGAAGAAAAAAATTGTGCCGTTCGGCATCTCAAAATCTAGAGTAAGTCTGTAAAAAGAATTCTTTTACATTTTTCTTCCAACGGAATAAACAACAGACCTTAATTTGTATAGAAGCAGGACTAAGCTCTAACAAAATTTTACTAAAAATAAATAAATAATTTGATATTATAATAACTTTTTGACCTTTAAATTCTACTCTTGGATGCTTTGAAAAACCATGCAGGTTGCCTCTGTGTTTAATGTTGAGAAGCAAAAATAAAAAAAAAATCCTTAAAAAATTACAAAAGGTTATTCGATATTTAAAAAAGAAATATTGGAAAGACTACACTCAGTCAATAGATAGTTTAAAGGAATCGGATTAGGTGGAATATTCCACAAGGAACACTTCAGTCCCTCTTGAATTAATAAAGACGATGGCATGTTTACAGACTTTACGTAAGAATATTGGAAGCTTCTAATCAATATTTTCCTGGCGGCATCAATATATACTGTTGGGCCAGAAGAACAGTGATATCGAAGGCTATTCCCACGAGACTTATCTATATCTATACTATTATATAAAAGGAGACTCACGGATTTGCGGCGACGTGTTCTCAATAACCGCTGAACCGATTTTTATAATTTTTTCACTATTCAATTGCTATGATAAGCGAAATTAAAATAGGGTACTACGTTTTTTACAAAACTTTTTCTTTAATTATTTAAGAATTCATGTCTTTTAATTCATGCTAATGCTGTACAAGCAGCACAACAAGCAGCAGAAAACCAATGCTTAAGCTCTGGCTGTGAGAGTAACTCAGCACGGCTGCCATGTTGTGTCGGGAGTTGCTCTCAGTTTGGTCTGTTGAGCAGTGTTGCCAACAATCTGACATCGTATTTGTTATGGTTTTCAGACTTGAATTGTTTATACATATTTACAGTCAAAAAATCTTTTTCCTCTTATGCCTGATATATAACCAAATTATTATTTTGTTATTTATTGCAAATGTTATTCATCGACAATAACACAATCTCGACGGATTGAAAGCTTTATACAATAGTTCAGATTTAAAATTTGTTTTTATGGCAACACTAGCTACTTTATTTGCAGTCAACTTCTTGCTCAGAGAGAAATATAAATATATTAAAATCTTACCATGAAATGGGGGATGAAATTTTTTATTGTTGTAGTTATTTCAGTATAAAAATATTCCATTGCATATGCTCAAATGCTTCTCAGAGGATCTCAGTACGATCTGAAATGTCGCATTGATATGTCATTATTTGTGTTCATCTGCGCAGAAATTATGTTCATGCATACAACCTTATAAAATAGATTTCCTTTAAACTTTTTAATAGGCTTATATTGGACGCATCAGAAAATAATTTTTGTTTTTATTTTCCAACGTCTTTTTTAAAATCAAATAGGTTGGTACTATGAAATTAAGTTGTAACAAAATGATGACCATAAATGTAGAGGAATACCAATATAACTTCTTTAATTTAGTTGGATTTTCGATTTTGTTCCAAACAGAAGCATCAAAGTTTTTTATTTCGCGTGTTAATAAATGTTGCACATTAAAAGAGTTATTGTGATTGGAGCAAATTTTTTATTTTTAACCGATTTCAAAAAGGAGGAGGGTCTCAAGTTGGTTGGTTTCTCTGTTTTTTTATAATAGCATTATAAATAATGCATTTGCATTGGTCTCCAGTAGTTTTAGTTGAACCTTAATATTATAATTCAACTTTTGAATGGTTTTCCATTATATTAGACAGCCTGGCATAAGCTACGCAGCGCATGTAAAACGCATCGAAAACGTATGTTTGACGCATATTTTAGTGTTTAAAGGATGCGTAAGTTAAGCATATTTTAAACAAGCTGTTAACATCTTCTTTGTATATTAAAATGATTGTATGTACAAGTAGACTTCAAAACCGCTAAACCAATTGTTATGAAATTTTCAGGGAAACTCTAGCAAAGTCTGCAGAGCGCTCCTGTGAAGTTTGGCATTGATATCGAATAGCTTTAGAATTACATGTTGCACAGCTCCAAAATTCTGTATTTGACCTCAATTTTCACGTGCTGTTTTACTGGTAAAATTTTAAAGCCGTTGCAGAAGGGGCGTGACACTTTTAAGGCATTCAAACTTTTCAGTATAATTTAAGAAACATAAGTCACAAATTTGTGAAACTCGGAAGGAATATAACATTTAGTCGTGTCCATCCACTGGAAAAATTCAGCAAGCATTGGAAATTGGGTCGTGACACCATCAACATAGTTTAAATGTTTAATATCGAATAGCTGTGGTACTTAATGTTTCATAATATTTAAACTCAGTATAAATTTAATTTTTGGAAATGTCTTTCGACAAGAAATATAGCACGGGCATTGGGAAAACGGGGTGTGAATCCGCCCATACAAGCCAAATTTTTAATAGCAAATAGCATTGGAAATAAAAATTGCTGATCAGTGAAATTCCGAATGGAGTTGCCATTTGGTAATGTCCTGCTAATAGAAAACTGGTCTGAGCTTTGGTCAAGTGGGTGCACCTTCCCCTACAAGCTACATTTTTGATCGAATAGGTTCTGAAGTCACAGATGAAGTACATGTGTTTGTCTAAGGCTGCGTGCATTTTCAACGCCGATTCAGACAGACAGGCAAGCTGAAATCTGTGTGAACAAATGAGATACAAATATCTATCTCTCTCGCTTTTTCACATACTCTGCGGACACAGGCAGGCAGTCTGAATCGGCGTTTACTATGCACGTGGCCTAAGGCGTAGCAACGCGCGCCGGGTATTGCTAGTCAACTATAAAATCCAATAAGATAAGATAAGATAAGATACGGTAAGATAAGATAAGATAAGATAAGATAAGATAAGATAAGATAAGATAAGATAAGATAAGATAAGATAAGATAAGATAAGATAAGATAAGATAAGATAAGATAAGATAAGATAAGATAAGATAAGATAAGATAAGATAAGATAAGATAAGATAAGATAAGATAAGATAAGATAAGATAAGATAAGATAAGATAAGATAAGATAAGATAAGATAAGATAAGATAAGATAAGATAAGATAAGATAAGATAAGATAAGATAAGATAAGATAAGATAAGATAAGATAAGATAAGATAAGATAAGATAAGATAAGATAAGATAAGATAAGATAAGATAAGATAAGATAAGATAAGATAAGATAAGATAAGATAAGATAAGATAAGATAAGATAAGATAAGATAAGATAAGATAAGATAAGATAAGATAAGATAAGATAAGATAAGATAAGGTAAGATAAGATAAGATAAGATAAGATAAGATAAGATAAGATAAGATAAGATAAGATAAGATAAGATAAGATAAGATAAGATAAGTTAAGATAAGATAAGATAAGATAAGATAAGATAAGATAAGATAAGATAAGATAAGATAAGATAAGATAAGATAAGATAAGATAAGATAAGATAAGATAAGATAAGATAAGATAAGATAAGATAAGATAAGATAAGATAAGATAAGATAAGATAAGATAAGATAAGATAAGATAAGATAAGATAAGATAAGATAAGATAAGATAAGATAAGATAAGATAAGATAAGATAAGATAAGATAAGATAAGATAAGATAAGATAAGATAAGATAAGATAAGATAAGATAAGATAAGATAAGATAAGATAAGATAAGATAAGATAAGATAAGATAAGATAAGATAAGATAAGATAAGATAAGATAAGATAAGATAAGATAAGATAAGATAAGATAAGATAAGATAAGATAAGATAACATAAGATAAGATAAGATAAGATAAGATAAGATAAGATAAGATAAGATAAGATAAGATAAGATAAGATAAGATAAGATATGATAAGCTAACTTAGTCGTTTATTTATATTTTCTCTACCTACAAATCCTCAGGCACAATATCTGTGCTAGTTATAATAGCAATAGTTTTAAAGAAATTAAAAGATCCTGTTACTACACTCCTGTTACTTTTAATTTTTTCTAGTTGTCTTCTTCTTTAATAAAACTTAAAGAAGCTGGAGAAGAGCTAAGCTTGAATTCATATCTAAAACAGGCAGACAAGGTCATGAAGCAGGAAAGAACTCAAAGTTCTGAAACGTATTCAAGTCTTATTCCTCAGGGATGTTATAAGACGAGCTGGCATATCAAAATGCGTGCCTCTAAGGGAGATCAACGGAGACTGATCCTAATAAGGTTATCTGAACAGTAAAAATATTATTTGTTCTTTAAAAAATACATTTTAGTGGCATCATAGATTGAGAAGCAACTGTCAACAACATTTACAACATTTATGATGCTCTGATTGGACTTGGTGTTTAAGCTCTTGTGATAGACTGGCTGATTTCAATGCTCGGCTCTAGAATAATACAGGCTGAATTATGTTGCTGTCAACTTTCATGATTCGTAACACCCCAGGAAAGAGTGATCTCTACCCTGATTTGGCTTATTTTCATGAATAAAATACAAAATACACTCAATACAAACTGTGCCATTCAATAGAAAAGTCGTAAAGTGTTGATAACATTGATTTCGACATCGACATCGACATCTGCATAAACAGAAACATCAATATGAACAACAAGAATATTAACAAGTATTTAGATATGAATTCATTCGATGGATTCGACAAGGATTACTCTTACTTACGTAGTTGACGCTTAACACCGTTGGTCGGTTTTGGCCTCGTCTATGATTTTGCTCTAGCCTCTTCTGTTGTTCGCTTGCTGGCTCCAGTTAAAAACTCCAAGAGTAGTCGGGTAATTCAACGACTGGTCTTTCCTCCCGAACGCTCCCAAAGTCCTTTCATCAGTGCTGGTCAACGTTCAGGTTTGTGATGCGTATAGTAGGACGGACTTGGTTATTGACTTCAAGAGCGTTGGTTTTTGTTCTTCGACAGAGAAATTTGCTTTTAAACTGCGTTCTGAGCAAAAAATAGCACCTGTTGGCAAGAGTTATCCTTCGTTTAATCTCAATGCTGATATTGTTAGAAAATGTTGTGCTCAGGTAAACGAAGTTCTTAATAACCTCAAAAGAGGTGCTTTCAACAGTGTCGTGGATTCCAAGACGCTGTGACTGTTTGTTTGTAGTTATAAAATACTTCGTTCTATCTGTGTTCACTGCAAGTCCTTTTCGATAAGACACTTTTTCTAGCCTTTAGAATGCTGCACTGACTTCGAGCTATAATCGCCAATGATGTGAATAGCATCAGCATAAAATTCTTACAGAAAATTCAGCCGCTGCGTCTCAGGTCAGCAGCTTGGATGGTGTTGCTCAGTATCACCTGCAAAGACGTATTAGCATCGAAGGAATACCAAATTCAGAAAAGGTGGAATATAGGTGACTCCCTTATTGAAATCGAAAAAAATGATGTTTGTCGATTTGTTTTTCAGGGTCTTTTTCAAGATTTGTCTTTGCGTAAAGATCTGCCCGATACTGAACTTTCCAGGTCTGAAGCCACACTGATAAGGTTCAATCAGTTGGTTGACGATGGTCTTCAGTCTTTCACGTAAAATATTTGACAGGATCTTCTATGCGATATTAAGAAGGCTAATCCGACGGTAGTAGTGACCGTGGCAGGAGTTCGATCCCCAGTCTCGGCGAAAAGTTTTTCAATAAAAACATTTTTCTGATCGGTCACCACCTCTCTGCAGACAATGGCAAACCTCAGAGAGTAAATAATGCCATGTAAAGCTTCTTGAGAACATGAACTGCAGAAAGGTTTTATAGGCGGCGTCTTTTTCTAAAGTAGCGTCGCGACACTCCTGGTCGTGCCACTGGTTTCGGCAACCAGTCATCACCATTCCGTTATTGGATATGTGGATGTAGTGGCAGTACTTTCCTACTGTTGGACCAAATATATTTTCCTTAATCACCTTGGCGTTCAAGACGCCAAGCATAATTTTTATGTTATGTCGGCGGCAGCGCTCGTATATATCTTCAATGCGCTGGTAAAATCTTTCTTTGGTCTCGTCATATTTTTCTTTTTCGGAGCGTGCGCCAATATTAGGCTGATGTTAAAAAATTTAGCCTTGAAGCAGATTATGGCAAGTCGTTTGTTCACAGGAGTGAATAGAAGGTCATGATGTCGTATTCTCTTGCCGACTCCAAATCCGCATCCAAACTCGTGCTTCTCCACATGGCCGCTGTAATAGATTTCACAGGATGCTTGCCATAAGCAACCCTGTCCCTTCCATCACATTTCTTGGATTGCAGTGATATCAGCTTTATATATCTCCAAGATATTAATTAGTTTGATAGAGGCACCATCCCAATATAAGGTGCGGATATTCCAGTTGCATATCCGTAAATCATTATCAGTTTATCGTTTGTGGTAGTCGTAATTAGATTTGGGGATAGTTTTTCTCATATTCTTAGTTGTTTCATTGAAATATTTTATTACGTTGTTGGTTTCAAATCCAACACTCAACCTTTGCTTGAAGCCAAAGGGGGCATGCAGCGCAAATAAGTAGTAAAATTAGCGGTTGCTGTTTTACCGTTTCAAGAAACACCACGTGGCAGCTTGAGTCGACTTGAGACGATAGGATAATGTCTAGCCCAGTTGAGGTAGTCAGACACGTTGCCATGTGAAGATCTTCTCCTTGTCTCCCATCGACTAGGATTAAATTAAGAACTAGCACGATTATAAGAATATGATTTACTTTAAGTAATGAAACCAGAATTTTAACATGGCTTAATAAAAGGATAATTAGAAATACAAGCCGAATGATTAGAATAAGAATTAGAAAAATAGTGAAAACAAGAAAATAATATATAATAATATATAGAATAAGGATATTTTGTCACGTTATTGTGGTCAGGTGTGTGGTCTGGCGTTGTCGTGATGGAACACAGCTCCTTTACAACTGACAAGCTCCGAACTTTTCTTAATGACAGATGCTTTCAAACTGCCCCAGTTCCGGCAATATTCATCGGAGTCATCAGAAAATCGTACCTAAAACATTTTGCTTCTTCCTTGTCTATCAGTACGTCAAACACATTTATCAATGTTGCATGCACTGGTGCATAAAGGCTGAAGTTGAAGTTGTCTGAAAATATCGATGACGTTGACATATTTTTGCAGTCCAAATGGACTTTCTGACAGGTCATAGAGCAAATAAATTTCTGCGGAGAGGTCTCATGCTTGTTTCAAATGCACAGTCATTAATTAACTTCTTTTCTATATTTTTTAGAAGTCGTTCTTCTGTCGATCTCCTTCTGTTCTTTCGTATAAATGATTTTTCAGACCCAACTCTTGCGCTGATGTGCCAAAGCTTAAGTTTCTCTGTCGTAGCGCCAAAATTTAGGTCTTGTTCTGGCAAATGTACTTTTTGTTTGGCATCCTGCACTTTAACGCTAATTTTATAGCCACTCTTTACAAAAATGTATACCAAATAAGGGCCCGATCAGCTATATCATATACTCTTATGGCAATATAAAATTGAAAATGCATTCGTATTTAATAATTGGATTTCACTGTCTGTTTACATGTTTTGCAAATTGAAATCAATACTTCTATTTTAAGTTCAAATTATAAAAAAAACGTTCATAAAAGAATAATTTCAAAATATATTTTATTTTACAATTTGTCTCTACTTAACTTCGAAGACTTTTTAGTGGACTTCGCTTTAACTACTTTCAATTGCTGGCCTTGAGTTAAAAATTCCATCCGAAAAACCGTTGATATCCAATTAATCAACGTTGTTGATCCATAGTTTTAAAATTTTTGTCAACAACAGGAAGTGGATAATAGTTGAAGCAAATCAAGCGACTTGGGTGCCTTTCTTTGGTTGTGGGCGAACTTGGTCATTGGAAAAAAATCGCACACACACAAACACAGACACAAATATTCTTTGTATTCAGAGCATGAAAATTGAAAAATTGCACATGACCAGGAAGCGCTGGCATTTCGCTTGTTTCGGTATTAAAAATTCTGTACGTTAGCGTTTGCTGTGCGCTGTAAATAATACGTTCAGCAAACAACTTCGTCGTTTCCGCTCATTGTTTTCTACTTTACTGCTAGCGTACTCTCTAGCGGATTTGCACACTGTATTCGCTATGCAAGTGAGTGAGTGAGTGAGTGAAGGAGTGTTTGTGAGCTTTGTCAATGTTGTCAATGGGGCGTGTGTGTTTGTGCAGTGGGTGGCTTTAGATAGCTTTAGAGGATTTCAGTGTGTTGATTTGAAATACCAAAAGCGCAAAAAAACCCTGAAAAAAGCGCAATATTCAAATCAATGCTCAAAACTGAAAATTCTGAAGTTGCTTCACATGAACGAAATGTTGCTTTATTTGAAACGATATTTTTTCTCCCTTCCTCTTACTAGATTGGTTGCTTTTTCTATTCGGTAGGTAGCATCGCTGAAGCGCATTCGTCCATTTGTTGATTTAATATTTGACACGTTTTGATTTCGTGTGTGTGTTCTGCTCTGAGATATGCAAATATGTCGCTGTAAAAGCAAAAGTTTCAAAATTTATTTATTTTCAAATTGGAATTGGAATTTAATATCGAATTAATTGCAGTGTTTTAGCACTGAAGCTGATAGGCAGGTATCCATTGGATGTGCTTTTGCTATTCAGGAAATATGTGAGCAGCATTGGTGTATAAATTGTGGTTGGATTTGAATATTTCAAAATATTGCTGTAATACAATGAACAAATATAAGGTAAACGTTATTGTTTTCTAAAAATTTACACAACAAAGAAATATTTTCACAAAGATTTGAAATTGAAAATCGCAAAAATAATTAAAATTTTTACTCTTAAGTTTGTTTAAAATAAGTTCTAGAATAAATTTTAACTGTTGTGAAATCTTTATCAAGGAAATTTTGAAAAAAGTCCACAAATATTTCAACGGTTTCTAGTAGTAAGCCAGAAGCAATGTTCAGTAATTATAATATTAGAATAAGAATATTTCTGGCTTAGCTCAAACAAGTTTACCGAGTCAAAAGTCATCTTTGAATCACACAATCAATTTTGTTTAACTCTTAAACTAAGTCAACTTTTGTTCTGAGATCTTAAAAAAAGGTGGTCTACACCTTGGTCTACAAAGTCATGTCAGAAAACATTTCTATCCTTATATCATCATCATTATCTTACACCTATCTTACATCAATTGCAAATTTGAAAAGACAATTAACATTCTACTCGTTAGAATGTACGGGTGTACGTTAGCTGTGTACGAAATAAAACCATTTCCAGAAAAATAAATCATGAGATCTTCATTGTCATCTCCACAGATGAGCTGGTGTAACGAGCTCATAGTTTGCCTTTTTTGTTTGAAATGGTTTTATTTCGTACAACCCTTCTATTGATTTGCATTTTTCTTAAATGATTTGTGTTTTTTTTTTCTACACTGAATTAGGTATTGGAAAAACTGTAATCTTTCTTCAACAAAAATAGTCTAGTCAAAAGCTATGAAAAGTCTTTATGCAAAAAACCTTCATGAGCACCTTAGTTTAAAAAGTCAATAAACATTTTTTGAACCATTCTAAATGCAAACGTTTTTAAAAGAAAAAACGACCAAAATCGATATTGTTACTTTTTAAAAAAGCTGCAAACACATATGAAAGTAATTTTTGCAATCTTTTTTACGTTAATTTAAAAAAAACCGCAAATGTAATTTTTATACTAGCGTGAAAACTGTTTTGTAACTTGTTTTTAAGTATTAATATATTTTTGTTTCGTGGCATATATATTATATATATTTTATGGGTGACCGTGGCATGCAGGTTAAGTGTGTGGCTCGATTTTTTTTCAATAAAAAATTTTTCTGATCGGTCACCACCTCTCTGCAGACAATGGCAAACCTCAGAGAGTAAATAATGCCATGTAAAGCTTCTTGAGAACATAAGCCGTTCGGAGTCGGCATAAAACATGTAGGTCCAGTTCTCGGTCAATTGTGTGCAAACATTTAATAGCACACACAACACAATTGATCATAAGAAGCCCTTTCAAGGGCTGAAATGGCCAATTTGTTTTTTTGTTTTATATTTTTGTTTCCTCTAAAGAAAAATCTTGTCTACATCCCAGTGTAAGATATTTATTATATATGCTGATAAAGTCAAGTCATCCGATATACATTGATTAATGTGAAAAAAAGCAGATCATACATGCAGATCAGTAATTTTTCAGAAAAAATAGTATATTTTCGATGTTTAGATAAGCACGATGTCCTAGTCTCAATATTTAGCTACTGAGATTTCTCTTCCTTACATGTAGAATAGCTGGACATTCAGTGAAAATATGTCTGGAGGTTTCTTCATCCTAAAGGTACAGTCCACATAGTGAATCAGTTGAGAAATTGATTGATTTTTTGAAGATATTTCTTTAGCTTACAATGTACAGTTATAATAACGGTCATCGCCCTTAAGTGGTTTTTCCCCTCTGTACTTCGAGATAAAGAATTTCGAATGAAGAACTTCGATTGAAGATTTCGTTTGTATTGAAGATTTCATCCAAGAATATTAAGATTAAGGTTTTTTTCACCTGTTGCTTAAAGAGAATATTACCAACACCACAAAATGGTTCCCGTCCCGTGAATGATGATTCTGCGCCGTATCTGGCTAAAGAGTCTGTTTTCTCATTCCCGTCTTATGAGCAGTGGGCAGGAATCCACTGTAGAGTAGTTTTGTTATTTTGTTCAGTCAGGTCGTTGAGGAAGGTTTAAGTCTCTTACCATAACTTGGATTTGATAACGGGTGCTTTCTGAGTTTTAAAGGCAGCTTGACTATCAGAGAAGACGAAAATTGTTTTGCCTTAAACATTACTCAGACTGTTCAATTTGATACATTTATTAATGACTAGGATTTCTACTTGAAAGATTGTGGTTTGCTGACCTCTGCCTTTTGGTGGCGATTGTCACCAACCATACCCTACAAATAATAGGAAAATTAAATTCTTCTTTACATTGACCAATATGAAAAACGTTGACCTCGCAATTTATTTAGAAAAAATCATTGGGTGTCAAGTCAGAACTTAACTGCGGATGACCCATCAATTTTATGTTTTGAATGCTCAAAAACATTTCCATTGTCATGGAGAAGAATATTTGTACTTCTGCGATTGGTTTGCCTGATTTTTCCGAGTGTACCATGTACCGTTCTTCGTTGCTTTAATGAAACGGTGCCAATATACCTAACCAGTTATTCTGAAAAAACTGGCAACCATTTGCGTCGAAGTGCTTCGTGCTCTTTGTGTGGATTTGGCTCGTCTTAAAAGCCTCATACAGTCGATTTTTGTTTAGTTTCGGGTTCGAAATGTATGCTGGTCCAACTAATCCCCAAAGATGCCTCTACCTCACGGAAGATAACATGATGATCTTGCAATATTAGCAAAGTATCAAGTTTTGTGGCACAACAACCGATTTTGGACAACGTTCACGAAATTCGTCCTGTAGCGAAGTACGGCCACGATTGAATTCGGAAAATCAGCGAAACACGATGGCTTGAGATGGTGCTGCATCACCAGAAGTCGAAGCTAGTCTATCGGCAAGATTTTGTTGGTTTAATTCACGTTGAAAAACGTTGAAAATTATCGCACGATAATTCAATTATTTTACCACGATGAATGTTCCAAGTATTTGTAAACAACAAAAATAGCACTCGTATGACAAAACGATCTGAGTACGTTCGTTATAAGAAATGTTAAATTTTACGATGATAACGTAAAATTTGGCATATTCCCATTTTTATGCAATATTTCAAGACTTAAATGTCAACCTACGTATTTTAAACAGCATGATTTAACTCATCTTTATTTATAAATTTAACTCAAAATGTATTTTTGTAACATATTTGCATGCAAAATGAACATGTTTAAAAATTGTTCATCACCTAGGGGAGTAAGTGCCCCGTCCTTGCTTTCTCTGTGAGCGCCCTAGCATAGAGCCAATAATTTTGGGAATATTGCAGAAATACTGCAGTAGCAATAGCAGAGAGTGCTCGCGAAAACCGTGAACAGTCGATTTATTGCCGATCTCAGGCTTTGGGCATTTGGAAACATTGGACCATTTAAGAGCTAGTCATGGGCAACATTTGAAGGAAATAAATTTTAAACATTGAGTTGTAGGAACCGAACTATAATTCCACATAAGGATTTGCATCAATACATAGATTTTAATGTATTTTATGTAGAAAACAAAGTAGGAAGATCTTATTGTTTCACCCTTATGTTCGGTACCGATATAAATTATATTTTCAGCAAACAAATAGTAAGGGTATTCATGCAAAGAGGCAAGAATATAATTTGGGCAATTAGTTATTTTTATTAGGCAGGTTGCATGAGCATCCCTTAAAAGTCGATTGAGCATTTGCATCATATATCAGCTTTATACTTTAATTAAGTATATAAATATTTTTTAATTCCTTCAATTCACAAAATTTCCATTCTTACCTCTTCCATTTTATTTAATAAGTTTTACAATTTTGACTATATCTTGTCCTGCTTCTAATTTTTTCTTTTGCTTTAATAAAATAAATCAGCTGATTGATGTTATAAGTTTGCCTGTTCGTTTGCCCAGCTAAATCGTTGAGCAAAGATATCTGGTTTGTGCAAAAGCTTCTTCATACAAACTTTGACAGTTCATTTATAAGGAGAATAAATTTATACGGTTTATACCGCTTATAAGGGTTTTGCCCAGTTATTTTTATTTATTAGTTATTTTGCATGAATACCCTTAGTATAAATATTTGGTCGACAAAAATTTGAGAGCGGATTTATTTCAATTTTTAAACAAATATTGAGCAAATAGTGCTGCGCGATAAGTTTGGCTTATATATTGTAGGACATAGGTCGAATACCATATTAGTCTATCATAGATTTATGTAGCAGGCATTAAATGGTTCAAATATTGGCAACACATATTATACGGTGTGAAAAACAAAACGGGTTTGAAAAAATTTCGTCGAAAATTCCAGGATGTAAATCTTGTAGTTGTCAGGAAATCTTGTAGTTGTTTATATTGTAGTTGTCAGGAAATATAACGATATAAATAAATAAAATCACGCTGATGAAAAGATGGGCAAGGTTTATTGAAATGGTTTATTGAATGTGATTGAAATTTTTTTGAAACTGAACTGTATGAAACTAAGAAAAAACATGCAAGTGCTTACTTCTGCTGCGTAAATCCGACTTTTTCTCAGCGCACACTGACAAGAAAACCGCATCTTCTAAGTTATTTATTTTTGTTTTTTTGCTAATTTTTGAAAATAATAAATTGCAAAAAATCACAAACGCAAAAATCATTCTAAACGTTTTCATCCTTTTCATCTGAATATTAGCATAGTACTTTGAGACATTTCTGTTTTTGAATTTGAGGTTTGATAAACTCAGAAAGCAAGCTGAGTTAAGTTAAGTTTGGTTCAGCACAATTGTACTGGGAACCCAAGAGTTTTTTGAGTTCAATGGCAAAACTCAAGTTTGTACTGGAAACTCAAACTAAACTCCTAGTGTAGACATGCTTTAAAGCTCAATCAAATATATGTTAAGCCTACTCACCAAAATATTTATTTTCCATTTTAAATTTTTATATTAAAAACTATAAAATGAAAACAAGCACGCTCACTCGTGATCTTGATAAAATTCCAAATATATCAACAGTACTGCAATCCAGTTAATTCTCTACAACTTTACAATCTGAATAACAAAATTTTTAAAGAAATTCATGCTTTAATTAATTTTAACACGTTTTTCATTTTTTCTACGAGAAACCTTAACTAGGTTCTTAATAACAGTAAGTAAGAATAAATAGATTCGACTTATTCTGCACTTTATTAGCCCAAATAAGTGGCAATTATCTCGTTCGTGTTGCCGCAATGCAGCAATAATGCTTTTACTTTAACATCCTTCTCTGGCTTATCCTTAATACAATTTTATATGCAGCAAAAAATAAATAAAAACAAAAAAAAAACAAAAAAAAATGATAGACAACGAATCGATGTGGTACAATGTAGTTGAGAATAGACCAAGTTACTTGGTCACCCACACACATGTATGAGCCACATCAAACACATTGAGTGAGTGAGTGAGTATCGGGTAAACGTGCCAAAGTGGTTATCAACAGTTTTTAAAGAGCTACGGTAACTAGGTGCTGAGGCAACATGGAAAGCACCTTCTCAACAATGGCAACAACAACAACAACAATATAACAATAACAACAACAACAAAGCAGGCAAGGGTTTAGTGTGCATTATTATAAGGGAACTTTACGCATAATTGTTTGGCTCTCTAGTCTAAAGCTCACGTAATGCACTGCAGCACGAACTCAAAAGTAGTATAAACTGCAACATCCTTGGCCTCGGCACCTACATACATCAAGAGCGGCACCACTACATTGCATAGCAACAAAAACAAAGTCATACAAAATGTTGACAACAGTTCAAAATTCGAACAACCTGCTATAGTAAGTATGATGAATATCAACTTTTGTTTTATGTGTTGTATTGTTGTTGGTTTTTTTTTTTTTGTATTTCATCCTTTTAGTTTCGTGCAATATAAATTTCTAAAAGTTTTCTGTTTTTAATTTTGAGTTTTATGGCTTTCTAGAATTGTCGGTACTCTGGTTTTAGCATAGAAATTTATTGCTCTCAATTGCTGCATAAATTCGTTGGCATTCAATTGGTTCACAATTCAATTGTGCACATTAGCTTTGCATTTTCCAACCACCCATAGCCACACATAAATGTGTGAATGTATTATATGCAACTCAATCGTCCCAAGGATGTGGGTTCGTACATCCTGTCTGACTGACTTCCGCTTTGACTGAGCTTTATTTAAATCGCAGCAAATAGCTGGTAACAATCCTTAGCAGTGAGGTCAGCTGAATGCGCTCAACACACACATACGCTCAAACACAAATATGCCAACACAAACACTCATAAAAATGCGTGCATAATTGATAAAAAGAACTTAATAAAAAAGTATTCAATATATAGATAGATTTTCTGTTATTCTGAATGCAATGGTTGTTGATCTTAGGCATGACCATTAAATAAATATTGTTTGAAAAGCTTTGCGTTAAGGATTTGGCAAAAAAAAAAGGGAAATGCTGAAATTAAAATCCACTTTACTTTATCCGTAAAGTTATGGCTGTGGAGTGATTTCTGGTTTTGTATAGCGCAAATTCAAACTTAAAATCAAATAAAAATGGAGTAAATATTCCATAAGGCATTCTTTTTCAGCATGTGTCGTTAAGTTGAAGTTCGCCAATTGAGCGTGGTGTGCTAAGCACTGCTACAATCTGGTAAAACTATGAAACTATCCGAAAATTTACCGAACTCAATTGATGGACAGATTACAAGCAAAGGCATGCCAAGGTAATTTTGCAACAACGCTAGGAAACATGTTGCGCAGCCGGTCAAAATATACATTGAAACGCTGAAATGGAAAGTACAACCCCACCCGCCGTGCAGCTCAGACAGTGCACCTTCTGACTTCTATTTGTTTTCATCGATAACGCATGCCTTTGAGGAGCAGCATTTTTGCTCTTTTAAAGAACTCCAAAATTTGATCGATTCGTGGATCGCATCAAAAGACGCATCGTTTTTTCGAAATGGTATTCGAAAATTTGCCGGAAAAAAAAGAAAAAAGTAGAAACTAGCGTTGGACAATACTTTGAAAAATTAATTTATAACAAATTTTTCACAATAAAACGTCAAACTTAAAAAAAATTCTTTAAAACTATTTTGTACACCAAATATATATCCTGAGAACCAAATATTTCAGATAAATAAGTAGTTTACTAGCATTTTTGTATGCAAATTATATAATTTTTTTTATATATTGAAATTACATTACTTCAAGAATATGGATTATATGTGGTAAAATTTTCAAAAATATCGATTTCTGCTTTAAAAAAGGCGTGGTGGGTGTTGTGGATTGAAAAAGTGTGTTTTTATGGAACATTTTATTATTCATACATTCATACAATTTTTTATCACTAAAGAACTTTGATGAGGAAAAATGTGTGAGAGTGTTATTCTCTAAGAAAGAATTGCCTTTGTATACATTAAATTATTTAAACTCATATCCGAAGTATAAGAAATTATGCAGTCCTTAAGAATTTCAAGAAGTTGACGGGCCCATTTACCGTATTCTGTTCGGCACAAAATTTTCTTAGAAATGTTCTTAAGCCTAACTGCAACTTGATTCATGGAGCGAAAATCGAATATGCTTTCCATAGAAATAAGGTACGGTCAAGCAGCACACATTAATTAAGAAGTTTGAATTTTAAACTTTTATGACATTCGTCGTTTTATATAATGGGTTACCTTAAAAAGCTTTTTGACATCTGTTGTGAGTTAGTTTTGACTTTCTCTAATCATCTCTTTTTCGCCTAATTTCCTCTTTTGACTAATCTGTTGCGCAGCAGACTCGCAAAGATTTTGCATTTTGTGAGGAGCAGCATATGGTTGGGTAGCTTTAAGGACCTCCCATAGCAACACTCTGTTTTTCGGTATGACCAGCATCTGAGTCATTTACTGTGAAAATATTCTCTCAACTTACGGTTTGGTATATAATTATAATGGATGTGATGTAGTGGTTAGTGCGTTCGATTTTTGCTCTTATGGTTCCTTGTTCAAACTTCAGGCAGGAGTTCGGGCAACAAATTTGTTTTTCGAAAGCTTCATATCACAACAATAAGTTTCTACTCTTGAGAGTAAATTGCTTCGATATAAGTTTACTAAAGTTAATGGGTTAGGTGGGTATGGAAAGCTCAAACAAAGTCTGTGTTATCTATATTTTGAAGTGAAACAACAAAGTTTTAGTCCATAACTTTTTTAAGTTATATTGTTTTATCCGCATATAGAATAATGGGTATGGAAACAAGGAGTAAAACCGAACCAGAATTTTCAACTATGATACGTTGCTTCAATTTCCAACCTTGATAAGGTACGCTGGGATTTTCAACCTGTAAGATTCAATGGCTAATGGGATTATCTGACGTAACAGGCCATTTGCTCTTTTATAGATTCCATGGATTACTTGACAAATATGGATGATTCTATGGCTCAGAATGAAAAATTACTCAAGATATGCACTTATTTTGTATCGATAACTCTTGAATCATTAGGATTTTCATTTTTGTTTCTTCAGAAAAGTTATAAGTCCTTTTATGCTTGCCAACAACTTTGCTTAACAAATAAATTATAAAAAAATCGCTTACAGTGGGTCTAATCGAGTGGGTCTTACACAGAATCCAAAGCCAAGTAAAAGTTAAGGAAAAAGCTTTTTAAATTAATCGGCATTCAAGTGTTAGTAGTTAATTTTTCCAAGGCTAAGTGTTGCAAAAATTAAAGAAGGTACATATGTACATACATTTTATGTAATGCATAAAACTATTGAATAATTACTTTCTATTTCAAGGTGTTCTAAATGGCCTCGTCATCAGGAAATTAATGCGAAACGCTGAATTAGAAGGTTGTCTGATTGATTTGGAGTTCGTTGCATGGGACAACTTGAAAGCCGTAATTGAACACTGCTTGGGAAAAGTTTGACGGGAAGATTGGCGTATACTTAAAGGCAAACTGCTCTCATCATTTGAGAATATAAATGTGAACATGTCTTTGAAGGTGCATTTCTTATATAATCATATTGATTGGTTTGAGCGTCAAATTCCAACTGAATCAGACGAACATGGTGTAAGGTTTCATCAAATAGCAACACCGTTAAAGCAATGGTACAGTGGAAAAAAAACTTGATTCTTAGCTAGCTGATTTATGTTCGAATTTCATCAATGAGAACGAAGATGAAAAAGTTAATGTTAAATGGTTATTTAAACAGAAATCAATTTCAATTTCCATAAATAGTTACATTTTAAAAAAATTATTGTTATTATTATTTGATAATAGTTTTTGGCATTAAGAAAGGGAAAATGTTAATTTTTTACTAAAAGTATTTCAACCAAGAAGACGTTTGTATGCTGCCTATACCAATTTCCTTGAATTTAATTTGGCTTCTAAAAATTGAAATACGCAAAATATTCTTTTTTATGATTCTGTGTAAAACCCACTCGATAGAACCCACTGTAAGCGATTTTTTAAAATTTATTTGTTAAGCAAAGTTGTTGGCAAGCATAATAGGAAGAACTTTTCTGAAGAAACCAAAATGCAAATCCTAATGGTTCAAGAGTTATCGATACAAAATAAGTGTATATCTTGAGACATTACAGAAGTTTAGCAGCTATGCTGTTGTTCTTCACAATCCCAATTATCTCCAAAAGTGCAGACCGGTCATTTAGTAAATTGAAAATTATTAAAAATTATTTAAGAAATAAGACAACCAACTCATGTTGTCGAATTTAGAAATGCTTGCAATTGAGAACAAACAGGCGTTTCAATTTTATGCAAATTAATATAAAGTTTTGCTAATCACGAAAATCAAGACAAAAAAATCTAGTAATATGAAAGGTTTGCTTACGCAATTTACTTGTTGAAACTTGCAGGGAGAGAGTAAAGCAAAAAAATGAGTAAAAAATTTCACAAAGAGAAAAATAGCAGCAAAAGTGCGTCAACAAAATTTCTTTGTTTCGTTGAGGCAGAAAAATAAATTATCAAAATGTTTTCATTTTTTAAATAACGTTAAAAATTTATCAAATCAAATTTCGTTTCGTTGAAAAACGAAATTATCACACAATAAAAGTTTCGTTTCAAGTTTATTGAAAAAATCATATCGTTTTTATGATAATGTTGAAGTGTATTTTCATCATAAGCATAATTAATATATTTTGCCGTTATATTGAGCAGTTAAGCAAAACTAATATAAATAAATATTAGTGTCCGACCCATTATTCGGCTTCGGTAATCGGCATAATCGGCCGATATTTTAACTTTCGGCATCGGCTTCGGCTTCGGTAGACATAGCCGATTACACAGTGCAACACAAAAATTCAAAACAAAAAAACACTTATCCCAGCCGAAAGTACTCGATGAGAGGAGAAAAGTAATTTCTGGATTTTGCTAGATTGGTTGCCGTTCGTTTTTTATGAGCCTCTTTAGTTTGTATGGAGGTTTTGCTATATCTACATTTGTATGGCAAAATCCGTTTCAAGGAGTGGTCGTATGAAGTTAGTATGTAATGGAAAGTTGTTCATAACTTTATAGGCTACATTTTTCCCTTGATTGTTTGGTAAAATTTTCAATAGTTCAAGAGCTGTAGTCGAAAAAACGGACAAAATCGTTGGAAAAAGTGGTAATTTTTTCGACATTTTTGGGGTTTTGAGCATGAAGATGAAATTTTTCCGACTTAATACATTCAGCGTTTTTGTTGGCCGAGTCAAGAGCTACAACTTTGCTGAAGACTGCAAAAAAAAAATTCACAGCATTTTTCGAGCTATGGCCATGCGAAAAATAGAAAAAAATTCCAAAAAAGTGCTCAAAATCGAATTTGGCGAAAAAACTATAGAGGCTCATAAAAAACGAACGGCAACTAATCTAGCAAAATCCAGAAATTACTTTTCTCCTCTCATCGAGTACTTTCGGCTGGGATAAGTGTTTTTTTGTTTGGAGTCAAAAAGTTGAATATTGCGGCACAGTGTTATTTTTAACGAATGTTATTGCTTTGCTTAACAGGTTTTTTTATAAGTTTTTAGAATTTTTTTTAATTATTCAGTGAACTCCGTTCAAAATTCCACATTTGAAACATTTTCCGTTGTTCTTTCTGTTCTTTCATGAGTTGGTGTTCACTCGTTGAAAATTTTATTCAAATGATAAATATAGCATTTATTATGAATTAAATTATTACGTTTTTGCTTTTGTTGTCGACTAAATGATAAAGCCGTGTTGAAGCTAGAAATTTTCTGCCAGAATTCAGTTAGTAGCTTTTATCGACTGGATCGAAAATTGATAAAATTTTTTTCTACGTTATCCTGACGTCAATAAATCAAATACAGAAACATCCGAGTTTTGTAGACAAACTCTTGCACTTAATTCGAATTTAATTATTTCATTACGTTTTTTTGTACTAAAATGAATATATAACGAAAACAAAGAATAAATTTTAAAATTTTTTTGACATGAAAACATTTGTTTGTCATTCGGCTTCGGCCAATTATTTCCATTTCGTCGAAGAAAATTCACATTCGGTCGGATACTAATAAATATTAATAGAAAATGTAAGTAATTAAAAACTGTAACCAACTTCAACCTTTGTGTTAAAATTTTTTTCTTTAATCTCATGAGCAAGAACCGAACGGTTATCGCTCGGTAATAATGTATTTGAAGTAACGGCAATAATATATGTGAGAAATAAGAATGCTCGCTCAACTCTCACTTGAGTGGCATGAGAATCTTGCGATAAGTTGTGTAGCACCATTGCTGCAAACATTTATAGATAATGGCATCCGCATGTTTTACCGCAAGATGACGTAATTGGAGCCAACTGTTCCTATTCAAGAAGGATTTTTAGCCAAAAGGAACAGTTGGCTTCAATAACGTCAGCTAGCGGTAAAATATGCGGATGTCGTTATCAATTATTTCTTTTGTTCATGGTGCAGGTCTTAATGCGAATACTTTCTGGTTTCAGAAAACTCTGCCAGATTTATTTTGGTACTGGCTGTTTCACAAAAATATTTTAATTGATGCAAACGCTTCAGAATCAAATATGCATCAAGCAAGCCTTCGTTGTCAGTAGTGCTGATGCTGTAATCAAGGATTTTTTTTCATTTTGTAAATGAATCCGGCAGTTCTATCGAAAATTTTCTATTAGTTACTCCTATACTTAAAAAAAAAATTCTTCTGATACAAAAAAAAAGAAAATTTTTTCGTTGAAATCAACGATATTTTCAACGGTTGATTGGGAACAAAAACGAAAAAAATTTAATATCGTTTTCTCCGAAACGAATGTGATAGCATTTTTATGTGATATATATTGTTGACAGAAAATATTTTGAATTTATAAAAAGCTATAAACAAAAATTTCTGTGAGATGATGCGTCTTGAGCGGCGTTGATTTAATGTTTGCTTCCATTTATTGCAAGAACTGAACTACAGCATATGATTTCTTTGAAATTATTTATTTGTACGAAACACAGAAAATTCAAGCAGAAAGCAAAGCAAATGCTACAACAATAGATTTAAGTTGTCAAAAATGTGTTCGCACAGTTTTGTCAGCTTTTTTTCTAAATTATTGCAGGGCTGGAACTATCCAAAGTCATTTTCTAAATTTTAGATCAATTCGCACACAGCCGAATTTGAATTTCAATTTTTCATTTTTAAAATGAATCCGACAGTTCTATCGAAAATTTTCTATTATTTTCTCTTATAGTAAAAATACTTCTTCTGATACAAAAAAAAAAGAAAATTTTTTCGTTGAAATTAACGTTATTTTTAACTGTTGATTGGGAACAAAAACGTAAAATATTGTATATCGTTTTCTCCGAAACGACATACATCTTTTTCTCTTTTTGAATTAACATTATTTTTGTTTATTTTTTGATTTCGTTCAACGAAACAAAAAAAGTATTTTGGTTATCGTTAAAATTAATGTTAAATTGCATGCCTGGTTTTTTGACAAACAATTTTTTTTTCTCTCTCACTTTTTATACCTTAAACCTGAAAGGTCAGGGTATATTAACTTTGTGCAAACGTTTGTAACGCATAGAACGAAGCGAGTCCGGTATAGAAAAGTATATATATTCTTGATCAGCGTCACCACCTGAGTCGAGCTATCCATGTCCGTCCGTCCGTCCGTCCCTCTGTCCGTCTGTGTGTTGTCCGTATACACAGGATAAGAAGAAGGAGTAGAGATAATTGGATGAAACTTGGTACACATGGTCACATGCACCAAAGGATCTGCACTATTGAATATTTTTGGAATCCACCCACGGACACGCCTACCTCCCATACAACGCAAAAATTTAAAACTGCATAACTCAGCTCATAATTTACCTACAACAATAAAATTTGGTGTGCATGTATTTTATGTCAACACAAAGATGTCTTCAAAAAATGGACGTCATCCGTTTACGGACACGCCCACCTCCCATACAACCCAAAAATTGAAAACGCAATAAATAAGCCTGTGTTTAACTTAAAAACCTTAAATTTGGCACATATGTTTTGTATAACAAAACAAAGATGATTTTGAAAAATGGACATCATCCGCCCACGGACACGCCTACCTCCCATACAACGCGAAAATTGAAAACTGCATAACTCAGCTCATAGTTAACCTACAACAATAAAATTTGATATGTATGTGTTTTATGTCAACACAAAGATGGGTTCGAAAAATAAACGTCATCCGCTCACTGACACGCCCACCTCCCATACAACACAAAAATTGAAAACGCAATATATAAGCCTCTGTTTAACCTAAAGAGCTAAAATTTGGCACATATGTTTTTTATGACACGACAAAGATGGTTTTGAAAAATGGACGTCATCCGCCTACGGACACGCCTACCTCCCATACAGCCCAAAAAGTTGAAAACTCAATAAATAAGGTTATGTTTGTCATAGAGAAATTAAATTTAGTATGTATGTATTTTATACCAAAACTAAGGTGTGTTCAAAAATTGGTAGTAGTCCGTCCAAAAACTCGCCCACCTCCCATAGCGAAAGCACAATAAAGGCATTAACTGTGAGCTACGGGAATAAAACTTGGTATGTGTACATTTTTCATCAACATTTAAATGCACATAAATTATAGGCTTCATTATCCCACGGACACGCCCATTTACAATAAAAATTTTTTGTTTTTGAAAAGTGGGTTTAGGGTATTTCATAGTCGGCCTAGACCGACTTTAGACTTTCTTTACTTGTTTTATTCTCTCGTCGTCCTCTCTTGTTACAAGTTTTTTGAGTTCGTGAACGCTCTTCAAGTAAAAATTTGTCAGAATTTTTTGTGAGTGAACATACCTAAAATAAAAACAATAATGTTTCTGTACTTCTTTTGTTTTGAAGATGTTTTTTTGTTTTCAATTTTTCTGGTAGGGGCCCTATTTTAATTTTGCACACGGGTCCTTGGTCATCTAGTTACGCCACTGAATGTAATATTCCGTGGTAATCGGAAAGAAGTAAACTCCAATCGCGCATCGGAGCTGGCACTCACACTTTTTTTTGCTTCTATTGCATAGTAAAAAGCACTTTAGAATTGATGAATACTTCGCAATACATCTTAATGCATTGAATCTACTTTTAATCGTAGGCAAAAATTATCTCGTTTAAATGAAATGATTTTAACATTGTTTCATAACAAGGAAGCTTAAGCTATCGAACTCTTTTCTTTCGAAAAAATTTACGGTGAAAATATGTGTTTCTTAAATTTGCTTTCTCTTTGAAAAAAACCAATTCGACTCAAATTGCCAGTTGCCTTAAGTTAATGGTTTTGATTTGATGGGTATAGTATGATAAGCTTATAATGCAATATCTTTAAACTTTTCGAAAATGTGTTAAAACAGACTGAATCTTCTCATGCCTTTATATGAAATTAGTACTTTTTTAGTAATAGTACGTTCAAATTCAGCACTTAATTATGTTAATCGAGTTTATGAATATAAACTTCATTTGAGAACTTGTTTTTCAATTTAACTTGTCATTAACTCGATTTAACATAACTAGTATCGCTTGGGGGCGAAATTCGACCAATTTATTGATTGCCTAATTATAATTATATGCGAAACGATAAAAATAAGTTCGAGTCTATAACTTTTTATTGATTAGAGATATAAAGCTATTTTCTTCAAAAAACTTATTTTTTTATTTAATTATTTTGTTCAAAAACAGAAAAACAACATTTTAAAAAAATTTAATTTTGTCAAAGAAATCATGGGGGAAAAAAGCCTTTGATGGCACGGACAGTTTATTAATTTAGTGTCAAGACAAAATAAATTCACCTTAAATCGGTATAGACTTTGAAAGAAAATCAAAAATGCAATTTTGAATTTTTGGTTTTTTTTAAAATAAAAATCATTTTTACCCCATATTTTAAGAATAAATCAAATTTTATGGTCATTTTTTAAAAGGAATAATTTAAATATAAACAAACAAAAACCGGTATTATTTTCAAAATTTTTTTTAAGTTAACTGATAAGACTTAAATATAAAAAAGAAATAAATAAAATCTATTCACAGATGGTGGAGATATTGGCTTCCCAATTTAGAACAATCACTTTGAGACAGTTTTTTTCTCGCTCTTGACATTTGGTTGAAACACACGCTAAATAACTAACGACAATATCAAGAAAATTCATTAAAAATACTTTTGGTTAGAACTTTTCTGTTATTTTTATCACAATTGAAAGAAAATTTAACAACCTTTTAGAAAAAATTAGAAAAATTGAAAAACCGTTAAAATCCGACCAAAATATTCACATGGAAAGTCAAATTTTTTAATTCAAAACACATTTTTTTACAAATTTTACAATTGACGAATGAATAAAACTACATTTTTGTAAGAAATTGTTACTTTTAAAAAAAATTCAAATTTGACCAACTCAAAAACTCTCCCCTAACCAAATTTCATATCAATCAAAGAGCAGATTTTTTCTCAAAAATTGAATTTCTCTCTTAGAAGATTGGGAACACCCTCTATCAGATATATCATTTATATATAAATTCTGCACATTTGGGCAACAAAACCTTTCGAATGATATAAGTTGCATTTATTTTGAGTTTTAATTAATACTAAAAAAGCGTACGACAAAACTTTAATGTTCACAAACAACAAACAAATTGGCCATTTCAGCCCTTGAAAGGACTTTGACCGAGCTTCTTATGATCAATTGTGTTGTGTGTGTTATTAAATGTTTGCACACAATTGATGGAGAACTGGACCTACATGTTTTATGCCGACTCCGAACGGCTAAAGTTCATGTTCTCAAGAAGCTTTACATGGCATTATTTACTCTCTGAGGTTTGCCATTGCCTGCAGAGAGGTGGTGACCGATCAGAAAAATTTTTTATTGAAAAAACTTTTTCGCCGCGGCTGGGGATCGAACCCGGGCTCCGAGCATACTAAGCCACACACTTAACCTGTATGCCACGGTCACCACATGTTCACGTATTAATATTAACTTTATTAATATTAACTTTAATGTTCACGTATTAATATATACGATTGTGAACGTACTTTAAGACTCTATAAAAGAGTAAATCAATTTAACACTTAAACTCTCTGTGTTTTTGGGTTTAAGTTTCACTTTTACCATGCGTGGCAGCCACAAACATTTGTTTATTTAATATATCAACTCAATATTTATTTAAATCATTAGAAAATGTATCTAAAAGAAGTATGGCAAGTTTGAACAGGATTGGTTATAACTTTTTGGGAACTCATGACAACCAATTTACAAAACTAAGTTTCGACTTAAGTTTAATTGACAAAACTCTGAACACATGGTACAATGTCATCAAACAAGCACAAATTCAATTTTCAAACCGGCCTAACCCCATTAAAGACAAACAAAGAATTCAAAACATGCAAGTCTAGCCATGAAGATTGAATATCGGAATCTTTGTTTGTAGTTTGTAGTTCCGATAATACGTTTATTATTTGGATACTGCACATATTATTTGGATAATGCACATTTTAACTATGTTCAAAACCTTGTAAGAAAATCAAAGAAATCAAGAACATTTTTTAGCTCAAGCTGTACACTATTCTCACAACGTCCAAACACGAAATTAATTTTAGAAACAAGTTGTAAACTTGTAGGGGAAGAGTGGCATGAAAGAGCCAAGTTTTGAAAGAGCCACCACGATTTACGCGGTAGTTTTCATACGAATGCTTCTTAAATTATAATTTTTAAGAAGCAATACTCGCCAAATGGCACCCACAAACATTTGACAGTTCACTGATAATAAACGGCGTTGGTGCATCGTATTTAGGATTTCTTCATCATTAAGTAAGTTTTTCAGAACATTTTATTTGTTTTTTGACGTCTTCACCTTTAAAACTAACAGTAGTATTATTATAATAAAATTTTATGGATATATTAGGCCTTCCCATAACATATTTATTTTGCCGGTAAAATCTTGATTTCGTACTCATTTTTGAGGTTATGTTTCTTTGGACAATATGTTTTGAAAGAGCCGGGTTGCGGTTTCAGTGTAAAATTTATAGCGGTTGGGCACATAAATACTGTGGCGTAAAAATAAGTTTAAATTTTTTTTTGTCAAAAATGTTTTTAAATGTTTTAAACCTTTTATTTTGTTTTTGGAATAGGTGTTATTGTCATAGATTTTCTTCAAAGCGATCAAATTTTTTAACTGAAAATATTTTTAAGTTTTTGAACTATTTTTTGTTTTTAGTTTTGAATTTATTTTTTTATTTTGTAAAAACAATAATTTTTATAATAACAATAAATATTTTCAATAAAACATTCGTTATTGTTCGTGTTAAGTCTTGTTATAAGAAGTTGGCTCTTTCAAAACTTTGGTTGGCTCTTTCAATGCGTATGTGTTATGAAAGAGCCGAATTTCATATTTTTTATAAATGGCTACAAGTCCAAGAATAGTGTTGATTTTGGAAAATATTTCATGGCATTACGTACAAAAATGAATGAAAAAGTACTTTTGATACAATTTTTATAATTTAATTAATTATTTTTATATTTTTTGTAACTTTTTTTAAAACTGGCTCTTTCATGCCACTCTTCCCCTACTGTCCACTAGACTGGGTCAGATTTGTATGGAAAATGCTCCGAAATTATAAACTATGGTTACGAATGAAATAATTTGAGTTATTAAATATTCAAGAATTTTCGAAACCGGCCCGGTTCTGCTCGAAAAACTGGTTTTTTGGCGATTTTTTATAAGACATTTTTGAAAATAAAATTATGCATTTGACATTTCCGAAAAAAATTACAAAATTCATATATTTTGATGTTAAATTTTGTGAGAAATTTGATAATGAACTTGGAATTACCAAATAATTTTGTCCGGTGCGGCCAAACTCGCTCAAAACTGGTTTTTAAAATTTCTTTCATATAACTTTTTTTTCATGCTTACCACTTGGGGTGATCCTGATGATTTTTTCAAAACTTTTTTATGCACTATTGAAGGCCATTTTGTGAAAACAGACTTAAGAAAAACTTGAAAATTTTACCACTTTTGGAAAAGTTAAATTTATTTTTATAAAGTGATTTTTGAAAGAAGCACTGTAAAAAACGTTGTTTCACCCTTGCTAGAGATAAGATCGCTTTCGAATTGCCAGTTCAATCAAAACAAACAAGTGAAGTGATCAGTTTGTTTGAAGATCCGTACATAACATCCGGTTAAATTGTAAATTTAATCGGTGAAAGTTGGCAGCGTTTTTCGAAAACCAAATTGCCTTCCTACGATTAATTAGATTAGGTTATAAGGGTCGTGCAACGTTGAGTTGCTTCCGTGGGTTCTTATTTGAAAAATATATTTTCTGTATATCGTAATCGACGATTCTGTAGATTTAAACTTTCAGACAGAAGGTGGGTGATTGTTTGAAAAAGTCTAGTGCTTGAAAGCTAATCCTATTGGCCTTCCCACCCAGTGACCTGTTAGGATTCCCATGAGTATCCGAATTTCTAGTTTTGCCTAGAGCAGAAGGCTTTGAGTTCTGTTCTAGTTAAGTTCTGGCCAGAGACTTCTAGATAAATTACAGTCACTTCTGCTAGCACAGTTTATATTGGCATTTTCTCTGGCTTTGATGTCGATACTTCTTTTGACGACACGTCTTGGAAGTACACGTCTGTAATTGTTCGGTTTGTCTCCATCGTAACTTCACTTGACATCTCATCCGCTTTGTCATTCCCTTCAAAATTGCTGTGTCCGGACCCAGCAGAGAGTGACATTGTGGGTATAACAGACACTGTTTATAACTTGTTAACAGTTTAGTACCGTTCAGGCTTTGATTGTTTTTCATTCCACCGCTTTGGTAGCGCTTTCCACCGCTTGGCTATCTATAAAAATCACCCCTTGTAGAGGTTAGATTTTTATTGTGAGTGACCTGTGCTGCTCTTTCAATCGCATAAGTCTCTGCCTTTAAAACACTGCAGTGATCGGGGAGTTTGTAAGATTGTTTGAGCTTTAACGTTTCACAATAAACACCTGATCTTGTTTCGTTCTCTATTTTGGAGCCATTAGTGTAGAATTGAAGATTACCGTGAGGTTCAATGGTGGTATCTTTTCATTTTTGTTTGCTGGGAATAGATGTGGTGTTTTTTGACACATAGTCGATTGTTATTTTTGATTCCTCAGTTCCATTGATTCCATTCCAGCGGATGCATGACCAAAAGCTTTGTTGTGACGATGTTTCTGATAATCAAGTGGATATTTTAAACGTATTTTCAAACAAACTGATCACTTTTCTTGTTTATTTTGATTGTACCTGCAATTTGAAAGCGATCTGATCTCTAGCACTGGTGAAACAACGTTTTTTACTGTGCATCTCTCAAAAATCACTTATTAAAAATAAATTTCACTTTTCCAAAAGTGGTAAAATTTTCATGTTTTTCTTAATTACTATCTTCACAAAATGGCCTTCAATAGTGCATAAAAAAGTTTTAAAAAAATCATCAGGATCACCCATGGCCTTCAATAGTGCATAAAAAAGTTTTAAAAAAATCATCAGGATCACCCCAAGGGGTAAACATGAAAAAAAATTGTATGAACAAAATTTTAAATTTCAGCTTTGAGCGAGTTTGGCCGCACCGAAAAAAATTATTGGGTAATTCCAAGTTCAGAATCAGATTTTTCACCAATTTATTTCATTCGGGGAGCACGCAGAATCCCAAATACTTTAGCATTTGACCCAGTCTACTGTCCACTGTGACTGTATTACTACAACTTTTCCTGTGTCGGCTCAGTGTATATCGTTCATTGTTATTCCGAAAAAGTCATCGTTAAGGGAAATTAGCTCGGTAAGAAACTATGTTATCGGTACCATTTTCTTGGTAAGTCAATTTTGCATCCAAGGTATATGTGATATACTTTCCACTCTGCGTACTTATATTACTACAAGCAAATATTGATCAGGTCAAAACGGCAATATCGAATGCTCTACTAAAATTTTGCTTTGTGTCGGTGTTACGCCTAGTAGTTACGAGAAACCTCTGGTTTGTGACTCTGACTGACCTACACGCAAAGAAAACAAAGTTTATCGCCAGTTTGCTGCAAACTTTTTTTGCAAATGTTTGAACAGTTATCATAATAATAGTGTGTTTCGGGCAACTCGTTATTTAGTTGCAAGAAATTAAATTCTTTTGCCATTAACGTGAGTTATTTTTAAATTTAAAACGATCCATTACTCATGACATCAAAATTTGGAATCTAAAAAATTCATTACACACAATGTCTCACAAAAGCTCAGTGAAAGCGTGCTAGACTGTCATGCGGAAGACATGGGTTCGTATCCTGGCTGTGTAAACATCAACAATATCATTGAAATTCTTATTTTGTTAGATACAGTTGAAAAAACGAAGTATATTTGGTGAATTTTCAGTTACGTTCAGTCACAAGCGTTACAGTCTCTTGCTATATCTGTTTTAAATTCTTTTTGAATAGCTTCAAGGCTCTCTGCAAACTTTTCAATGTTCACACATGGGACAAGAAAGCAATTTACAGGTTATCCTATATCCTATACTTCGGTTCGAATAAAGCTTACCGCACTTGTCTGATGATGTATCCAAAGAAATGTAAAGGATTCCCTTCACAAGATCATACGTAAGCTTTCCTAGTGATGTTTGAAGCCCAAGCTTTTGGCGATTTGCAGTTTCTATGATTAAACTGCAAGTCAATCTTTCCCATAAAAAAATATCAATAGAATAAAATTGCTTAAAAGTTGTTGCCGTATTTTTTGACAGAATGTTCATACATTATGCAGTAATCATTGTTGTTATTCGAATCATTTTAGGCAATGCGAGCACCATCAACTGCCAAACAATAAATATAAATTAAAGTAAAATTTTGGTTTTTTTTGTAGAAACAAGCTATAAAATTTCAACAAAGAAAGAGAAAATTATAGAACCATGTATTTACTGGTATACAAGCTGTAGCCTACAGGTGTAAACCAAATGAATAGCGAATGTAGCTAACCACCAACCGAATATCTGTTACAAATCCTTATCCTCTTTCTACAATATTACTCCCGTAAATCTTAATAACTGATAAAAAAAAAAAAATTCAATTTGCCTTTTCCTAATAAAAATGCCAACAAAAACAAAAAAAAAAAAATATTTAGTGCTGGACATGTGCAAATAATTTGGAGGTCCTTAGTTTTTCTTCTATAGGTTGTGCTATTTCGGCTGGTTTCGGCTATAAATAAAAATAAAACATTCCTTTTAAATGTCGCTGGCAATAAGCAAGACAACAACTTTTACAACTACTACGTAACCAAATAAAATCCACAGCTTGTAAAGCACATAAAATGAACCGAACCGATCTGAACAGCGAAATAAACAACACACTGAAATACAGATGAGTTCCAAGACTTGTGATGCCATAAATTATTAGCTAAGCCAGGCAGGAGACACCAACACGATCCTGTTTAAACGTGTCGAAGATTATTGCAGTCGTAGTTTTAATGTCCTGCATTGTTTATGTATTGAACCACGTACTCAATTGCTATTTGCGCTGCCATTAGCTATATTTGCATAACAAAAACAACAACAGCAACGCCAACGGCAAAAACTACAACAAGCAGCCATTGCAAGCTGAATTAATTTTGTATACGTTGCTAGCTAGGTGGCAGCACTTGTTAGTGGCTATGTTTTGGCTGTGGCAACAAAAGCTTTTGCTAACATTAAGGCTAAGCGTGAGCACCGAATATGAGCTGCTCCTCCTGCTTCACTTCAGGTTCGCCATGAGTTTGGCCAATAGTAGAATTGTAGTCAATTTATCGTACTTTTTTGCTTTGAATTAAGAAGAGGCCTACATGAAGAGCAAGGATTCAGTTATGCTTTATAATTCAATGGAATTGGACTTTTTTTTCATCTATAAAAACCTGACTTAAGAGATCCTTCATAAAACAAACGTACGTGTGTCTGTGTCCTTGTGTGCGGCTACCTTCATCATTGTGCCATGTCATCAAACGAAGGTAGCTGTCGCTCATCACGTTAACGTAGCTGGTACCACACACTGTATTCCGGTGCTCTCCTCGACCACCACTAGAACACACATAAATTTATATACATACATACATCAGGCCATTTATTCATCAACGGTGTGAATTGTCTGTCGATTGTTGGCTTAGATTGCGTAACTTTCGTCCTGGCACCAGTTTATGATGAGTGCACTTTGGCACAATGAACAAAGTGTACCAACGCACAGTGGTTTAAATAGGTTTTCTATTGACCAAATAGTATGTTTGTTTTAATGTAGTAATTATTTTTGAGCAAATTGTTAAGCGAATTGTTTTGAAAATGGCACCTTCAAGGTGAAATTTTGTAAGCCTCAAAGCTTGAAATTGCTGAAAGGAATGATTTGTAGGCATGTCAGCAAAAGAAGGCTTGGTATGGTTTTCTCTTTGAATACAGAATACTCTCAGAAGACTACAAAATAGTGCTCTAGGTTGTAGAGGACTTGATTACATAATTTAATAGTCCTCTAAGAGGACTACAAGTGGTCTTGGACCTGTCAAGAATAGAAGAATATACTAAGACGCTATTCATAAGCGTATCTACGCTTATTCTAAGGCGGGAAGTGGACATGGAAAGGATCTTATGTGTTCCTAAATAGTTGTTTAGGAAAAGTCGTTAAAAGTGCTACAGGCTAAAAACGAATACTTATAAGTTTTTCAAGTAGTTCTACTGGGATAATCGATAAACTTTCTAAGGAAGAGTTTAATGCTTTTTTGAGAGCTTTAATTTTTTCATCATAGAATGGTATATTAGGATGGTAAAAACTGGGATCTGACAGATAAGTAATAGAACGGCGTGCTTTACTCAATGAATTTTTAAGTTGGACCAAGACATTGATATATCATTCTTTAAGATCGAACTGCACACCCTAAAGATATCAATAAAAACTTAAATGAGAGTTCCTAACGTTCGGTAAGAAAAAATATTTTTTGAAAATGTCTTTTAAAAATGC
Organism: Tetanocera ferruginea; assembly: GCA_958299015.1. Taxonomy (NCBI): domain Eukaryota; kingdom Metazoa; phylum Arthropoda; class Insecta; order Diptera; family Sciomyzidae; genus Tetanocera; species Tetanocera ferruginea. The sequence continues at coordinate 36,403,575 of OY282641.1, forward strand.
TCTAGATTAGGATGTATTCGGCGCACTTTTTTGTTTTGACTGTGTGGGATTCTTCGGTCTTATCTGCACTTTTACGTTAGATTTGGTTAACTTAGCCCAGTCTTGCAAATCCTCCACTTAGACCAATATTGGCCCTTTTTGAAACTATTTATCTGCCCTAATCTGTAGATTTCCTGAATTGACTGATCTTTTTTCATTCCAATTGCAAGGCCACAGCAAGAAAGTTAATAAAGAGCTGACCGATAATAGATAGTCTTTGCTGATAGTAAAAGCGAACATGCTTACTATTTCCTCCTCTTCAATGCGGTTACATATTCTTTATTTGTCATTTGCTGCGTCATGCAATGGTCAGTGAGTACACCAACCAGTACAGATAAGTCTACCCTTCCTTATTCACGTCAATCAAGACGGCAGTCACGTCAATCTAGCCGAAGTGCAGGTGGTAAGCCTATCCAAGCGTTAATTGGCTTGGAAAAGTGTACTTTCCTTACAATTTATGAAATACCTAGTCGTGTCATAAGTTCTTTTACAAACTATATCTACTATATAAAATTAAATTTATAGTAGACAAACGTCCTTCGGTCTGTCTGTCCTTCGGTCTGTCTGTTCCGTATAAGTTCGCGCACCGTTTATCCGATTGAGTTGAAATTTGGACACCGAGAAGGTTTCATAGAGAGGAAGATGATAGGCTATGAAGGCTAGAGGTATGAAGGTTAAACTGCACCCAAGATAAAATATAGGTTATAAAAAATTACAAAGATATTTTAATAGTGAGATATATAAATAGATATATAAATAGTGAATTTTTAAGACACAATAACTCCTAAAGGCCTGAACCGATTTCAATGAAATTTGGTATAAAGGTTCAGCTGCGCCCAAGATAAAACTAAGCTATATAAAATTCCAAAGACTGCCGCAATAGTGCGCTTTAGGCAGGCATTTTTAAGACTCAATAACTCCTAAGAGACTTGACGGAATTTGCTAAAATTTGTATTGTGAAATAACCTGACCTTGCAATAGAATTGAGGATATTTAAATTTCAGAACACTTCTGTAAGAGGGCGCAACTATTTCTGGCTCATTAATTACAAAACGGATGAAATGGTTTTGATGAAACTTCGTAATCATTCGTAACTGTTACCGAAATAGATACTATGCTTTTAAAAGTTCTTTCGACAAAAATCAAGAAATGAGCCGAAGGCAAACTTATTCAATACCCAAAGACCAAAGACCAAAGACTAACGAAAAAAACCAAGTTTAACGAATACGAGCTGAAGCTATATAAAGATGAACAAAAACAGTCTTTAACAGTAAGAAATAAGAGAGATTTTAGTGTGAAATAGAGAGAGAAAGTATCTGAAAAGAAATTCAATCAATACGAAATGAAATAATAATCTGTTGATTCAATATTTGCATCCAAGGACCGTACCGGCTATGGTTTTTTGTCGAATATTTGCATCCAAGGACCGTACCGGCTATGGTTTTTTGTCGAAAGTGTGTTACATATTAACTTTTATCCCTTAAGTTTTATTTTTCCGACAAAAAAAAAAATATTTTGTGCCTTATAGTTTTTTTTGGCAAAAATAACAGTTATTTTTTACTCTTATTTTATCGCTCAAAAATAACAGTTGTTTTCTGCCGTTTATTTTTATAACAGTTATATTGTAACTTTTAAAGAATCAGCCTAAAATTCAAATGGCACTTAATATTCGTGAGGCTGAGGACATTTGTAACATAATGGTACATTTGAAAAAGTCTTTCAACAATTTTTTTCATTTGAAAATTGAAAAATAACAGTTATTTTCGGTCCTTGTTATACCACCACGCGTATTGCGTAAGGGGTATATTAATTTTGTCACGACGTGTGTAACACCCAAAAGGAGGCGTGCTAAGGTATAGAAAAGTATATATATTCTTGATCAGCATCACCACCTGAGTTGATTAAGTCATATTCGTCTGTCTGTCTGTCTGTCGACACGATTGCAGCCGTAATTTTAAAGCTATCGTGCTGGAATTCAATATTTAACCTTTTTTTAAAAAACTTAGATCAAGTTCGAGAATGGGCTAAATCGGATGAAAACCACGCCTACCTCCCATACAACCCTAAAATTGAAAACTCTATAAAGAGGCTAATATTAAAGCTACAATTCTGAAATTTAGTATTTGTATTTTTATGTCAAAACTAAGATGTGTTTAAAAAATTGGCGTCATTCACCCACTAACACGCCCACCTCCCATACAACCCCAAAATTTAAAACTCTATAAAGAAAGTAATATTCAAGATATAAAACTGAAACTCGGTATTTGTAAATTCGATATGAAAAATGAAGTTGTGTAAGAAAAATGGGCATCATTCACCAACTAACACGCCCACCTCCCATACAACCCCAAAATTAAAAACTTTATAAAAAGGTTTATAGTTAAGCTGCAGGAAAACAATTTGATATATATGTATTTTAAATACACAAAAATAAAAAATCTCTCAAAATCTCATACAAAAAACTCACCTATTTAAGATTCTTTTACCCTTAAGAATCGGCCGTGGGGGTCTTTTAACTTTGGCCAAGTCGAAGATATACCTTTCTAGTTTTAGTTCAGTTGGTGTTTTAGTTTCTTTCAAATGTCTTCTCAACATTGTCACTTTTTGAATGCTAGATTGCATTTGAATAGTACTCGTTGAAGGAGCTTCCGAAAGCAGAGGCAAATCTTGTTAATTATTACCTCCTGTTGATTGTTGATTGTTGAGTGTATCAACATGGTTGGCTATTAAATTTTGTTGAGATGATGACTGAGTTCCAAAATTCATTTTTACAAAGCATCAGTGTGTTTTTCTGGGGATTGGTTCTTTGTAGATTCACCAAAATACACTGATGCTTCGTAAAAATGGATTTTGGAACTCAGCCGATATTGCAATCACCTTATCTTCATCATTAGTTGCAGACCCAGATGCGGCTGCATTTTTAAGAGCTCTAATTTGCTCTTTATATTCACGAACGCGTTCTGCTTCTGTTTTAGATATTTTTCTTAGCTTTGAGACGTTTTTTGGCTGGCAAAAACTATTCTCGACAGTCTAAATATTGCACTTTCAACACTTTTTGCTTTTATTATTATAAATTGTATTGACTGTTTTTGTATGTTGCCAATCATCTGTCAAGTTTTTGATCACAACCAACGAACTAAATTAAGCTTTAAGCTCATTATGCGGCGAACAGGCAGTAGAATTTTTTCCCGCTGCATGTATCTCAATGCCTAAATATTTTCGTTTGAAGCTTAAAGGCCTGTTTCCACCTCTCAAGTAAAGCATATTTTCATACAAAAATGGGCGAAGTAATCAAAAAGTATTTTGTTTTTTGGCAAAATTTCTTAAAAGAGAATCCAGCTCGTAAGAAAAATTTTTTCTGTTTTCCTACTTTTTTCATTAAAAAGTAACAGCGTCGACACTGTGAATTAATACTTTTACACACTAAAGAAATACAAGCAAGTTTTTTTTGAGTAATTACTTAAGAGCTGGATAGAGACCTTAAAGAAATAAATTTTCCGTACATACTTTTCGGATGAAAATTAATGTTACAGTCAGAATGTTACGCTTCCAGTTTTAATTACATTTTGTTTGCATGTTTATCATGTGCCTACGTGGCGTTAAGGTATAGATTCCGACTCTTGAGCACCGATGGCCAGGGTTCAATGCTCGCTAACGGCAATCATTTTTTGAAAATTTTCATATGAATTGAAAACGTAAGCCTAGCGTCACGAATAAAGAGATCTTGAAATTTCACTCGCCACCAAAGAAGTTTCACTTCAAAAAACATGAATTAGTATTTTAAGCATAGTCTTTTAATAAATTTAATAATTTTTTAACATCATTATCGTACTCCAATTTTTTTATTTGCTGCTTTGAGCGAAATCTATTAATAAATGGATCTGAAGACAATAAAAGATTATGCATTACGTCTTCATTAGTGGCTACATGTCCAATTTTTCGCAAATTATGTAATCTGTAGGCTTTATACTCTTTATTCTTCGCTTCCTGAGCTTCCTCGGACATAATTTTTTTACTGTTTTTATACCCTTAACCTGAAAGGTCAGGGTATATTAACTTTGTGCAAACGTTTGTAACCCACATACTCACATGAACCCAAGGATTTGCACTATTGAATATTTTTGGAATACGCCCACGGACACGCCTACCTCCTATACAACGCAAATATTTAAAACTACATAACTCAGCTCATAAGAAACCTACAACAATAAAATTTGGTATGAATGTGTTCTATATCAACACAAAGATGTCTTTGAAAAATGGACGTTATCCGCTCACGGACATGCCCACCTCCCATACAATCCAAAAATTGAAAACGCAATAAATAAGCCTCTGTATAACCTACAGAGCTAAAATTTGACACATATGTTTTTTATAACAAAGTAAAGATGGTTTAAAAAAATGGACATCATCCGCTTACGGACACGCCTACCTCCCATACAACGCAAATATTTAAAACTGCATAACTCAGCTCATAAAAAGCCTACAACAATAAAATTTGGTATGTATGTGTTTTATATCAACACAAAGATGTCTTTGAGAAATGGACGTTATCCGCTCACGGACACGCCCACCTCCCATACAACCCAAAAATTTAAAACGCAATAAATAAACCTATGTTTAACCAACAGATAAAATTTGGCACGTGTGTTTTTTATGACAAAACAAAGATGGATTTGAAAAATGGGGCCTAGACCGACTTTAGACTTTCTGTACTTGTTTTTTTTTGGAAAGGAGCAGCTGAATTTTTTTTTAACTTTTAGCTGAGATTTCATGCTGTAATTTGACATCTTTCGTTAAACTCCACTCAGCAGCGCTCCACCGATATTTGAATCATAATATTCAGATATCTGACAACAAAATACCCAAAAATTATCCAAATCTGCGAACATGAAAAACAATTAATTTCGGACACTCTTCAACCAATGTGGTCCAGCGGCTTATAGCTCAGCCACCGCAGATTTCCTATAGAATTCAGGGAATCGGAAAGAAAGTTTCTTACTGCTATTTCTACAAGTCAATCTTAAACCAGTCTATTCTTCATTTATCCCAATTTTATGTGTAAGTGATGTACACTCAGGGAAAAAATGCTGTTTTATCAAACAAATCATGGGTTGAAATAACAGATTTCACTGTTAAATACCATCCAACAAATGAAACTTTCAAATCAACAGTCGGTTGTCTGTTGGTCTATGGAACACGAAACCCGTATAAAAACTTATTTATTGAAATTTGATCACTGGTTTGAAAGTTCATGTATGGCCGAGTGTGCTAACGTGTGCGTCCAGTTTTCGAGTGTCCACGGTTCAAATCCGGCAAGGCCAATAAAAATTTTTTTTTTTTTTTAAAATATTAATTTTTTTAAATTAAAAATTAAATTTGCAATTTTTTTTTCAAGATTGTAAGCATTTTATTTTGAAGGTTTTTTTGACCAAACAATTAATGAAACAGAATTATTATTATTTCAATTATTAAATAACAATTTTTGATACTTACACAGCTAGTGTTCGAACCCACGTCTCCCGCATGACAGTCTAGTGCACATCCACTGAGCTACTGGCAACGATATTATATATATAGCAAAATACATATAAAAACTATTGCTTAGAAAAAATTTACAATTCAATATAAGCACAAAAATATTTCAACAGATGATTTTAACAGCACAAAAATACTTTGAAACGTTCATTCAACAAAGAAAATTGTTTACTTAAACGAAAATCATTCGATCGAACAGTGTTTTGAAATAACAGCGGTCTACTGTTTATATTACAGTTGATATTTTTCTGAGAGTAGCAAATTATTATATGAAGCTAGTAGAGACTCTTTTGGTCATTTATGTTCTGGGGGCTTAAACTTCTTACAGTCCTACCTAAATTGGAGCGTTAGGCGTTTAGTTATTTAACGCTTTTCAAAAAAGGTAAGCGCCATACCGCAATTGAAGCGTGACGTTTAAATGTCAAAAGATTATTTATGTTTCTTAGCTTCCTATTTTGTTGATACGTTACCTTTGGAACCTATTGGCCGTCGTTTTATTGGTAATTTCTAAAGGTCTCTACAAAACCCATAAAAGTAAAGGCAGCCTCTTATCTGTTTTACTTTAATTTTAAGGCTTCATTCCAAGTGCGTCTCACGAATAGCCTCATGGATATCAAAAGTCTCACTTGCGTTCTCGTCCAAGCTTGCGAACGCTTTGATAAGTACACGGAATGAAGCTCCATCCTCTGAACTGTTGTTAAATTGTAAATGTTATCTCAATATTTGCAAATGAAAATTTTATAAAATGTAAAAAGAAACAATTTTGATTTATTTTTGATTGTCACCTATTGACAATTTGTTTTTAACGCTCTGTCAAAATTGGAAATTCAAATAGGTTGGCGTTAGCGCGTTGTTAATTTCGGTATGCTTCATACAAAACATTTGAACATGAGAAAATTTTGACAGTTAAACAACGCTAGCGCTCCAATTTAGGTATGACTGTTAAAGATACTTTACACAAACAAACACAGGAAACAACAGTGTGTCCCAGAAGTAAAGCAAAAATTTGAAGTCACGTACGTACGTACGTTAGATCAACAACAATTTTCGAGGAATAGACCATGCGTTTAAGTCAATAGGCGTCAGAAATTATTTTTGCACTATCAAGTAATGAACCTAGAATGACATAGAATAAATTTTAATTGAAGTTGAATGTTTGTTGAATGTTGAATGAAGTTTATTTCCGTAACACAATTAAGTTAAGTTTTTAGAACAAAAAGAAAATTAAATTATTATGTTTGATTCAAGATATACATATCTGCTTTTTTAAGATATTTTAATATCTGCTGTTCAATTGACTACTTGATCCACTGTGCTTTGAGCAGAGCTGTTATTGTAACATTGTATTTGATATCGTAGTCATTCTCGCGTTGTTCGTTGTTCGCTTGGAATATGTACTGCGAATGTACTGTGAATTTAAATTTTAATATAGTTATGATTTTAACACACCTATACAAACACTCACACATGCATATACAAATAAACACACACAATTATATGAACAATATTTGCCTTTATCGATTCATTGATTGGATTCATTGGATAACAAAGGTAAATTTTTAATTTATGTTGCAACAATGTTTCTTTTAATAACAAACAGTACAGTCGATCCTATCAATCCTGTCAATAAAGCGAGAGCTAAATGTATGTTGCCAGAGTTTTAAAGCGAAAGTCAGTAGTTCTTTAAATATAAAATAACTTTATATAAATTGAAGGGTGAAATTCACTTTATTTTCAATTTATATTTCCGTTCTTTCTATTAAACTCTTGAATTGAAATCTGTTTTCTCTTTTCGGTCTGGATCGACTGTAGCCTGCCGCCTTATTTTAGCTCATCACATTTCATCAACAGTCTTTACAGTTTTTGCGCCTGTTGTTGATATCTGTAATCAATGTGAATGCTTTTAATATAAATTGATATGAATGCACAGGGTGCACATCATAATCAGTTATAAATAAAACTGGAAAAAAAATTCTTCAATAAATCGGTTAGTGTGTTTTTAGCTTTCATTCTGCATGTTAATTAAAATATTACAATTTTTAAAAAAGTTGTTGTGTGCTTTCAGGTTGATATGTCGGGCAATGTAATCGAATCTTGAGATTAATACGTTACAATCCATTGTTATAATATTGTTGAAGTGAAAAAAATTGTTAACAATAAAAATCATGAAATACAACTGGCTTATGATACTTTAAAAAATGTGTGCTTTATTTAGTCAGGATTATTTACTTAAAGTCCGGAAAAAGTGTTGGTAGCAATTAATTTTTAAATAACGGCGTTCAAAATTTTACTTACAATCTAAAATCTATGTTATATCTATACTATTGGATGTCGGGAAAAAAGTATGCGGGGTTTTTTAAGTAAAAATAAACAACATTTTATTATTAAACAAAAAAAATTTTATTTATCCAAATACTGTCCATCGTTTCAACTACCTTCTGGCATTTTTGGGTTAAAACCATGATTCATTTATCGTTGCAACTGTCGCCGGTGGTTTTCACAGTTATCTTTTGAGGTTAATTTCTTCCCAATAAGAGAGTTTTGAAGAGATCCGAACTAATTATAATCTGACGGTGCTATGTTAGGACTGTAAGATGGATGCATCAAAAGTACCCAGCCAAATTCTCTTGCTGGGTGAATAAAGAAGTGTGTGGCTTTGCTTTGTCGTAATGAAACAAAAAACATTTCCTGTTGATCAATTCCGGCCTCTTTTTTTTAATTCATTGCTTCAATCGCATTAATTGCTAGCAGTAGAGACTCTCACGATCGTTTGGCCAGGTGGTAGAAGCTTATAATGTATGATACCCTAAAAGTCCCACTAAATGCACAGCATCACCTTTTTTTGTCGTCAAGCCCGGCTTTGACACCATTCTTGGAGCTTCACATTTTTTCGACCACGAACTTTTTCGAACAATATTATCGTATGATCCACTTTTCATCACCTGTTACCATACTTTTCAAAAATTTCGTTTCAGTAACGTAACGCAGATAGAAATTCGGTCAATTACATTTTTTGCACTATGAGGCAACCAAACATTCTTTAAAAGCTTTTTTAAAAACCAACTTTATTCAAATGACTTAAAACTGTTTTGTGGTCAATCTTCAGTTCCTTAGCGATGTCGTGCCTGCTCAGGAGGACCATCTTTAACTTCAAAAATTTCCAGAAAGAAATCGAGTGAACCATTTCCTCGCAGTTGATTGGGATTGAGTAAATTCACCACTTACCTTTTCACATGCCTGTGAAGCATTTTTCCCTTTATCGTAGTAAAATTGTAATATTTAACTTTTTTTCTGAAATTTCACTCATCTTTGCTTTGCAATAATTTTTAACAAGATGCACCAATAACAGTAAAGTGATCACAAATAACACTGGTCGGCATCAAAATAGGAAAAAAATAATGTATATGTGGAATTTATCGTCGCGCTTAAACTAAATATGTAATCAGAATTTATCTAGCTTGTCTAGTTTTGTTTCGTCTAATTTTTGTTTTCATTAAAATTGCTAATATTTCGATACTAACAGCGGCATTTTTGAACTTTGGTGACACGTATTCCACTGTGTTTTATTTACCTCTGTGTAAGAAAATCACAATGATCTGGAGAGAGAAACAAAACCACATAAATTACTGCTATTTTTGCATGACAGATATCAAAATATTTTCAAGAAAAAATGAACATCAAATAAAATATTCAAAGGCCAATTCCTCGCAATAAAGAAATACGAACGCCAGTTCCTCCTTCAAAAGCATGAGCTGACGTGTCATTCGATATTTGATCCAAATCACCGTCTGTAACATCAGATGAAGTTTTTCTTAGCAGTTCATACAGTTTCAAAGAAGAACTACATCTACTCAACCAATCTGAACTTAATGATCTCGTCCGCGATTTGGAATTTTCGAAATCGAAGGCCCAACTTTTAGGCTCTAGATTACAAAATTAGAATCTGTTAAAAAGAGGCACAAATATATAATTTTGAAGGAAAAGGCATTGCCAGTTCTCTCAATTGTTTTCCAAATATCAAGATTTGGTTTATTGAACTGATCCTCTAAAACTTCTGCAAGAACCACAGCTGCCTGAAGATCCAACGGCTTGAAGACTCTTCATTGACTCATCCAAACTAAGTCTGAAAGCAGTATTGCTACATAATGGGAATCAATATCCGTATCCGTCAGTACTATTGACTCATGCAGTAAATATGAAAGAGACCTACGAAAACATGAAGTTATTGCTTGATAGAATTCAGTACAATCGCTATTTTTGGAATGCATGCGCCGATTTAAAAGTAGTGGCTATGCTAGCGGAACTACAAGTAGGATACACAAAATATTGTTGCTTTATATCTGAGTGGGACAGCAGAGAAAAGCGTATCATTACATACAACGAAATTGGCCCTTAACATGCGATTCCGGGAAACAAATATATCGCAAATGAGCCAACCAAAAATAGCCAAAAAATATTTTTGACGCACCTACACCCAGGGAAAAAACAACTTAAAATCAAAAATTTCCACTTTGAATCAATAAAAAACACTTTTGAAAAGCAACCAAAGTGGGAAATTATCAAATCAACAACGTGCATTATAAAAACAACTTTAACCCGAAATCAAAGTAGATACGTCATTGATTTGAAAATGCTCATATTCAATTCAAGATTGGCCGACATCAAATCAAAAAACTTATGTTTTTAAATAAAAAATGCGCATTATAATTTCAAAAATTATCCACTTTGATTCAAAGCCAAAAAAACTTTAAATCAAAAATGGACGGGATTGAATCAAAGTGGCGCAACTTCATTTTGAAAATGCCGCTTCTTTGATTTGAAAACGGTCAATGTTGATTTAAAGTTGTAACCCAAGTCACCACAATGGCACAGTGGATCATTCTTGTACCCCCATAACTGAAAATCCAAAAAACAACAAAATATTTTTACATGGTTTTATTGAAAACGAACTTAAAATAACATTTTTGGGCGGATATAAATTTTCCATTGTTTAAAGAATATGAATGCATTGGACCAGTGTGAAAATAATTAATATTAAATAAATGAATTTCATCAATTTCTTTAATTATTTCATATGATTGAAAATGGGGACAAAATTCGTTCAATGTTATTGGATAGCACAAAATATATAAATTATTATATTGATAAACAAAACAAAATATTTTAAATGCTTTAAAGAGCGATGCGTGTGAAGCTACGTAGTACTCTTTCTTGTATTTTGTACCTTTATATACCTCTTTTAATATTATAACTTTTGTAAAATCAATGTCTTCATTAAATACCAGTTTTGAAAAGTAATTTTCTTTTGTTATATCTACAGTTGGATATCCATCGAAATTTTGATGTTGATCATAGGAAAAGCTATGATCTAATAAAAACTTAGAAAATTTAATACTTGATTTAATGGCTATAGAATGCGGTGGATTTATTCTCGACGTAATAACAGCCAAATAAGTTTTTGCTTCCTTGTGCTTGGCTTCGAAACGCATTGCCCATAAAAACTTCAATGGTCCACATTTTTTAATAGCCGTAGCATAATGCAACAGAAAATGATGTTTTGGTTTTAAGGGACCATAAAGTTTAAAAAATAATTTATGATGTTTTTCTATTAATTTTTGTAAGGTATCCAGTTCTTCAACAATATATACTGATTTCAACACAAAATCAATAATTTGTAGTAGGGTTGTTAAAAGAAGCCAGTGCATATTTGAACTAGGGATGAGGTCCCCTATCATTAACGGTAAAAAATGAGTGAAAGAACAAATTTCCATCGCTGTCATGTTTAATTTATATGAACTAAGTCTAGCCATACTTAACGGAAGTGAGTTATTTCCAATTTCTATTTCACCAAATTGAAATAATTTCTTTCTACAGTTTAAAATCGGTAGAGTTATTAATTCGTCGTGAATTAAGCCTCGTAAAATATTACAGACATCATAAACGCAGATACCTTCGAACAAATCGTGCATTATATCAAAGCAAAAGTTGTCCGTAACGTTAAATGTATTCAAATTGTTAAAAATGCATTCACTTTTTATGCCAGTTTTTTTATAGTCTCCTATTGTCAAATCATTTTGATAATTACATGAATTTCTAAAACTGTTTTCATGTTCTGAAACATCAGTCTTCATATCTTCCTTTGATCTAGTACAAACTCGACAATAATGTTTCGAATTAAAAGATTGAACAAAGCCCAAAATGCTGTTCATTCCTAAATTATCTCCTACTATTACACCTAAAACAAAAAATACTTTTCGTCGCAAATTTTCAGAAACAATTTCCACGCCTTCCTGCTCCAAAAATTTGAGTTCTTCGACTAAATGATAGAATGACTTCTCATTTCCGCAATCTTTTAATGCCTTAGTCGCTATGAAAGCGCCATGAAAAATATACTCTAGTTTTGATTGTAAGTATGAAGGCATAGTAGGAAAGTTGAAGTAACAACCACAAATTGCATAAGTGTGGCTACCAAGCGCGTTGTTTATTTGAAAATCATCAAAGAAAAGGGTGTATGGAATAACTAAGTCGTTGGATTGAAAAAATTTTTTTTTATTTTTAAAAATTTCTCCTCTTGCAAAGTTACTTAAAACTGAACTTTCAGAAGATTGTTGTGTACATTTGAAGGTTATGTCTAAGAGTCCTGGAATTTCAAAAATTTTTCTAAACTGGAAACGAAGTGGTAAAAGGAATATTTCAAATGACTTTGAATGTAAAGTAGGATTGCCAAATACAGTTGTTTTCGTAATTTTTTTTTCAATCACTACAGTCTGTGGACTTTCATACAGATCTTTGTTTTGTAGATGTTTCAAAAGTTTATATTCTGATTTGAATTCAGAAAATGGTTCTTTGATTAAATCGAGAAGAAAGTCAAGATCTCTTTTTACATCAGAGTCTTGATATAAATTTAATATACTTGCAATTGCTGAAGACAAATCAAATAATATTGAAGACATCATATTTTGAATTTCAGTTACTTGTTTTCTCGACATGGCATTTTTTGCATGTAAGCTTAACAATTTTTTCAATACATTGCCCTTGAAGTTATTAACTACACTAATTATTTCTGGTTTTGATGTTGTATTATCAAATGTATCTTGAGTCGCTTTTTTTTCTTGAAATGAGTCTGATAAGCAATAAGAGACTGATGCTTCATTGGACTCATATAATTTCTCATCCGATACACTTTTAAATTTTACTGAAGCTTTTGCAGGAATAATATTCAAAGAGTGCGAATGTTGTGTCTGCAAATGCTTACGAAAACAAGTATAATTTGTAAATGTTTGGTTGCAATTATTCTGTTTACAAATAAGTTTTAGTAATTTTCCTTTTAACAAATGATTTGATTTTAGATGGCTTATTAATGACTCCACTTCCGCAAATTTGTGTAGGCATTTGAAACATATATGCATTTTTAATTTTGATCTGGTTGACTGTTCATGAAGGTTAAAAGTGATGTAATTTTAGAAGTCTTGATATCATAAACTGTAGATATGTCGAAAAAGAATTTTTGTATAAAAACCCAAGAAGCTTCACACGCTTGTGGGTACTTAAGTGAAAATACATGAAAAATTTTGAAGCATATCGAGCCATAACCGCGAAAAAGATGTAACCATCAAAACTTAAATTTCAATGGAGCAGATTTCTTTTAATTATTTTCGACTTAAGATATTTAGTAACGACAATTTTTTTTCACAATCTTAACAAATAAATAATTAAATTATTATAATAACTTTTATTTTATAATAATAAATTGTTGATAATGAAATAAATTGTTAGTTTTGATAAGAAAACAAATTTTTGTAAATTGCTGGTTACATCTTTTTCGCGGTTATGGCTCGATATATCCAAACTTTCAATGAACGAATTTAACTTGTAAAGAGTTTTGTCAAAATAAACGAAAAAAGATTTAACTGTATCATCAGAAGGTCCCTCGACAATTATAAACGGTTGAATTGTAAGTCCTACAGAATAATACTTGCTCATACGTTCTGCAACTTCTGCTTCGTAATTGTTGAGCGTTATAAGACGAAGTACGAAACTCTCCTGTGCGTCAAGAATTGTTAGTTTCTTCCTAGATTTTCCTTGCTCATTTTTAAAACGTGTTGAAGGTAGTAAAACTCCTGTGAGCAGTGTTGCGAGTATGTAATCTTCAGCTTCTGCAAAAAATTTAAGCTATCAATAAAAGTTCATATACTTTTTATGTTTGAACATACCTTTGTTTTTTGTAGTCTTTGCGAGGGATAGTAGTTGCTTGCAATAAGGGCTGTGAACGTTATCTTCGAAGTATATTTTTATTTTTTCCTTAAAACTGTCCCACTTTGAATACAACATATGTTCTTTATTTGGATACAGAATATTAAAATCGATTTTTATCTTAAAAAACAATTAATTTAAACATTGTTTATTTTATTATATAATCAAATTTTTTACTTACAAGTTCTGGTGCTCGAGAATCCATATATTTAGGCCAAGCATTTAGAAAATCGTAATTGCTTAGACGTTTTACATCATTTTGTCTTAATTAATGAGTCTTCTTCCATTTCTCGCAGACTTCCTGCCAATTCGAACTGTTTCTACTAAGAGATGCCTTAAGCGCAAAGGCTATGGATTCATCTATTTCAATCGCCTCGTCGTTTTTTTCTTTACATTCCGGAGCAGCTGTAGGTTCATCAGACTCTTTCGTCTTTTTGCTTCGTGCGTTGACGTATTTGGAGTACAACTTACCGCTTGGATTCTTTTTTCCCTGACGTGGAATGTAATAATACTCCTGTTGAATTGTAATAATTTAAAGTCTAACACATCTTTTTCTTCTTCTTGTTTAAAAATAGAGTCACTTACCTTCGCTATTATTTCGCTTGGAAAAATTTCGCAAATATCGTTGACTATGCCTAAAAAGTCGTTGGGCCTAAGCGAAATTTCATTAACAATTATTTCTTCCATTATAATGTTTATAATGTCGTCCCGGTTACTATTTGACAGTTTTTGAAGTTTCTTATATAACTCCAAACAGGATTGTCCTTAAGAGGTGCGGTTTAATATATCTGCTAAGTTCTTAAAGATAAATATATAATGTTTTAAATTAAACCATTACATTAATATATGAAATAGATGCAATGGAATAAAATTTTAAATTTTAATGGAACAACGAGTGAAATGCAGAAAGAACCTCTTTTTTACGCCACATAAATAATTTCTCTCGAAACTCTACTCGAAGTCCCAAATGTGGGATAGCTTCAACAAGATCTTCCTTTTGTATATATTGCAAACATCTGTATGTCACATTAGCACCTTTGAATCAACGAAGTATCAGACCACGCCAATAATAATAAATAAAAAGTTTACTTACTTTGTAGTGGAGGCAGAAGCTGAATCAAATGGAATTCACTTAGTAAGGATTTTAATTTTTCATTGTCGTCATTATACTCCGAACAATTTTTAGTGGTCTCATATACCACAGGTGTCATCACAAAAATTTCCTCTATTCCTTCTGAGGTATTAAATACACTCATCCCACCTTCATTATCGGTAACAACGTCGACGTTATCCATTATTATAACTTTTATATTAAATTCCGCGGTATTAAGCACTTCTTGGTTCGCAAACAATTAAAGCATGCGTTGTTTACTTCGTGTATTGATAGTTATGCCACCTCGATTCAATAACGATCTATTTTAATGTAAACTTGCACAACTTTAAATTACAGATGCACAATTTTTAATTAAAAACGAACCACTTCAAATCAAAAATTCTTTTTTGATTTGAATACGCATCACTATTAATTTAAAATTTTTTCATTATAAATGCAAATTTAACAATGTTCATTATAATTTCATAAATGCTGCCATTTTGAATCAATAATTTTGATTATTAATTTAAAGTTGTGCGTTTTTAAATTAATAATTTTGTTTATTTGAATTATTAGTGAAACATTTTCAATTCAAAGTAGACTTTGTTAAAATAAAGTTGATGAAGAAATCAAAAATGTTCATTTTCAATTCAACAAAGAATGTTTTCAAATTAAAAAATACATTTTTGTTTTGAAGACAAATATAAATTTCTACGTTGTTTTTTGTTGATTTAAAGTGGTTTTACTTCATTTCAACGTTGTTCATTCTTAAATTAACGTTGATATGCTCAAAGTTGAAAAATTTTAAATTCAACAAGGGTTCACTTTGATTTTAAGTTGCGATTTTTCTCTTAGTGTACAAATCAAATTAGGCTTAATAAAAAACTTTGTTGGACAAAGATAGCTGGTGGTGACCGCGGCATGCAGTTTACGTATGTGGCTTAGCAGTGAAAAATTTTTTTAATAAAATTTGTTTTTCTGATCGGCCACCACCTCTCTGCAGACAATGGCAAACCTCAGAGAGTAAATAATGCCATGTAAAGCTTATTGAGAACATGAACTTTAGCCGTTCGGAGTCAGCATAAAACATGTAGGTCCAGTTCTCGGTCAATTGTGTGCAAACATTTAATAACACACACAACACAATTGATCATAAGAAGCTCGGTCAAAGTCCTATCAAGGGCTGATTTGTTGGCCAATTTGTTGTTTTTTTGTTTTTTTTTTTTTATTGACATAGATGGAGAGGTGTTTAAACTTCTGAAAAGTAAACTTCCACGCATAAGTGAGGCCAAATTAAAGGAAGGCATATTTGGTGGTCCCCAAATAAAAGAAATCTTTAAAGACTAATTCTTCAAATCTAAGTTGGTCAATAAAGAAAACGAGCATGGGTAGCTTTTGAAAACATGTCACAATTTTCTTGGAAATATAAGGACTGCAAATTACAAAAAAACTGATACAAGGACTTCTTTCTTCAAATCAGGAACTCGGATGCAGCAGTCACAAAAAATTCACTTCTTGCGTTCGCATCTTGATTTTTTCCCAGAATATCTTGGTGCCGTCTCTGATGAGCATGGTGAGAGTTTCCACCAAGATATTGCGCACATGGAAAAAAAGATATAATGGCAAGTGGTCCCTAGCAATGTTAGCTAATTTCTGCTGGGAAATCCGTCGTGAAACAACAGATAAAACTTAGAAAAGAAAACAATCTACCAAATAGTTAATTTTTTGTGTAATATTAGTATGTAATTCCTTTTAGATTTTACTTTATGTCATAGAAGTCTCGTCATGTGTAAGGTTTTTGTACTTTTTTCATAATAAATACGTATTTATATGTCAATATCAGTGTTTTATTTAAATAAGAAAATCATAAAAACTAGACGTGATAGAATCAATCTGTATACAGCATTAGATTGAGCACATTAAAGTCTATTGAAATCACATTTAAAAGCTCTTCTCCCAACTTTTTTTTAATTTTTGCCGACCAGTGTAATAAGCCAATATGTCTTCTGTTTAGAAGAAAAAAAAAGTTGCCAGGCACACACGAAAATGCCAAATAGTTTTTCTCCAAACCAATATAAAAGATTTTCAAGTATCTACACTATGGTTGAATTCACGAACAACTCCTATAAACATATACATATGAACTAAGTGCGATTCTTGCTTTATTTCGAAAGTTATACCAAAAAAATTTAACGCTTGAAATCCAAAGCAATTTGATATCGAAAATTAGTTCTATGGGTGGTGCCACGCTTCCATGTTCTATCGGTACCAAACTATCAAAAACTATATCGTCAAATGAAATCCAAAAAGTCCTTAGTTGCATTTGAAAAATTTTACATCAGAAGCAAAAAACATTCTAAATTAAAAATAAGTGAAGTTTTCAGCAAGCATTTTTTTATTTTTGAAGTCAACTTTTTTGTTTAAAAAGCATCTATTTTTATTTCTCCATTCGATTGACCAAACCTAAATACCTCAAAAATGTTAACCCATTTTGGACCATTGTGTCGTTTTCGACACATCTATTTTGAGCCTTTGTTACTCAAGTAAAACAACAGCTATATGATTGGTTTTTTATTTAAAAGGATAGTTGGGACTTTTGGCTTTAAGATTTTGTCAATTACGATATTTTTTAACATTTTTATCTATAAACTAATTTTGATAAGAAAAAGTCTTAATTACAGAGCTTTTATAAAATGGCCGATTTCATTATTAAAATAATATTTTGTTTTTTCATATGTATTGGATCGTAGTGTCAAAAAATTAAATAAAAAAAAAATTTCATCTATTTCGAAAAAACGATTTTACCCCTTCCAATTGTACTGATAAAAACTGCTGTGTCGAAAACGGCACGCTGGTCAGTTAGGTACAAACAACTCTCTTCTTTAACAGAGTCTTCTTCTACATGATTTTCAAATTACACGGTTCTCGGAACAAATACTATTTTTTGTAAACAAATAATTTATTGTAATGTTATTTCATATCATTATAAATTCATTTAGTTAATTATTGTTTTATATTCTAAAGGTGGTCAATCGCCATTGGAACTCTTTTCTCAATATTTTGATGACGAAGTTATGAAGTTAAGGGTTGAAAATAGCAACCTGTATGCTCAACAACATAATATTGTTATAAACATTACGAATCAGCTTTCGTGTAGTTTCATTGGAATACTGATCTTGTCTGGAGAGTTCCTCAAGTCAGTGTGTACTGGTCAACTCAACCTGATCTTGGAATACCTACCGTCAAGCAAGCGATGTCTCAAAATACTTTCAAAGCACTAAAAGGTAAATTCCATTTGATGGACAACAACGATATTAACACCACTGATCGCTTTGCCAAAGTTCGTCCTCTAATTGATCTATTAAATATAAAAATAAGCAGTTCGGGATTTTTACTACTTACCTGTCAATCGATGAGCAGATGACACCATACTTTGGCAGACATAACTGCAAAATGTTCATCAGAGGAAAACCAGTTCGATTTGGTTTCAAGAACTAGTGTTTGTGTTCCGATACAGGCTATTTGTATGAAGCTATGTCGTATGCTGGTATTTCAACACCATACGACAAACAAGTCGGCTTAGGAGCATCTGTGGTATTGAAGTTACTAGAATCCGTTTTAAATCCAGAACACCACGCGGTCTACTTTAACAATTTTTTCAATATTATTTTACTTGTTGAATGAAAGAAAGTTTAAAGCAGTCGGAACTGTAAGATCTAATCGATTGAGAGGTGCTAGTTTGCACTTGGCTTGTGCTAAAAGACGACAATCTTCTTCGGCTAAGAATAATAAACAACAACAGCCTAAGCCAAAGTTACTGAAAAAACATGAATTCGATTCCATTTTTGATACAACAAACAGTTTTTTGTAAGTCGTTGGCATGACAATAATGAAGTTTTACTAATTTCAAACTTTGTCTCTGCTAACTGGAGTTTCTAACATCACGGTATTCAAAAGAAGAGAAGAAGAAGGTGTCAGTTCAACAGCAAACATTGTAAGTGAATAAGGTGGCCGCTGTTGACTAATTGCATCCATTCTACTACTGTTAACGCCTGGAAGACTCATTGTATGGTTGCAAAAGCTGAAAAAATTCGCGTTTTGTCTCAAATTGCATTTAAAAGTGAAGTTGCCCGCGGTTTGTTATTATATGAAGATCGTCCAATTGAAGAAATGGAATCAGAGTTTCATATTGAAGAAGCAGGAAGATCTAAAACATTGCCGTTCGGGAACATGTGATTTGGAGACTACCAGATCATCGGAAAAGATGTGGTAAATGCCATTTGGCAACAGTATATCAGTACAAAAAGAGCAATATTGCACTTCATCCAAAATGTTTCGATGAATATAATCATAAACTATTATAATTAATTTAATTACAATTTAGTTAACTGCTTTTTGTGTAACTGCTTTTTGTACAATCATAATGTATCCAATTTATGAATTTTTTCTATGCATTCTTAAAAAAAAACACCATTGTTCTATTATTTTTCTTAAACACTCTGATATATACCTAACTGACCAATGTGTCGTTTTCGACACAGTCCATTACAGGCAGACCAAGACATCTAGAATTTTTTTAACACCACAATCGTGATCAGTGGATGCTCAATGCTAATCGTTTCAAATTTCATCAAATTTGGTCCATGGAATCGGGTACCGGTTCAAAGTGGGTTAAGCTACAAAATAAATTTTGTTACCAAATTCATTTTTATGCAATTTATAAAAAGTGATAATTTTTACAAATTTAATTTTTTTCATAATATACATTTTTGAAGAGAAACGTCCCAGTTTTCAAATTTTTTTATGAAATTTTTTTTTAAAATCTTATTTTTATAGTCCAATTATTCAGATTTTTTGAGGGGAGTGAAAATCGGAGATGAAAATGCCATTATGAACAGGTCTAATGAAGATATTATGAATGACGATACACATTAATTTTTATATTGGTATACTTGTAATGAAAAAATATATCAAATTATTAGAAATTCATAAAATTTGAGCACAGAAATTGTGAATGATTTACAGAAGTTGCACAATGACAAGGCGCTGAATCACATTCGGAAAAATCACATTCTGCATGTATTGTGAAAGACCTTCAATTGTGGGTAACACACATTCGTTAATTACACTTTGCGCCAAAATCAGAAAAAATTTCTGTACACGGCACCCCATTACATTTTTCGTACAGATTTGGAATCCCTTAAAACGAAAGTCGCAAAAAAATTTTCGATTTTATGGATCGATTTGTTTTTCTAAAACCTTATTTAAATATATCTTGAATATTTAAACAAACCTTTCAATTAAGCGCAATTTCAGCTAATACTACTATTTACCTCTACACTAAAAATTATTACCGTAAGAAATTCCATCTAGCCCGCCAAAATTGTTTACGCGTTAAAACTATCTCGGTTATTAAAATAACCATTATTCAGAAATGCGTTAAATAATCATCAATTTATTTAATGAATTAATTGTAATTAAATTATTGAAGAAATGGTTGTTATTTGCGTATTATTTTAAGTAGCTTAAATATTTATTTTATTTAAAATGTTTGCAAAACATCTGCTGGGCAATCAGAGTATTTTGGGATTTAAAGGTTAATTTAAAAAGCCGGAAGACAGAAGTCTCTTGTTGCAATTTATAACTAATATTTGTATCTAGAAAATTGTCTTTATTTCTGCCCATAAATATCCAATACATTATTTAAAATAATCATGCTTGTTATGTTATGAAGTTCGAACACATAAGTTATGACATTTAAGTTTGTTGAGCAACAGAATGGAAAATCTGAAAAGTAGTTAAAATATTTTTGCCTCCGGTTTGAATATTTGTGCATAATTATTTAAGCCATTAAATTTAAATGCAGATTTTACGATTGCTCTGACTAGCAATTTCAATTTGTTGCCTCGGGCTCATCCTTCAATAGCAACCAGCAACAGTAGATGCCAACATGCTGCGGTATACCGCATTATTAACCGATTTAACACACCTACTTACTCACACCCATACATGTAGACGCCATGTAGACTGCCAACCATTATGCCAAAAAATCTTTGGATTCAATGATGCAACGCATTGTTTTATGCTGCTGCTCTGCAGTGGCGCAATATTTAATGACATTTGCATTTTAATGACGTTTGTCTACAACATGCCATAAAATGCTTTGTCATCATCATCATCGTCTCTTCCATCATCGTCATCATGTGATGCACCCACATGAATGAATGAATAATCTTAACAATTTTATAGGGAAGGAAAAACATCTTCAGAGTAAACAAAATCGTCGCTCATCATCACAATGATGATGATGATGATGATGATGAACGAACACAATAGATTGCTGCAAGGAACTGCTGCATGAAGTGAATTTATTACAGGATGTTAACATCCTTGCATTTGCAAGCAAGTACAACAATATTAAATCAAGTAATGTGCGGGTTGAATGCTTTTACAAAAGCAATAATAAGTATTCCAATTTATGTTGGCTCGAGGTTCTGACATTAAAAAAATGCTGACATTATCTAGCAATACAATTTTCGATAAAAATTACAATGTAAATAAATTGGCTCAGTTGCAGAATTATTTGTCTTGATTTTGTATGATTTAATGAATGGCTTTTATCTAGCGGCTGTTGTTAACTATAATTATAATAACAATGGATTTGTACTAGTAACAGTTTATCGAATGGGTATTAATGACAGTTGAAGGGATGATTTCGTGAAGGGAGGTTTCTTTAGATTTGCTATATATGTATGTATGTATATACTTTGCCAAAAGGGTGACACAGTCAAATATAATTTATTTTCTGCATCTTATGCAATTCTATGGTAAAGGGAATAGGATCAATTGAATTTCAAGATATATAAAACAGTTTTAATAGACTTGCACATTAAATATTTTTGGAAAATATCTTACATTTAAAATGACCTTAAATAAATATTCAAAGAAGGATTTCAAGAAGGTATTCAAACCTGCTTTGAAGGGACGGAACGTTAGCTTAATTATCAACAACTTTGCAAGCATCATTAAATGTACAAAATATGTAAAAAAGTTGGAAAATGTACGTTTTCGTGAACACGTATTTTTTGGAAAAAGTAATTACAACACTAAAAATTTTGTTAAATATGACCATTAAAATAAAAATGCCACAACACAAACATATCAAAAACTTATATTTTGTTATCATCACAATTAACTTTTAATATTGAAGAGCATTCAACTTTCATATAAATAATATTTAACAAACAAATTTTACAGATTTTTTTAACTACACGGATCATTAAAAAATATCAAATTCACTTTTACTTTTAATTCTTTGTCACTAAGTTATGTGCACTAATACGTTAAATTTTGAATTTTTCCGTCTATCTCTTAACCAAAGCTCATTCAAATGTGACTCCTATTAGGTTATGGTTATGGTTATGGTTATGGTTATGGTTATGGTTATGGTTATGGTTATGGTTATGGTTATGGTTATGGTTATGGTTATGGTTATGGTTATGGTTATGGTTATGGTTATGGTTATGGTTATGGTTATGGTTATGGTTATGGTTATGGTTATGGTTATGGTTATGGTTATGGTTATGGTTATGGTTATGGTTATGGTTATGGTTATGGTTATGGTTATGGTTATGGTTATGGTTATGGTTATGGTTATGGTTATGGTTATGGTTATGGTTATGGTTATGGTTATGGTTATGGTTATGGTTATGGTTATGGTTATGGTTATGGTTATGGTTATGGTTATGGTTATGGTTATGGTTATGGTTATGGTTATGGTTATGGTTATGGTTATGGTTATGGTTATGGTTATGGTTATGGTTATGGTTATGGTTATGGTTATGGTTATGGTTATGGTTATGGTTATGGTTATGGTTATGGTTATGGTTATGGTTATGGTTATGGTTATGGTTATGGTTATGGTTATGGTTATGGTTATGGTTATGGTTATGGTTATGGTTATGGTTATGGTTATGGTTATGGTTATGGTTATGGTTATGGTTATGGTTATGGTTATGGTTATGGTTATGGTTATGGTTATGGTTATGGTTATGGTTATGGTTATGGTTATGGTTATGGTTATGGTTATGGTTATGGTTATGGTTATGGTTATGGTTATGGTTATGGTTATGGTTATGGTTATGGTTATGGTTATGGTTATGGTTATGGTTATGGTTATGGTTATGGTTATGGTTATGGTTATGGTTATGGTTATGGTTATGGTTATGGTTATGGTTATGGTTATGGTTATGGTTATGGTTATGGTTATGGTTATGGTTATGGTTATGGTTATGGTTATGGTTATGGTTATGGTTATGGTTATGGTTATGGTTATGGTTATGGTTATGGTTATGGTTATGGTTATGGTTATGGTTATGGTTATGGTTATGGTTATGGTTATGGTTATGGTTATGGTTATGGTTATGGTTATGGTTATGGTTACGGTTATGGTTATGGTTATGGTTATGGTTATGGTTATGGTTATAGTTATGGTTATGGTTATGGTTATGGTTATGGTTATGGTTATGGTTATGGTTATGGTTATGGTTATGGTTATGGTTATGGTTATGGTTATGGTTATGGTTATGGTTATGGTTATGGTTATGGTTATGGTTATGGTTATGGTTATGGTTATGGTTATGGTTATGGTTATGGTTATGGTTATGGTTATGGTTATGGTTATGGTTATGGTTATGGTTATGGTTATGGTTATGGTTATGGTTATGGTTATGGTTATGGTTATGGTTATGGTTATGGTTATGGTTATGGTTATGGTTATGGTTATGGTTATGGTTATGGTTATGGTTATGGTTATGGTTATGGTTATGGTTATGGTTATGGTTATGGTAATGGTTATGGTTATGGTTATGGTTATGGTTATGGTTATGGTTATGGTTATGGTTATGGTTATGGTTATGGTTATGGTTATGGTAATGGTTATGGTTATGGTTATGGTTATGGTTATGGTTATGGTTATGGTTATGGTTATGGTTATGGTTATGGTTATGTTTATGGTTATGGTTATGGTTATGGTTATGGTTATGGTTATGGTTATGGTTATGGTTATGGTAATGGTTATGGTTATGGTTATGGTTATGGTTATGGTTATGGTTATGGTTATGGTTATGGTTATGGTTATGGTTATGGTTATGGTTATGGTTATGGTTATGGTTATGGTTATGGTTATGGTTATGGTTATGGTTATGGTTATGGTTATGGTTATGGTTATGGTTATGGTTATGGTTATGGTTATGGTTATGGTTATGGTTATGGTTATGGTTATGGATATGGTTATGGTTATGGTTATGGTTATGGTTATGTTATGGTTATGGTTATGGTTATGGTTATGGTTATGGTTATGGTTATGGTTATGGTTATGGTTATGGTTATAGTTATGATTATGGTTATGGTTATGGTTATGATTATGGTTATGGTTATGGTTATGGTTCAAAGAAGACATTGAATTGGATAATTGCAGTTCTAAGAAGAAAACTACAAACAAAAAAGTCAAATTTGTGTTGCGATCAAAAGAACTGCTCTGCTCTTATTCATTGTTAAGTTTTAGCAAATTTAGGAATAATTATAAATACTACAAAAATTACAAATTAAATAAAAATAAATTTTAATCATAAATTTGAAAAACGAATACACAGTTTAAACAAATAAATGTGGAATTAAAATACAAAAATGAAAAATTGTTCCAAAACAGCATTTTTACACAGACACTTTCATTCAGTTTCTACTGACTCCAGAAGTCTTAAATTTTCAAAAATCCTTAATTTAGATCTTATAACCATAGAAAAGTTTTGGACAGCTGGTGTAAGAGCGTTATCGAAGGGCTTAGAACACTCTGAATCGGCTGAGATTTACTAAAGGCAAAACCACGTTACAAGTCAGAAATTCAATGAGCCTTCAAAAACAATTTTTTCGTCATTGAGTGATTTATTATCTGATCTGATCACGCCAACGTTTTTTACTTTTGTGGACAAAGTATCACCAAATTTAGCATTACTAACATTTATTGCAAAAACCTATGTATGGAAAAATTGTATGTATATCAAAATATACATTTATGTAACAATCCATTGTTATTCAATCTAAGAATTCCAATACCAACTGCCTTCTCAATTTACATAATAAAATAGTAAAAGAACTATCAAAATTTATTTAAAATCAACTAAGCGCTAGGACAAACCCTCCCTTGTCTTCTAAAATTTAAAACTAAGTATTTAAACTATCTTATAATATACACTGTGCCTGTGAAATACTCATCTCATCCTGCATTAACTTAATCCTTTGAAATAAACATATCGATACACAAACAAACAATTAAAAAAACAGTAAAACATATAATGCTGAAATTTTGAACTTGTTATTAATTAATTGCAATCAAATAAGCACGGTTTCCATTCGATTGCATTTTTTGACGATTACCACTTAAGTGGGGGGCACACTTCGCTTGGTCTCACCTTTTCGGACCTGTCTTTCATTGCTACTTCAAATTCCACTCCCCTCCTCTACACTTATGTTTATTGCTTTTGTTATTATTTCAATTGGTCTACTTAAACTCACACGTGCTCGGCTTTGCTCCGGGTGACAAGTGCAAATTATTATTTATTTTGAAAGGGAGTTGTTTTGGTAGTGCCTCAAACTGCTTCATCCCAATCAGCCAAACAAGCTTGGAATAAGCTTTAAACAAGCTTACAGACGTAAGCCTCAAGCTTGGATAACGCTTTCATTTACTATTGTAGAACGCTTACATGTAATTGTAGGATAAACGAAAGTGAACCCTTGGAATAATATTCCTTACTTCAAGCTTAATCCAAGTGTTGTTTTTACAATTGGATATAAGTGTTTTAATAAGCTTTATCTAAGTGTGCTACATTCAACAAATCAATTAGCACTCGCGAAAAATTTTTATTCCGTGGCTCAGTTGGTAAGTCACTGGTTATTTGATTTGTTGTGATTTGGACATCCAAGGTTCAATTCCCAACCGAAACATTTTTATTTTTATTTATTTTTTATTTTCGTTTGTTAAAATTGAAGCATATATTTATATGAAAAATTGCATGCCTTCAAAAATTTTTGTGGTTGCTACCCCAGGGATCGAACGCGCGAACCACCGCATATGAGTCGGACACTCTAACAGCTTGCCGTAAGCCTTATGGCTGCTGAGCGAACAAAATGAAAATAAAATACATTTATGTATGTATATATGAGAGCATAACAGCTTTGAACAGTTGTATAACTATTACCGTTGTCAGCGTTTTCTAAGTATGATTGCAAAACACTTACTTTATGCAAGCCTTTCCAAGTATTATTGTACATCACTTGCTTTTTGTGTTTTACGCAATAGTTATACAAAGCAACTTGGAAATTTATTACCCGGGCAAATGTTTTTCAAGCGTGCTTGGATAAGGCTTGCTTTTTGTATTGCATGTAAGCTTAATCCAAGCACTATTTCTAAATGGTTGATTGGGATGGCATGTATTGAATTTTATGTCAAAATGGCTTTGGGGGTTAATTTTTAACCTTTAGCATATCAATGAACAGCTATGTCTGCGTTCTTTGTGCCAAAGTTGCGCACTCACTCAAGTAAATTTGAACACAGAAAACACAAATAAAAAAAAAACAAAGGCTCAGTTGGCTTTGAAATTTTTTACACATGTCAATCTTTGAAGTGCAAAAGAGCTGTCTTTTGATAAAAATACAAAACTAAACAAAACATTAAATTTTAAAAACAAAAACTGGATTAAAATTTTCCATGAAATTCTTAAGAATTTCCAATTTCAGCTAATCTTAAACAAACTCTAATAAAATTATTTGATTATTTAACCAAATATTAGACAATGACACAGTTATCGATTGTGTCACGATTATCCTTGATTTGTTCTAGTTACTGCTACTTATCAAGAGTTGTTTTTGGCAAACCAACAAGTTGTAGCATATTTTGGCTCATAAAAGAGGTCTTTTGTTTTTTTTTCGTTTTTTGTTTTGTTTAGGCAGCCATGACTTGATTTCCGGTTTACATGCACACACATTGACAGGAATTTGCATAGGAATAAAGCTGTTGTGTTCGCTCTTTACCGTACGTGCTCGCGTTTTTCATTTGTTTGAGTTTGAGTGTGCATATGTGCATGTAAGTGTGTCAGTGTTTGAGTGCGTGTTCTTGCTCATTATTCGACAACCTTTTGCTGTTTCCATGCAAAACATGCTGTAATTATTTTACAACATTTCATTATTCTTTCTTTTTTTTTGTTCTCTTTTTCTCTTTAATGCCTTCAAAGAATGCCAAAACCATGATTTCTGTCTCGACTGCTGCTCCTTTTGTCGCCATCGTTTGGAAGCGGTAGTGTTGGTTTGTTGGATGGTACATCGGGTTTGTTGGTGCAGCTCAGGCATGTCGCATGGCGCAAGGTCACCCCTGTTAAGCACGCAATAAACATTTTTAATGAGTTCCTCTAGTTAGCGGATATTTAGAAAATGCAAAACAGTTTATATCAAATTATCGATAAAATTGAATGTTGTGAAAATTCAAGATATAATCAGCATAAATATTTTATCGAACTTATATTGCTTTTGACCTTTGCCTCTTGTTATTAGCTACGTGCCAGAATATTTTTGTTTTTTGCTGATTAGTTTAAATAGGGATGACTAGACAAAACAAAGACAATATATTATAGCCTCTGTTATCACATCTTTTATAGTGAATTTGAGCTTTTTTTATAGTGAATTTGAAAATTTTTATTAAAGTCGAAATTCGGCCACTATCGCACTGATCAATTGATTCAATTGGTCAATTGATACAAAAAACAAAAATCAAAAACAATTTTCTTTCGGAAACTTTTAGAATTTTGGTATAATAGTTTTGAAAAACTTATTCTTGAACTCAACCTTATTAAATTTTGTTCTTTAGATGAGCCGATGAAGAATCGTGTCTACTGCAGATCATATTTTTTTCAATGGAATTTTATCTACAATTTTTTATTAAGGTAAAGGTAAAGGTAAAGGTAAAGGTAAAGGTAAAGGTAAAGGTAAAGGTAAAGGTAAAGGTAAAGGTAAAGGTAAAGGTAAAGGTAAAGGTAAAGGTAAAGGTAAAGGTAAAGGTAAAGGTAAAGGTAAAGGTAAAGGTAAAGGTAAAGGTAAAGGTAAAGGTAAAGGTAAAGGTAAAGGTAAAGGTAAAGGTAAAGGTAAAGGTAAAGGTAAAGGTAAAGGTAAAGGTAAAGGTAAAGGTAAAGGTAAAGGTAAAGGTAAAGGTAAAGGTAAAGGTAAAGGTAAAGGTAAAGGTAAAGGTAAAGGTAAAGGTAAAGGTAAAGGTAAAGGTAAAGGTAAAGGTAAAGGTAAAGGTAAAGGTAAAGGTAAAGGTAAAGGTAAAGGTAAAGGTAAAGGTAAAGGTAAAGGTAAAGGTAAAGGTAAAGGTAAAGGTAAAGGTAAAGGTAAAGGTAAAGGTAAAGGTAAAGGTAAAGGTAAAGGTAAAGGTAAAGGTAAAGGTAAAGGTAAAGGTAAAGGTAAAGGTAAAGGTAAAGGTAAAGGTAAAGGTAAAGGTAAAGGTAAAGGTAAAGGTAAAGGTAAAGGTAAAGGTAAAGGTAAAGGTAAAGGTAAAGGTAAAGGTAAAGGTAAAGGTAAAGGTAAAGGTAAAGGTAAAGGTAAAGGTAAAGGTAAAGGTAAAGGTAAAGGTAAAGGTAAAGGTAAAGGTAAAGGTAAAGGTAAAGGTAAAGGTAAAGGTAAAGGTAAAGGTAAAGGTAAAGGTAAAGGTAAAGGTAAAGGTAAAGGTAAAGGTAAAGGTAAAGGTAAAGGTAAAGGTAAAGGTAAAGGTAAAGGTAAAGGTAAAGGTAAAGGTAAAGGTAAAGGTAAAGGTAAAGGTAAAGGTAAAGGTAAAGGTAAAGGTAAAGGTAAAGGTAAAGGTAAAGGTAAAGGTAAAGGTAAAGGTAAAGGTAAAGGTAAAGGTAAAGGTAAAGGTAAAGGTAAAGGTAAAGGTAAAGGTAAAGGTAAAGGTAAAGGTAAAGGTAAAGGTAAAGGTAAAGGTAAAGGTAAAGGTAAAGGTAAAGGTAAAGGTAAAGGTAAAGGTAAAGGTAAAGGTAAAGGTAAAGGTAAAGGTAAAGGTAAAGGTAAAGGTAAAGGTAAAGGTAAAGGTAAAGGTAAAGGTAAAGGTAAAGGTAAAGGTAAAGGTAAAGGTAAAGGTAAAGGTAAAGGTAAAGGTAAAGGTAAAGGTAAAGGTAAAGGTAAAGGTAACATATGAAATATATATACGAAATGAATTACATATACTTTCTGCTTCCTTCCGCATTTCCGCATATAGAGAAAACAGAAAACAATAAGGAATATTAATGAACTTATTAATTAAGCCAATATCATATACCTGGTCTCCATAGCGGCAGTCAAGGTAAAGACCTGATAATTGGGTACGGTCTAATGCTTTCCATAATATAATGATCTGGGGAAGCTCAGACATTAACAAACGGAGTGAGTCTGTTTTTGATTATATCCTTACTACTAACTGTATTTTAAGTAATGTCGGTAATGAATATTTTATTATTAGGAAAAGTAGATAAAGAAAGTTATTTTAGCCCTTTTAGTTATATTATTTTTGAAATAAAAAACTGTGTTTTGAGATTACGAAGCTTCTGTTATCTCAAACAAGTTAACTGGGGTCTCAACACAGAAACTCTAAAAACAGAACTAATAAATGTACTACCATGTCCTCCTACTTGCAAAAAAACTTTAGACCATCAAGTATATAGTCTCTGCGTCAATGAATAGTCTCTTGACACCGCGTGTCCGAAAACACCAAAGGGGAAGTAAAAGTCACTTTGGTGTCGCAATAAACTAGAAAACCTTTGAAATAAGAACAGAAAAATTTTCATTAAACCAAAAGCCACTGAATACCCCGATGCGTTGTTAACCTATCAAATTGCTCTAAAAGAGTACAAGCATGAATAAAAAAATGTAATCTTGGAGAATCTTCTCGAAAGAAATATAGCGAACCTCTGTGGTGTCAAGACTGGCAACAAGTGTTGCCCATAAAAATGTCAGAAATGTATCCAAATGTATTCACTTAATTTTATTAATAAAATCTTTGTTTTAAGTAATAGGAGTGTAACATTTTGCATAAACATGTATTTGGATATGATGCATCATAATTAATCAAAAACTTGATTTTGAATTTTTGGTAACTTAGGCCTTTTTTGTTTTCATATGACAATCTTTTCTTATTAAAAACATTTTTCAATAAAAGTATCATAATTTAAACTAAGGCTTAAAAAAGAAGTATACATCAAGTTTTTAAGCAAAAAAGTATTCAAATGGATCCATTTTGATCCAAACGGCAAGACTGCTGGCAACTAGAAAAGAACATGGACTGCAAACACTAAAGAAGTTCTGAATATATTCTTCAAAATTCCCGGGCTGTTAAAAAATAGGGAATATTGTGCACAAGAGAAGCATCTCATGCTGTTGACAACTTCTAGCCCAACTATGGAATACCCTGAACCTCCTTTAATACTCAAATATATGTTAAAATACTAATACAAACAGAATTAATTTCTTTTTTTTTTGATAAAAATCCATGTATTCTTTATAGTTTTACACAGGATTAACGAATGTGGGTTGTATGGGAGGAGACGCTGATCACGAGGTGACGCTGATCAAGAATTAATATACTTTTCTATACCGGACTCGCTTATTTCTAGTCGTTATAAACGTTTGCACTTGGTTAATATACCCTGACCTAACATGTTTAGGGTACACGGAGAAAACTGTTTGCTAAATTTGTATGGAGATTAAGCAAAACTTGAGCATAATTCTCAGCCACTTCAAAATTTTGCTTATTTTCAGCAAAAATCAAGCAAATTTTGCTATTTAAATTTATAATAACTTAGCAAATTTTCGCTTGAATTAAATCAAAATTTGCTTTTTCGATTTATAATAACTGAGCGAGTGTTTGCTCGAATCAAATCAAAATTTGCTATTTCTATTTATAAAAAAAAAATAAAAAAAAAAAAAAAACAAATTGGCCATTTCGACTGGGAATCGAACTCGGGCTCCGAGCATGCTAAGCCACACTCTTAACCTGCATGCCACGGTATTTCTATTTATAGTTCGAATTTTGTTTTATATTTCAATAACCTAGCAACTTTTTGATTGAATCAATTCAAAATTTGCTATATCAATTTATAATAACTGAGCAAATTTTTGCTCAAATTTTGCTTAAATTGAGTAAAATTTTGCTTTTGCCTGAACACAATTACCTTATAATAACTTAGCAAAGTTTGGCTTGAATCAAATCAAAATTTGCTATTTGAATTTATAATAAATAAGCAAATTATTGCTAAAATTTATCTTTATTTTGCTTTTTTCAAATTATATGAGAAGTAATTTCAATTTAGAAAACGTTTTCTAAAATCAAACCGCTATTGAGCAAAATTTTGCTGATTTGCGTTTAAGCAAAGTAATGGCTTGATTCAAGCAAAATAATTTTCTCCGTGTATAATGAGCAATAGAAAGCTTCAATCCTTTCAAGTTACCAGGACAGGATGGTATTGTCCCAATTGAAATTTAAAAAACTTGCGAATTCCTAAACCAATGACAAAATAGTTTTCATACCTAAATCAGAAAAATCTCACGCTAACTAACCGAAAAGACCTTCGACCAATCAGACTAAAAATAGGAGTAAACCCAAGGTTTATTTATATAAGGTTGCGTACATTTTTGACGTTATCTCATTTCAGCACCCATATTTTGAAATGAGAGCAAAAGAGCGCAGTCATTTGAGCAAAGTACTGACACGGTTGCCTGAATATAATACTATTTGGTAGTTTTTGTAGTACTATTTGGTAAATTGAATACTAAAATTTTTGTTGAGTACTTTTATTGCTCCCATTATTTTATCTGTTAATTCGGATATCCTGATAAAATTAAACTTTTGAGTTTGAAATGCTCATAATTTTTATTTTAATTGAAGGATTTCAGTATTATATCCTAAAAAAGGTTAAATGAATGATATATAAATTAAGAAAATCAAGAAAGATCGTTAAAACCACTTTTACTTATAATTTTGACAAAAAACAAAATTTCAAACATCTTGACTGAGTGTGTACACAGTATAACAAAAAACTGCACAAAACCCTGAAAAATACTTTTTTCTCAAGCAGCAAAAAATCCTACTTTGCAAACGTCAAAATATTTTTGTTTTCTTAAAATAAGGATGCGTCAAAAAATGTACGCAGCCTTATATAAATTAGACTTAGAGTAAACCTACTTTGCCAGCATAAAATGCTTTCACCAAAGGCAAATCTGTGTAAACAGCTCTACTCTTTTTACTCTCACTCTTTTTCACTCTTTACAGGGATAAATCACGGTTTCAATATAGTTTTTGGAAGAAATTTCCCTTCCGAGAGAATTTTTTAGTCTTAAGGTCTTCGCGTTAAAACGATACATTGCTGTTGCTTACAAAAACTCAGAGAAACAACCCATTTTATATAACTAAAAAAATCTTATTTGTATTCCGATTAGCCGCAAATATCGATTCACTTCAAGAATGAGACAAGTGTCTATAGAAGTTTTGGCAATACTTGTGAGTGTGTTACACCCTTCAATATTAAACATTTCGCTCGAGTTCATTAAAAATAAAGATTTTATAAAAGCAACTTCAGTGCCATTTAATCTATATACATATGTGTTGGAGCGTGTTGCACACACTCAGCGTAAATTGGCAATCCTTTCATAAAGAAGTCCTTGCTTCTAATGTGGTTATAAGTGGGCGGATGTGTTATGCACTGATTTATTTGTTGAATGCCACCAAATTGACACTTGAAAGTAACGCAAACACTTCAGTGGCACTTCAATAAAAAAAAAAAAAACGCCCAGCTGTCAGAATATTTTTATATTTAACCATGAAGTGCGTTCTTGCCAATTTATCTGCCTGTCTATGTGTCGTTCTTTATACGGCGTGTTCATTAT
Organism: Tetanocera ferruginea; assembly: GCA_958299015.1. NCBI lineage: Eukaryota > Metazoa > Arthropoda > Insecta > Diptera > Sciomyzidae > Tetanocera > Tetanocera ferruginea. Next base: position 36,436,456 of record OY282641.1, read on the forward strand.
TTTCGGCTTATTTGAGTTTTTGTTTATTATCTGACAAACAACGTGCAAAAAAATTAAAGCACCCCGAAAATATTAATATTTAGCGCTTTTGCAAGCCGCAAGTATTTTACACAAAATTTCATATTCAAACAAAATTTGGGGTTGTCAACATTTTATTTTGAACAATTGAAGTACTGGAAAAAAATGCAAATCTTTCATAAATCTTGTTTGCTTTGCCACCATCTGGGTGCATCATTAAGATGCTTGACAAAAGAGCTTACAAAGCGTAAAGCTTTCAGGTTTTCAACAGCTTATGTTTTAGAATTGTTTTTAAAAAAAGGGGCATATTTAATGCTGCCGTAAATAACGAATCTAATCTTTTTTCTAAACATTGTAAGCACTTCTTTGCGGTATGTAAGGTATATTCAGAAAAATTATTGAAATTGTCTTTTACTGTTCATATACATATGTACGTGTTTCAATCACTAGTTATGTTTCATCAAAAAAGAAAAGCATCGTAAGATAGAGCAGTGCTGCAATTTAAAAACCAAATGGTTATTTTAGTGTATCACAAAGAATATTTTTCTATTAAGGTAGAACACCTACTTATAGCCATATAAGATATGAAGATAAGACCTTATCTACTGCATTAACAATGTTTGATATCTATATAATATAAAGGAATCTAGCACGTAAGTCAAATGCGCAAATCTTTAATTTTACTCCGTAAATACATACACAAATGAGCAAAAACTGTCAACTTTATTTTGAGAGAAATGCTAATTAACAATGTTTATCAACTGTTTTTAAAGTTTTATCAGAAAAGTTTGAGCACTACACTTTCGATAACAAAAATATTGCATGAATTAGCTATATTAATACATACTTCAAAAAAATGTCATTCTCACATTAGCAATCATATCCGGTTCGCAGAAGCGGTAAATGTCAGCAGGTTCATGAGCCTTCGTTTTATTGAAGTTAGCCGGCATATTTACGCCTTTATTTTGTACGGATAAATTAACGTGTAAATTACAATGTTGGTAGAAAAAATTAATAACAACACGCTGAGAACATGTTAAGTTCCTTTGAACTGCCCACAATATGTGTTAAGCAGGTGAATTTGTTGAATAGAAATTAGAAAAAAAGAGCTAAGCTTTATAAATAATCGCCTAAAGAACATGCATTTTTCAAATCAACACAAGCTTAGCAGGCATTCAACGCTTGAGATGCCGCACATGCAAGCAACAACAGCGCCTGCTTTCGTCAGTATTTAGCAGTGAGTAGAAATGCAAGTTGCCTTAAATACCTTGCAGCATTTTTAAAAGGCTCTTCAAATCACATGCTGCTTATATCGTTTTAATTTCCAATTTAAAAAAGAAACTCCCTGTCACAGTGTGTTGATTAACCTTGCGGCAAAGTTTGTGCCACAGAAAGGACAGCGTATGCCGTGCATTATTAAACTAAGCTAGAAACAAAAGCGTTAAGAGTAATTTTTTTTTTTTATAACTTGAACAACAATGGGGGTTGAAATTTTGTGCATGTCCAGAGCACTATATGAGGCGAATAAAGGGCGCAACAAAAAACCACTTGTTCCCAAAGTGCTCATGTCTAAATATTTATTTAACATCTCATCCATCACTTTGACAGGACGACATGCCGCAATGGTTGTAGTGTGGCATGGTTGTTTTGTAATTTGTATTTGCTTGTTTAATAAAAAGCGGGACTAAATGGCAAATCAAAAATTATCCTTTTTCCCGCACATGTTCTCTTTGGGCTGGCTACTCAAGCGGGGCGAATGAAACGACCGTGCTCAACAACAATTACTCAAGCGATTTACAAGATGTCGCTTGGCGCTGATGTACCGACTGACAGACGCATGTAGAACCGACATGTTGCGGTTGTGTGCCGGAAGTTTGAGTGATTGTTGCCAAACCACTTTGGTTTATTAAAATAACAAAAAAAAAAAAATAAAAGAAAAATTATATGATACGTGCTCGTGTGCCATGCACAGTAATTGATTTCCTTCATTGACAAAAATAATATTTAACAATTAGGGGTGAGCAAATATTTGTTACATGAACACCCCATTAACTTTAGTTGTACTTTATTGAGCACTTGTCGTTGGGATAAATTATATGTTGCAGATATGAAGGTTGAAGAATTGTAACAAACAGAATAAAGATGATATTGATCGAAAAAATTTTAAAAATATTCTGACCAGAATAATGCAAGCAAAAATCAGTTAATTTCCATCCCCAGCAACACTTTCAAAATAATTCTGTAATACCGTTTTTCAGTTAAAGAAAAAAGTTTATATTAAAATATGCGCCACTGTTTTTTTACATGGCATCTTACTATTTATACCCTAAACCTGAAAAGTCAGGGTATATTAACTTTGTGCAAACGTTTGTAATGCATAGAACGAAGCGAGTCCAGTATAGAAAAGTAAATATATTCTTGATCAGAGTCACCTCGTGAGTCGATTTAGCCCTGTCCGTCTGTCCGTCCGTCCATCCGTCCGTCTGCCAAAATATAAACGACAAAAGGAGGGAGAGACTAAACAACAAGCTATTTGTTAACCGTGTAATCCAAGTAACACTGAATGCAGGGAAGATTTTACTTTACAAGAACTTATTTTGCGAGTAGATATTCACTTTTCAACAAATAATTTTTAAATTCCTTTTAACAGTCTGAAAACGATGAAAGACCGCGACTAAGCAAATAAAGAAGTATTTTGCAAGTTTACAACCTGCAGCTTGCAACCTCGTCCAATTATTGTCGGAACCATTTCAAATGTTACATCGGCAGATATTTTCATTGACGATATCGAATATAACATGACATCAGTTTCTAAAGCGCTGGAAACAGTTTGTTAAACGAGCTTATCGTGTACCTCATACATGAACAAATTTATTTTTGAATTAAATATTTACAATAAACTTCTGTTTTATTTCATTAAAAATAAGCCGAACATAATTCCATTTTCAGAAATAAATATGAAAACAGGTTTGATAAGTACTGCACAATGTAATGGAACTAATGAAGCATTAAGCAATTTTTTATCAAAACAATATTTGATAGTCAACACAGTAAAAGTGACGATGGTCTAATAGTATTGTTTACATTTCCACAAACGGTAAAATAACGATTAAACACAGAAACATTTAACATTTAATACATAAAAATGAACATAAGAAATCAATTGCAAAATAATTTTTTAAACTAAAATGTCGTACTTTTCATAAGAAAAAGTTCAGTTTTGGCTCTCCTGTGCCACAATTACAGGAAAAAAACAGTATAATTTGTATGAAATTTGTTTGAAACTTTACGGATTTAGTTTTTTCCGTGTAATATCATTTTCATAATTGTCCAAATTTTTGCACTACTTTTTGTTTTTATTTTTGTCTAGCCTCTGTTCCAATCCTTCTGTAAATTTTTTTCGAAATCTTTGTCAAAATTCTTGTTAAAATCCTTGCCTTTATAGATAGATGTTCTTATTCTTAAATGTTATACTTTTGCTTTTGCTTTTGCTCTTGCTCTTGTTTTTGCTTTTGCTTTTGCTTTTGCTTGTGCTTTTGCTTTTGCTTTTGCTTTTGCTTTTGCTTTTGCTTTTGCTTTTGCTTTTGCTTTTGCTTTTGCTTTTGCTTTTGCTTTTGCTTTTGCTTTTGCTTTTGCTTTTGCTTTTGCTTTTGCTTTTGCTTTTGCTTTTGCTTTTGCTTTTGCTTTTGCTTTTGCTTTTGCTTTTGCTTTTGCTTTTGCTTTTGCTTTTGCTTTTGCTTTTGCTTTTGCTTTTGCTTTTGCTTTTGCTTTTGCTTTTGCTTTTGCTTTTGCTTTTGCTTTTGCTTTTGCTTTTGCTTTTGCTTTTGCTTTTGCTTTTGCTTTTGCTTTTGCTTTTGCTTTTGCTTTTGCTTTTGCTTTTGCTTTTGCTTTTGCTTTTGCTTTTGCTTTTGCTTTTGCTTTTGCTATTGCTTTTGGTTTTGCTTTTGCTTTTGCTATTGCTTTTGGTTTTGCTTTTGCTTTTGGTTTAGCTTTTGCTTTTGCGAGCAACATTTAGAGAGCACGAGTACATTTCTAAAACTTTGTGTGGAAATGTCTACATATACATCACCCTCTGTTGAATTTATTATGGTTTTGCTTTTTTCATAACACTTTGTTGGCAGTAAGTATCTTTTAAATATTAAAGCTTGTGTGCAAAATTTTAATTGACTTAATTAATTTTTTTGTAAAAATGTTCCTAACCTACTGTGCTCTAATCAAATTCGCTCTTGCCAAACTTGAACTTTAGCAAGGCAACAAAATCTCGCTTTCATTTCAAGTTACAAAAAAGGTGATTTTGGCTTTTTTAAACAAGCCCATAAATTTAACCCAAAATGAGCGCGCCATATGTCAAGAACAACAACAATAAATGTAGAAAAATACATAATTTTTTAATAAGTTTTATTGCAGTCAACCTGCGCATTATATTTTATACACACATATACATTCACACACACACACACACATCCACACACCCATATGAGTTAATGCATACATAAAAAGGATGTTGACATGTGTTGTTTTTGTGATATGTATTAATATTTTATACTTTTAATTTCGAGTTGCTGAAACGCTTTTTATTAAAATTTATATGTTACATACTTATTTTGGCTCCAAGGTCTGTAGAAATTATTAAAATTTTTCATTTGGAGATTTAGGCAAAAATGACGCCAGTTTGTGTGTTTGATAAAGAGATGTTGAGGGAATGTTGTTTGAGTGTGCTTTAAATTTTAAAGAATACCCTATATATTATTTCGCGCTTAATGTACACTCAAAAAATTGTGTTAGTGAATTAAATTTTGATATTGATGTTAAAATTGATACTTCTTCTGCCGACCGACATTTATCAGAAAAACCTTCGAAATAAGTTCACGCTTACAATCTTAAAATCCATCAAAATATATCAAAAACGAATGTGGTTTAAATAAAACAAAAACTTGCAGGTTTAGTTAGGTATTGAACCCTGGATGGTTGAGTATAAAACTCAACCGCTAGCAAGCTTGGCTAAACTTGACCTTAGTAAAATCTAATCAAATTTCATTAACTATGTGTAGACAATCGAGGCAATTAAAACCTATCTTTAAAATATTAATTTTAAAATATCAAAACGAACGTATTCAAAGCTCATTGTAAAATGTTTATTGTAGAAAATCAAACAAACGGTTAAGAAGCTCTTTTTAAAATATTCACTTTTACAATAAAAATAAACGTTATAGATGCAAAATCTGGGTAAAACGTTTCCAAAAGTAGCACGTTTCTGCAAGTTTAAAAAATTTAGTTTCCTCAGTGTAATTGAGGGAATTGATTGGGGTAGATCAACAAATAATGCTGTTTAATCAATATAATATATACAGTAGACTGGTTCATTTTACAAAACTATTAAAATACTTGGGTGCGCTTCAATTTTCAAAAAGTTCAACGCTTAATGAACACAGAAATACCTTCAGACCAAAAAATTTGACCCCCTGACCTTTGAAGAAATCGCTTAAAGGTACTTTTGAAAATATACAGGACCTGAACCGACTTATGAATTTTATCATAAAATTTTTTTCTTAATTTGCTGCACCGTTATGTAGTTTTGTATTTTTTTAACTACGCTTTAGCTTTACTTCAGTATATCATATTTTTTTTGGTGATAAAGAGGTCTTAAAAAAGGTATAAACTTAATATATAATTGTTATTCAAATTGGTCCTTTGTTATTCGTCCTAACAATTGCTGATGTTGATGGTATCATCAATGAATCCAATCTTTCTGTGTATTCTGATTATATGAAAAACTATCGGCGCATACAAACTAATGCCGATTCTCGCAAACTTCAAGACGATCTGGTCAGCTTTTCCATTTGGTGTCAAAAAAATCTTCTGGAACTCAACGTCAGCAAATGTCAAGCTATAACATATTCTCGTAAGCGACTCCAACTTCCTCCGAGAACGTATTACATTCTCGTCAAGCCAGTTCCCTCTGTATGATTTTTACGTGATTTATAGCCGATACACATTGACTGCAACCTGCGACGAACAACAAACGTCAAAAAATAGAACGCATGTCTTCTTATGTAAGTGTAATTTTTGCCTGCAGCACGACAAAGAGAGGATTCGACGACAAATGTTGCAGCCGCAGACTTCAATCTATTTCTAATTTGACAGCCGACAAAAGAGTACTCTGAAGTTTGTTTACGTTTTTGTTTTAATTATATTCAAGCTAGCTGTGCGTTTTTTGTTGTATGAGTCTTGTGATAATTGTTTTGATTAAAATAGTTTGAAAGCGAGTTAATAAATTAAATAAAATTCATCAGAAATACAAAAATACAGATTGTTGCTGTTGCAATCATTATAATCAAGTCGTCGAGAACACTGCGACAATTCTCTCTGACGACTAGTTTTCGTTTTGTCGGTGGACGCAGGTTGCAGTCAATGTGTATCGGCTATTAGGCGTTATTTGCGACAAGGAACTTAACTTTAGGTCTCATATCGATAATATCATTAGTAGAGCCAACTCTCACTTGGTTTCGTGAAACACTGGTCCAGAGAGTTCTCCAATCCTTACGTGACTAAATCTCTCTATCTTTCCTTTGTTAGACCCATCCTCGAATATGCCAGCCAGGTTTGGTCTCCCATCTACAACACCCATTCAATGCGAATCGAAGCCGTTCAACGACGATTCATTTGTTTTGGTCTTCGTGGTCTTCCCGGCTCTGAAAGTTTCAACTTACCTCCTTATCCCAACCGTCATAAGTTGATTAGCATGTAAACACTTGCAAAGCAAAGGGAAGTTGCCGATGTTCTCTTCATTCGTTAACTAGTAAGCGGAACCATTAACTGCCCAGAACTACTCCAATTAATATCCGTTAATACCAACCCACGCAACCGTAGGTCTATACTTCTCTTCCACCTTAACTTTCATCACACCGACTATGTATGCAGTGAACGTATAACCATAATGCTAAGGGTAACCAATAATTTGATCAGTGAATTCGATTTTCACCTGAGCAGACCACTACTCCGAAATATCCTTCTTAACTCCAACGCCACTTCCTCCTCCTCTCTAATGTATTCTTCCAATTAAGATATGGTACCATTGTAAATTAAGATACTCCCTGTTAATTATAAAATTTAGCTCTTATGTTATCATTTTTAAGTATTCAAACTGCTTGTATTAAGCTTGTAAATAAATAAATAAATATTATATGTAAACTGACGGCTGTTTTTAAAGATTATTCGTATTATGGTCCTCCAAAATTCGCACAGAAGTAAAGCGAAACCTTTGTCAAAAATATAAAATTAAAAAATATCGGTGGAGCAAAATAAGAAAAAAATTGTATGATAAAATTGAAGGATCAAAATTTCACCGAAAATAAACAGAACGGTAGTTTTGAACTGGTCTAATATATGTTGTTATAAATGAACATAATAAAAAAAGAAAAAAACAAATTGGCTATTTCAGCCCTTGAAAGGACTTTGACCGAGCTTCTAAAGATCGATTGTGTTGTGTGTGTTATTAAATGTTTGCACACAATTGACCGAGACCTGGACCTACATGTCTTATGCCGACTCCGAACGGCTAAAGTTCATGTTCTCAAGAAGCTTAACATGGCGTTATTTACTCTCTGAGGTTTGCCATTGTCTGCAGAGAGGTGGTGACCGATCAGAAAAAATTTTTTATTGAAAAAAACTTTTCGCCGCGGCTGGGGATCGAATCCGGGCTCCGAGCATGCTAAGGCCACGCTTGACCTGCATGCCACGGTCACCATTTATCGATTCAGATGTCATTAAACTAGGCTTAGGCTGTAGATGTGCAAACCACTTTTAAAAATTGTAATTTCGCTTCAGGGGGTTCCCAACCTTTTAAAACAGAAATACAATTTTTATACAAAAATCCGTTTTTTAATCGATTTGAAATTAAGTTTGAGAAGAGTTTATGAATTGATCGTATTTGAATTTTTTTCCAAACTAAAAATTTGTAATCACAATTATCTTTTATGCATTCCTCAAATGTCAATTGTCCGAAAAATGCAGTTCCAAAATCAAAAATTCCACTTTCCGAACAAACAACTCAGTCAAATTTTAGCGGTTTTCAAATTTTTTTTTGTTTTTCTAAATGTTTGTTGAATATTCTTTGAAATGTGTGGGCAATTACGTTAATTTTTTTTCCAAATGTATTTTTTAAGAATTTTCTTAAAATTGTCTTAAGTTGTTTGACGTGTATTTTTATCGAACGCCAAGGCAGAGAAAAAAACGCTCTGAAATTTAAAGTTCTATATTTGATAGCGAATATCTCTGCCACTTTTTAAAAAATTTTATTTAGTTTTTTTTGTATTTAATTACAACTAATTGACTGAAAACAAATTACAAAGTTTTTGCCGTTACTTTATTATATATATTTTAATCATTGCCTTTAAAAGGAGTCCAATAAAATTAATGTTTTCTCAAAAAATATATCCAAAATTGTTTTTGTTGTAAAAATAAAAAAAATTTAAAATTTGCATTTTTGATTTTCTTTCATATCATAAAGATTATTTTAGACGAATTTGTTTTTGTTTGACAGAAAAATTAATAAACACTATGTGTCATCAAAAAAACAAGATGTCATTAAATTAGGTTTAGGCTGTAGATGTGCAAACCGCTTTTAAATACTGCGATTTCGCTTCATGGGGTTCGCAACCTTTTAAAAGAGAAATAAAATTTGTGCACAAAAATCCGCAATTTAATCGATTTGAAATTTAGCTTGAGAAAAGCTTATGAACTGATCGAAGTTGCATCCCTCAAATTTCAATTGTGCGAAAAATGCTGTTCCAAAATCAAAAATTCCACTTTCCGAGCAAACAACTCATAAGGAAAGGTCCCCAGGTGACAGTCTCCGATTTGAATGATTTTCGGATATGTGATAGAAGACAAAAATCTAAGGTCGACGTATTTTTTTATTAAATGGTTTAGGGTTTTATATTTTTTTATATCGATGGTCTAGAGTTTCAAACTCGCGTTCAAAAATCAGCGAAAATTTGGTTTTTTTGCTATAATTTCGCTATTTTTCATGGAAAAATTTAGAAATTTGGTACCAAACGAAAGCTTTTACAAAACCACACACGATGTCATCAATTTCTCATACGAAAATTTTGTTGTAATTTTGGTGTTGTAATTTTTAGTAATGATATTTCATATTAATTTTTGTTGGATTTAAGGCAATTTTAAAACTTACCTTTTTTGTTTTTAATGGTTTTCAAAACATCAGTTTTTTTGGGTTTTTTGGCGTTTTTTCATCGAAATGAGTTATTAAGGGATGTTGTAGGTGCGCTGTAAGTATTTTTTATTAATTTCTTAATAATATCTTAGAATTATTTTTTGTCTTATATCTATTATATTTCTAGTTAAGCTGCGATGTTTTCGAATAGTAACAATGTTTTTCTCAGTAGCAATATTAGTGTAAGTCCGTCTTCGTATTTTGACAATTACATTTAAAAATGCAGTGCCAGATCATACGCATTAAGTCAAACCATTCAGATAATGATCTTTTATATCATTATTGAGACTGACTATATCATTATTGAGGGAAAAAAGCTTCTGGAATCGTCTTTAATGTTTCTCACATTTAATTTTTATTAAATTACTCGAATTCGCGCAACAGGTTTAGTTGTTGTTATTAAAGTGTACAATATATTAACAGTTTTTGTGTTTTATATGAAGCTTACAATGTGTAAAAGAACCTATCGACTAAACGAAATTCCAACAACGAATGAAATGAACATGTTAAACTATTAACAGTATTTGTTTTAATTGTGAACTAATTATAGTTTATTAAACTTTACTACTAAATAAAATTGCAACAAAGAGTTTAATGAATTTGCAAAACTATGAACAGTATTTGTGTGTAATTTAAAGCTTACTATGTCTAACTTAAACTTATTCACTTAACCAGAATTGTAGCAATGAATTTAATAAACGTGTTTTTTACAATAGTACAATTTTTGATGAAAGACCTGTGTTTCAATTTCTACATATGTATGAGTTTCAAAAACTTACCCAGATTTGGCTGCAATTCCAAAAGTATAATTATTTATTTATTAAAAATTTTCAGCTTCTGATATAGTAATTTATAATTTTTATCATTTCCAGAATCGTATTCATTATGTTCAACATACCTCTGCTTATCCTAATCTACACTCTAAAAACTGATTGTAATATCACTACAATAATTGGTGTGAAATTTCACGCATATATTTGCGATTTTTAAAAAATAACACGCATCGCAGAGGGATCTTTCAATTCAGACAAATAAGAAGCGTGTTTTTCCAAAAAGTTATATATTCTCTCTTTTTCACGCTACTTCAGCGTTTTTTCGCTCTTCAATTCATTGAAAGCTTCTGAAGCGATATTTTACGCTATTGCGGCGGGTTTTTACTTAGGTTAACAAGAGCAATATATTAACAAATACATATTTTTCTTCAGTTCGATTTGAGCATCACATGGGATAACATTAAAACAAAACGCATAATTAAAAATGTTCGGTTCTAATAAAAACAAATTGTCTTTAAATTTGAAGTGAAATATATTCCATTATTAAAATAATATGTTTTATACCAACTTTTTTAAGAATTAATTAAAAAAATGTTATAGTGCTGTTTTGAAGTTGAAAAAAATATATTTTAATGTATCATAAACATTTGTATTAAACTTATAAAGTTGTAACTTTTTATTTTATTGAAGAAAATTAATTGAATATGTTTCTTTATTGCTTCTTGTTTCTCTTAATATTATTTCAATATTCAATCCTTTAATGTTTAAAAACTCTAATTTTTTACTATTGAAAATAAAATTTTTATATTATGGTAATCTTTATTTGATGTGTTTTATTTAATTTTTTGAATTTTACAATAATCTCATAAAAAGCTAGAGAAAACACGTCATTAGCTGGATATACCAAGAAAGAGAGAGAGCGTGAGCGATAAAACGCATTTCTAGCGTTTTTTTATGCACAAAAGAATGGGAGAAGAATGAGAGAGCAATTGTTGGAGAAGAGAGCTTTCACGCATTTATAGCGTGAAATATTTTCATTTTCGTGCTGTGGGATTTTACTACAATAATTGCTGTTAAAGTGTTGCCAGCAATAATTGTAGTGAAATTTCGCCATTTTTTCTTAGAGTGTATATAGTTTGGGAAATGCAATAAAGCAAAAAAAATTGAATTTTTCACAAAAAAAAACTTATTTTAAAGTATGGAAAATATTACATCTAAGTCGTCTCTTCGTCCACGGGCCAACTTTGACAGCTTATATACCTTTGGGGGAACTTCGTTTATAGCGCAAATTTTTTTTGCTTAGAAGGGTTACCTTCTCGTTTTTCCCTCCCCTTCCGAGATACAAAATTTTCAAATGTTACTGTTGTTGTACGGCACCATCCAACAAAGACGGCGCAAGGTTAAAAATTCAGTTCTGTTCAATAACAGACACCACTACTAACAATTAGTAAATCGAAGGTATTTAATTATATGAAAATTATTTTGATAAATTCAAAATTAAATTATTATTGAATGCTGAGTTTCAACTCGTTTTTTTTTTTAAGTGCGTATCTTATATTTATATCTTTTGATTAAATTGAATACCTTTAATAACAAAATTGTTTCGAGTGTGGCAGTGAATTTCGCAATGCGCACAAAAGCAAGACTCCATTCAATGTTTCGCTCTCGGTGGTTATTTATGGCACGTTGGGCGCCAAAACACATTGAAGAAAAAAAAAAAAAAAAACAAAAATGTTACTCGTTTAATTTAATTTCATACCATTTTTTATGGTGCTGCTTCTGCTTTTGCCTGCTTCTGCCTTTATGGTGAAAGGATTTGAAGTGAAGAATTGTCAGGAGATTTTTGTGAAAAGGCAGTTTCGGTGGACAGAGATTCAATTTGCAATCGGATGAAAAAACTCAATTCACTATTCAAATACTTAATGACAATGATGACGGCAACGACAACGGCTGACGTAGTGGGACGACAACGTCAAGCAAATGATGCCTCTTTTGCTTCAGATTCGAGTGAATACGAGCGTTAACGACAGGACAATCAGATAATAATTGGATGGCGGATTATAATGCTTCGCTGCTGACAAACAAGCAAACTTAATTAGTCTTTAAGATGTGTGTATTTGTGTATTTATATTGTTGAGTTCAATAATTTGTAGGTTGAAATATGATTAAAAAATGATAAAAAGTTGAAAGTAGAGAAATTCGATTGTATTCATATAAAAATATACATTGAAGGTATGCAGTGAAAAACAACTTCAGTAGAACACGCAAGCTGCTATCGAGATTTCGGGCTGATATAGCTAGAGTAACGGCAACTAGTAAGGGTCATTGATGCATTGGTGTTCACGCGGAGAGACTTGACATTCCCTTCAACTCCCACTAACGTAGCTGTTATAACTCGAACACAAAGGAAATAGTGATACACTTTATATGTATGTGCTTGCCCATCACTAGCAAGATGTAGACTTAGTACACTGATTAAGCCCTTCTTCGACAACCTACAGAAACTTTCATCTATACGGATCACCGATATACTTATATTCCTTAACTGAACTGAATGGCTCTGAGGAAACATAACTCATTCATCCTGACCCACATACTAAAACGCACGCGAATTTGAGGCAGTGGTATCAAAATGGCTCAATAGAGTTAATTTGATACCGCCCGTAGCTGTATCACAAAAAATACCCCTAGGGGTATTCTCGCTGTCTTGCAAAACCCTTGCAAGGTGTAAAAATTGCAAAAGTTGCAGAATCTTGCAACCCGTGCAACGACACAACAACAAAATACAAGCGATAAAAGTTTTGCAATTCGTGCAATCTGTGCAACAGTGATACCCATGTTTTGAGTGGACGTGCAACCTTACACTCTGATTGAGAGAAATTTGTTAATTATAGTTCGTGTGCGTCAGAGTGAGTATTTAATTTTTTTTTTTCACCTGTTCGCGGCATTTCTTTTAATATTCACAAAATTTGTGATTTTGTGCGCTCTCGCAGTGTTGCGTATTTCAGTATTGCAAGTTTGCATTTTCACAAATTTTGCATCTTTGCTATACTGCGAGAATACCCCTATTGTTCTTTTGCTTGCACGTTTTTCTTAAATGAAATGGCAATTGTCACTTTTTACGGCAAAATAAATGGTCGGTTCAATTAAATTGCCGTGAAAACTATGTTTCCGCATTGATTGATAGATTTTCCGCAGCGAAGCATAGTACAGTTTTGACGAAAAAGTTGTGAAATGTTCACGGTTGTTTCACAGGTGTCATTCTTTGTATGGAGATTTGAGTGGAATTTCACGTGAAGCCGAACAGAGTACTTTGCTTTAGGGAGAATATTCTGGACATATTGTACAATGTCATAAGACAAAAACAAAATTAGTTTTCAAACCGACCCAACCCATTAAAACACATTCATTTTTAGAATTTAAGTTAAGTTTTTATAAATAGTATTTTATTAGTATTACAAAATACTTCAAAAATTGTTTTCAGTTGTATACTTTTTCCACCAAAACATGCATGTTTTACAATCAAGATTGAAAATGCAATTTTTTTTTTTCACACAATGAAAATTTTCCCCAAAACTTCACTTCGTTATAAAAATAACCAATTGGGGCAAGCCTTAAAGTTCGTCCTTTTTTAATGGAGCTCATTTCCGAAAGTATAAAACACACAATTTCTGACACCTTAGGAAGAAAAACTAGAGCCTATATATGAAAAAATCGTTTGAGTCTCTCGCCACCAAAAAACCGATGAAATTTCCTTTAAAATAGTCATTTTTATATCGTCATATTTAACACTAACATAATAACCCAAATTTCTGACAATTTCGAAAAATTTTTATGAAACAGATTCGGGAAAATACGATGGAAAATAATGAATTGTAAATTTTTGCTCCAGTTTCGAAAATCAATCGGAATCATTGTTTTACTGAATCACATGACTTCACTATAAACTTAATTTCTGCAGAGCTTGGGTTCATTTGTGTTTAAAAAATTATTACAAACAAAAAAGAACGAAAAATAAAAATTTATGAGGAAATTCCTGTGATCATTTCGCTAGCGAGGGACTCGACCGCTCTTTCTCAAATTCAGGCTTTCTTTTGTATTCATTTTGAATTAATTTTCATCCAAATATTTCAAGTCGTTTTAATGGGTTCCATGCTAGAAGTTGAAAAGAGAACTCAAATCGAAGCCCTCAAGTGGTCAGAATCAGTCTGAAGGAAAAAAACATGAAAAATTTAGTAAATTATGCACTAACTAGTATTGATTTGAAATAAACATTTGGGTTTTTACACATTTGATAAGATTTGTGATTGCTTTTCATATGAATCACTTCGATTTAATCCTATTTTGCTAGGCACAACATTAATTTTTGGGGGGTTGAGGGCTTAAGCCCCAAAAACCCCCTTTGGTTGCGCTAATGATGTAGTGAAAATCTGAGTTCTGGTCTTAAAGCCGAGATTTAAACTTATTAAGCTTTTGAAGTTTATGAATTACTTATTTGAAACTAATTTTGAGCCTTAAGACTCTGTATTAACAAGTAAAGAAAATCTAAAGTCTGTCTAGTCCGACTATGAAATGCCCTAAACCTAGTTTTTCAAAATACAATAATTGTATTGAAAATAAGCGAGTCCGTGGGCGGATGAAGCCCATATTAATACTCAATTTTGATGAAAAATTTACGAATACTAAGTTCTATTCCTGTGACTCACATATTAATACTCTTATAGTGTTTTCGGTATTGTGGGTTGTGTGGGAGGTGGCCGTATTCATGGATGGATTACGCCCAATTTTTTAATACATCTTAGTTCTGATATAAAATGCATACATAACAAATTGTATCTCTGTAGGGCAAATATATGGTTATTTATGAAGTTTTCAGTTTTATCGGTTGTATGGGAGGTTGGCGTGTCCAGGGTGGATGACGCCCATTTTTCAAGAACATATTTGTTTTATTATAAAATACATACGTATCAAATTTTATCTCTATAAGATTAATAGAAGCTTATTTATTGAGTTTTAAATTTTAGAGTTGTATGGGAGGTGGGCGTGTCCGTAGGCTGATGACACCCATTTTTCGAAAACATCTTTGTATTGATATAAAACAGATGCATACCATATTTTATTGCTGTAGATTAACTATGAGCTCATTTATGCAGTTTTATATTTTTGCATTGTATTGTAGGTAGGCGTGTCCGTGGGCGGATTCCAAAAACATTCAATACTGAAAATTCTTGTTTTCATGTGACAATGTGTACCAAGTTTACCATGTGTACCATGGAATTTTCTCAACTCCTTCTTCTTATCCTGTGTTTATGAAAAAACACACAGCCGGACGGAAGGACGGACATGGATAGCTAGACTCACGTGATGACGCTGAGCAAGAATATATATACTTTTCTATACCGGACTCGCTTCGTTGTATGCGTTCAAACGTTTGTACAAAGTTAATTTACCCTGACCTTTCAAGCTTAAGGTATAAAATCTGAATGATTTGCATATATAAATAAAATTAGAAAACTGAACAGAAATAATCAAAAATTGGAACTCAGATGCACTAAATACCAGAAAAAATTTACGACTTATTTCCATCTTTTCGGGTATAAAGCTCACTTCTACAGTTGTTGTCGGCCACACAAACAAACTGTGTGTCACACTTGTGTCTATTTGTATAATGTTGATCCTATTAAATTAGTCAATACTGGAAAATTGCAGTTTTGAGTAGCTTGCATGTTACTCGAATAGTTGTTAAATTAACCTTTTGAATATTTCTGAGTTGCGTTCCACGTAGTGTTGAAATAAATTCTTGTAATTTCTGTTTTTTTTTTGTTTTTTTTTGTTTGGTTTCTTTATTTTGTATTATTTAAGGAAACCCACAATAAAAGGCAGCAGAATGAAGAGAAAAATATTTCGACTTTATATTAAAAATATCGTAATTCGCGAACTACCGAAAAATTTCCATAATATTTTTTCTGTTTGTTATATTTTTAATGGTTGATTTTGTTTTTTGTTCTTTTGGTATGTTGGTTGCATGCAAAGTATAAATATTTATTTACATAACCAGGCCTTCTCACATGCATGTGCAAGTGGTAGTCGCAAAAAAATAACATATAAAACATGTGAGAAGAACTATAAGCGGTCAATAAGGAAAACGAATCAGATTTGTTTTACCTAATTTTGTTGCAATGAAAACAAAGAATATGAAAAAATTTTTAAATTATTTCTAAAGAAAACTAAATAAAAATGCAAAATAATAGAATAATAAAAATTAGGCCTTAAATTATTGCAAATTCTTGCTTTTAATAATAATTATCAATGGCTTATGAACAGTCTTCATATCTTAACATATACTTAATATACCGTTAAAAAAGCATGCATTTTCTCAATATGTTAACAGCCTACTACCGACTGTAGCGTATTTATATTTGTTTGCTTGGTTGCATAAATTAATTAATTCCAGCACTGCACGAGGCTGTTGAAATGTGGCCGGCTCTGTTGTTTGTGGAAAGAAATGGCTTGATTGGCCGTGGTAACGGTGACTTTTTACAGTTGTTTATCCTTTCGCGTCATTTATTTACATTGAGAATATTTCAGCCTTTTCCTACAAACGAACGAATGAACTAAGAAAGAGTTGTTGGCATGCAGCAAAATAATGCAGAAAATTTTAAATTTCTTTCGAATATCGCTATGATAATATTGGTTATTTAAACTTATGATGAAGTGGAAAATATTATGGTTTCTTATTGCAAAAATTCCTGTGTGAGTTGCATGAGCGGTGAAATCAACAAGATTTATAAATTAACATGGCACTGTTTCGAAAAAATTCATCAAGTGTAAATTTTCAATTAAAAAGTTTTCATATATAAATAAATAAATAAAAAATATAAAAACAAAAAAAAAAATAGATACGCAACATTTTTAAATTGCATAATACGCCGTTAGTAAAGGTTGAATTCAAAAATCGAACTTAGATAACTATTTTAGACCTCAGAAAGGTGGCAGCCTTTGTAGCGTACTAATTCGTACCTCAAAGTATGAAAAATTACGAAATTTTGTATATTTCGCGCTGGTTGGGTTTTTCATTTAATCATACAAGTTCAACTTCATTCGCATAGGAATAAAACATGACAAACAAATTACAAAAAACCCATGTCTTTCGTTCATTGTCAAAAGAACTAACGTCGATTTTTGCCTTATATCGAATGTTAAAAAAAAAATATATTAAATTCAAAATTTTTGAATAGATTTAAAGCATAAGTTAATTTGTGAGATTCAATTTTATAAAGTCAGTTCATTCTCAAATTCAGCAAGTGGTTGCAGAAAAAGCTTCAAAATGACGAAGAAATGGCGTTCTGCAATCTTTGTAACCTACTATGGTTAGGACACTCTACTACCACCAGACATATTGGAATCCTGAAGGCAACTATCAACACTAGACCCATTGCAGTTGCCATAAAAAAGTCAAGGACAGAGGTGAAGCGAGCTGAACTTAAAAACTAGTAGGTCTTCTGGCTGTTTATAATTTGTCTTTAAATCTTATGGATAGTCTCAGCCCAACACTGAAGGAATCAATCCGGGATTCTGAGACAGTGAAGGATTTGGTAACCACAAATTGTTGAACTTATAATAACCAGATTTTCTTAGCGACGACGCACGTTGGGAAACAAAAATATTTAATCAAAAATTTCACTAAATATATCACCTTACTTCAAACAAAAGTGAAGCTAAATGAAATTTTCAACAATGAATTACAAAAAAATATACTTTAAATTTGTAAGCCTTAAAGTTTGGTCCTGTGACAAAATAAGGAGATGTACTTCCTTGAAATACCATAAATTTTAAGAAAATATAAAAAATAATCAATTTTCTTTCATATGCAACTTCCACAGGTAATCGCGGGTAATGATCAAAACAATGGACATGAAAATATAAAGCTTTATAAACAAATGGTACAAAATCTGTTTGCTACTTGTTGCAATCTTGTTTGTTATTCTGTGTATAATAAAAGCCTTAAAATGCTTTTTATTTTTTTTTAAATTTTTTTTTCATTTGTTTTTCAATTGGTTTTTATAAGTAATATCAAATAATATATTGATAATCAATTAAGCTATCAAAATTCTTAATTTCATGACTTAAAAAGATAAGCATCAACACTTAAAACTTTAAAATGCTTGCGCTACACAGTGCACATTAGGAAATTTGGCCCCATTTTGAGGCCAAAAGTCAATTTTTCAACTTGTTTCAACCTTTCTATTTTTAGTTTTATTTAGCAGGACATACTCCAAAGCATACAAATGTAAGCTCTGTTTTTAGAAAATGTGTTTTACCACTGCTATGGTACATCCCAAACATGTTGTTTCGAAATGAGTTAAAAATCAATTTTTTTTATGTTGTTTTTTATATCGTGTTCAAATAGATGTACCTCAAAATCTAACAGCAACTTAAGATAACTAAAAAAAGGAAAAAACTAGTGATGGTTTCTTAAATAATACACTCTAAGAAAAAATGGCGAGATTTCACTACAATTATTGCTGGCAACACTTTAACAGCATTTATTGTAGTAAAATCTCACATCCCGAAAATGAAAATATTTCACGCTATAAATGCGTGATGTCTCTCTTCTGCTATAATTTCTCTCTCATAATATTATATCGCTCCCGCTCTTTAAAAGATTAAAAAACCGCCAAAAATGCGTTTTATCGCTCATGATTTTTCTATTTTGCTCTTTTTATGGTTTCCAGCGTGGTACTTAGAATCTATAACGTAATAAGATCATATATTTGGAAATTGCAACGTGCAATTAAAAAAAGGAAAGAAAACAAAATTAAGTTTAGGGTACACAATTTAATATATAATTTTTATTAACAAATAAATTAAAATGAATAATATGAAAACTATTGAATATTAAAGAAATATTACAAAGAAGAACATAACATAAGCTTATATATAAGAATATTTTATAAGCACAATTTTTGCTGATCAATTTAATTTTTTTTTAAATATTTTTAGACAATTCACGATTGCTAAATCTTTCACAAAATTCAGTTTGGGCTGGAACACTTATTTAAAAAAAACTTCGAGCGTTTCGCACTCAAATTTGTACGAAATTGTATAAATTTATATATATTTATTATTAAAACTGAACTTATTTTAATTACACGTTCTTGTTAATATGGTACCGCATGAGATGCTGAAATCAAACTGAAAAAATAATGTATCTGTTTCAAAATTGCTCGTAAAATATCACTGAAGAAACGTTTTATGAATTGGTGAGCGAAAAAACGCTAAAGTAGCGTGAAAAAGAGAGAAAATTGAGCTTTTTACGAAAAACACGCTTCATTTTATAGCTGAATTGAAGGATCCCGTTGCGTTGCGTGTTATTTATTAAAAATCGCAAATATACGCGTGAAATTCGACAGCAATTATTGTAGTGATATTTCAATCAATTTTTAGAGTGTACATCAATTAATAATTTCTATTAAATTGAATGTTTCTGATAAAAAGTGAATTTATTATAATTGACCTTTACAAGAAATTGTGCAGTTTTTAAAGAAAACTTTAGTAAGAGTTTAAAAAAAGAGATTAAAGAAAAACTCATCATACATCGACAGAGCAATCATTTATGTGTTATTGCCACAACATCTCATATTGCGATTTTGTGCGATATTAAAAAAAAATAATTTTTCTAACCTTAAAATTGCAACGTTTATTGAACTTTTTACCGCCTATCTATAGAAATAGTGGGCGTGGCAACTCAATTTTGGTATTGGAAGCTTAATAATTCGAGCCCAAGTGCTGGATCAAAATTCAAGCTGATAATTCAACTCTATACCTCCCACCTATAAAAAGTGGCCGTGGCAAGTATATTTTTGTTAGGCAAGCTTAATACTTCTTACTTAAGTAAAGGATCAAGTATTAAGCTGATACTTCAACTTTTCGAATTTTGGCCACAAAATAGGGTAAAATTTCCCATAGTGCAGTGGACTGTTTAGCCTGTGTAGACGGAATAAAATCTGTTACTCGAGTTTGAATGCACGGAATGCAATTATTTTGCATTATTTTAATAATTTAAGACCTCTTACACTTTAAGAAATAAGTTTAAGCAGTACCCGACAATGAATCAACCAGTTTTAATGTTATAACGATTAATCACGAAAATTCAGCTAAACCGGAAATGCAAAAACAAAATATGGATATAATAATAAAAATATGCATTTTGAAGATAATTATACAAAGTCAAATTTGGAAATTAAACTTAAGAAAAATGTAGAAATATATAAAAAGCAAGCGTGACGTACACGACATACTGTGTGACGTAAGCGACACGTACGAACTTAAACTATTTTATTGGTGTTTTTATACCCTAAACCTGAAAGGTCAGGGTATATTAACTTTGTGCAAACGTTTGTAACGCATAGAACGAAGCGAGTCCGGTATAGAACTACTGTTACTGTTACAGAATTGCAAACAGAATTGCAAAGATTCCTAGGTATGGTTAATTATCTGGGTTCTTTTATAAATAATTTGTCAAATAAAAATAAAAATTTGAGGAATCTTTTAAAGAAAGACATACATTGGCATTGGAATGATATTCATGAAAAAGAATTCAATGAGTTGAAGTTAGAAGTTACTAACGCACCAGTATTAAAGTATTTTGACAATAAAAAACAACTAATAATGTCAGTTGATGCTTCAAAATTTGCTGTTGGCGCTACAATTTTGCATGAAAAGAATCCCATTGCGTTTGCGTCAGCTTCACTAACAAATGCTCAAATCAATTATGCGCAAATAGAAGAGGAGTTATTTGCAATTCTTTTTGGCTGTGTGAAGTTCCATCAGTACGTTTATGGCTTAAAAGTTATAGTAGAAACTGATCACAAGCCATTAGTTTCATTGTTTTCAAAACCATTGTACAAAGTACCTGCTCGTCTGCAGCGTTTCATGTTAAGATTACAGTGCTATGATTTAAAAGTTGTCTATAAGCCAGGTAAATTCCTATTTATAGCGGATACACTCTCTAGGGCCCCTTTAAAAGAGACAACAGGAATCGAATTTGAGAATGAGCTTGATTTGCATTGTAATTTTCTTATATCGCAAGTAGCGTTATCTGATGCTCATTTCGCAGATATTCAGAAAGCTACTCAGGAAGATGAAACCTTAATGAAAATAATATCATATGTAAGAAATGGATGGCCAGCGAACAAAAAGCAAGTTGATAAAGAAATTATGCCATATTTCAATTCAAAAGATTACATTTCAATCGTTAATAAAATGCTTTTAAAAGCGAACCGAATTATAATTCCACAAAGTCTTAGAAAAAAAATGTTGTCTTATATTCACGAGGGCCATATGGGTATACAGCGCTGTCAAAGTTTGGCACGAAATTCAGTATACTGGCCTTGTATTAATCATGACATTTTTAACGTAGTGTCAAGTTGCGAAACGTGCATGAAGTATAGAAATGCAAACCCAAAGCAAGAACTTATGAGCCATGAGGTAGTGAAAATTCCGTGGTATAAGTTAGCCTGTGATTTCTTAGTTTGGAATAAAAAACTTTACCTTTTAGTTATTGATTACTATTCAAAGTATATTGAAATCGAACTTTTAGCTAATGGATCAGCAAGTAATTGTGTGATAGCGAGACTTAAATCTATTTTCGCCAGGCATGGAGTTCCTGCTTTTTTCGTATCAGATAATGGCCCACCTTTTAATTCGAATGAATTTAAGGATTTTTGCACTAATTGGAATATCAAGCATATTACATCAAGTCCCTATCTTCCAAGATCCAATGGCCTTGCGGAAAAAGGAGTTCAGATTGTAAAACAAATGCTTAAAAAATGTCAAGAAAACAATACGGACCCATATACTGCACTTTTGCATTACAGAACAACTCCCAAACACAAAATGCCTAGTCCAAGTGAACTGTTAATGTCTAGAAAACTGCGTACTAAAGTTCCGGCAATTTCAAAGAATTTTGAAACTAAAGTTATTGATAGGGTCAGTTATGAATTACTTGCTAAAAAGCAAAAAAAGAATCGGCTACGTTATATAACAGAACAACTAAAAAATTAAAACCAGTAGAAGTAGGAGAACATGTTATGTACAAGAAAACACCTGCTTCAACATGGTCTCCAGGTGTAATTTTTGAAAAATGTCAGGAACCTAGGTCTTATGTAGTTAAGGATGCAGAGGGAACTTTATTAAGAAGAAATAGAGAACACATCTTGAAAAAATCCATACAAGAATCAGAAAAGAATAGTCAAAATAGTGATAACAAAACTTTAAATATTGATAATGAAACTCAAGACACACTAAATTGTAGAGAAAATCAAAATGTACCTGATGTAAATGCTGAAACAGAAGAAGAAATTGTTAATTGTAATAGAAAGTATCAAAATAAAGTACTAACTCAAAACACTTCAAGTCCCCAAAATACATACGTAACTAAGAGAGGAAGAAAAGTAAATCCACCAGATAGATACTTAAACCATTACTAAATATGTATTTAGTATTCTATATTATTTTATGTATTCTATATTATAAGTTTCAGGAATGAAATGAATTACACTAATTTTATTAAAAATTGAAATTGTAACTTAACGTATTTTATAAGTGTTTCTACATTTATAATATAAATATGTATTCTATATTATAAGCTTCAGGAATGAAATGAATTATACTAATTTTGTGAAAAAAAAAAAAAAAAAAGGAAGATGTTGTGTAAACTTACCAATTACATATTGATAACATTTCTACTACTTACTTAGAACTTATACTACTATATTTATACTACTTATACTTAACTACTTATTTACCTTAGAATTGCAATCCTGTACTATTATACGAGTAGATTTAATCAACGAGTTGAAATAAAGGCATTATAAAAATGACTGCAAACACAACAAAGTATATATATTCTTGATCAGCGTCACCACGTGAGTCGAGCTATCCATGTCCGTCCGTCCGTCCGTCCGTCCGTCTGTCCATCTGTGCGTTGTCCGTATACACAATTGTTGAGATAATTGGATCAAACTTGGTACACATGGTCACATGGACCCAAGGATCTGCACTGTTGAATATTTTTGGAATCCGCCCACGGACACGCCTACCTCCCATACAACGCGAAAATTGAAAACTGCATAACTCAGCTCATAATTAGCCTACAACAATAAAATTTGGTATGTATGTGTTTTATACAAACACAAAGATGTTTTCGAAAAATGCTACAGAGCTATAATTTAGCACGTATGTTTTTTATGACAAGACAAAGAAGTTTTTGGAAAATGGACGTAATCCGCTTACGGACATGCCTACCTCCCATACAACCCAAAAAGTTTTAAACTCAATAAATAAGGTTATGTTTGTCGTAGAGAAATTATATTTGGTATGGATGTATTTTATACCAAAACTAAGGTGTTTTCAAAAATTGGAAGTAGTCCTTCCATGAATCCGCCCATCTCCCATAGCGAAAGCACAATAAAGGCATTAACTGTGAGCTACAGGAATAAAACTTGGTATGTGTAAATTTTTCATCAACATTTAAATGCATATTAAATATAGGCTTCATCCGCCCTTGGAGACGCCCATTTACAATAAAAATTTTTTGTTTTTGAAAAGTGGGTTTAGGGTATTTCATAGTCGGCGTAGACCGACTTTAGACTTTCTTTACTTGTTTACTTTTAATATTATTGTTTCAGCATCCATGTTGTATCTTTGTGTGTGAATTTCGTCTCCAATGCACTGCAGAATGTGAAAGTTTATATATCTGTGATGGTTTGCATAGACATCCATGGGGATTTCTCATTGGCGTGTCACTATTAAAAAACTCTGTATCTCGGTGAATATTGACACTAGAGTACTGAAATTGAAATGAAACAGGGGTAGGAAGATTCAGTACAACGTTCGACGAAAAAGTGGGAAGGATTATCCATAGGGCGTGGCACTTGAACAAAAGTACTTTTTTTTCAATTAAAATTCATACTAGGGTGCTGAAATTCGGTGAAGGTGTGGGTAGAATTATTACAAATCACGATTAAGAAAGTTGGTGGGACTCAAATAGGGGCGTGTCACTATTAGAAAACTCTGTAAGTTGGTTTATATTTTTTCAAGGGTAGCTATTTGGTAAATTGATACATTTTTCAAAATATCTCTAAAACTGCTAAAAATTTAGATAAAAAATATATATTTTTGATAAAAAATTTTCTATAAAGTTTTTAAAAAGAATTTTCCACCATATAAAAAACAATTTTTAAAATTTAAGAGAGGATAAAAAGTTACAGTCTCAAAATATGTTAAAATTTTAATATTTTTCAGCTTTGAAGGGACATATTTCGCAAACTAAAAAAGATAATTCAACTTTGGGTTCACAAATTGAAATAACTTATATTTTAATTATAAAAAATTTAAATACGATCGAAATCCGTCCCCGCCTTTAAAAGATATAGTGCAATTATTGAAAAAAGGAAAAATTTTCAGATTTTTGCCTATAACTCCTAAGTTCGAACTGATGATGAAAAACGAATACCATTTTTAAAATCTGCGTTTATAATTCATCTAGAATTGATAACACTTTATTCTGCAACTTTTGTTGTTTTTCCATATTGTCCTTACGCAAAAACTTCCATTAACTGTGTGACGTACGCGACAAACAACTAGCTGTTAATTTTAAATACATTAAAAATGAAAAACTCTGGAGATTCAGTAGTTTGACAATTGTTGACACTTTGTCTGTTTAGTAGTGATGTGAAAAAATTCCACCTTCACTGTTACTCTAGTGATGACAATATATATCTTTTAAGCGTGACGTACACGACATTAATTTGCCAATTATAATGTTATCGATTTTATTCAAATGAAACAATTCCTTGTAGAAATGAAGGTTGTGATAGTAACAACACGATATGCGGTATTGAATTAAATCATTTACAGAACACTTAGTTACATATATCAAAAGAAAAATTGAGAAAAACTTTGAGTAAATTTTTAGCATTGATCTCTTTGACGATATCATAAGTATATATATATATATTTATCATTGCAGTGATGAGCCAGAAAAAAGATATTGTACCATAAGGGACTTAACTCATGTAGGTTCACTGCCATGTTGTTAAGAATTAGAAATTTTGCTTTTTTTGTTTTTGCTAAAATATACCGCTTTTCGTGGAATGCCCCTACAGAGGTCAAAGACTTGCTGAATACATCGAAATATAAAAATGTTTATACAAAATAATTCACAACTATTTAACAATTAGGTTTTTCACAACTTGAAATAAGCAGTTGTATTGTTGTATTCATATTTTCGTCTTATTCACATTGTTTTCGTTTTCTATTTGAAATATAAAACAAACGTTGGAGCTCAAAAAATAATTTTCTTTCTTTCAAATAGAAAACAAAAACAATGTGAATACGATTTGAATTCTAATACATCGATATATCTGCGTATTTCAAGTTGTGAAAAACCTAAATGTTTTCATTGAAAAATAGAAACTACATAAAACACAAGAAAAGAAAAAAATTGTCTAAAAGAAAATATTTTTTCAGTGTACAAAACTTTTTCTACTGCCAGCAGACCGATTCTGCTTTTCAATAAAAGTGAGTAACCTCTCAAACAAATCTGATCAAATATATACTGGTTGTTTGTAAAGTTGCATTATGGAGATAAATATTAAAAAATTTTTTTTTAAGTGTACCTATTTTCAAAAAAACACATATATGACTATAAAGCGCAATGAGCAGACATGAATTTTTCATAATTTTATGGCATTTTGCTAATTTTGTATACGTTTTAATTTTCCTTCCATTTTAAACGAACATTTTAAATATTTCTTTTAAACTGTAGGGTATAAGTGTAGGGTGCAACAAAAAAAAAACAAAAACATATTGGCTGCTTCTAAGTAAATTCTTCTTTATATGTGCAAATTACAGCATTGTAAGTCATTTAATGTAGAAACGACAAATAATAAGCCACGTTTTGCTTCATTTTTTCCCAACGTGCGACTCCTTCTCCGGTTTGTTTTCTGGAAAAAAATAATATTTGCAATTGTCTTACAAATTAAAGAAAATACATCAAAACAATTTTTAACGCTTTCAGCCATATTCTAGTAAATTTCGCAGCACGTCCACTAGACCGGATCGAAATTTAGATTCCGCCGGTCGGGGTCTCAAAAGTTAGAGGACAGCGGTTTTAAAAAAATGCCTTTTTAAAAATAGCAAAAAATTTAATTTTTGGTGGTCAATTAGATTTATAATGCAACAAAATTTTAACAATTTTTTTAAGTCAAAATGTTAGTATGAGTAAGAAATTTAACATTAAAGAAGATGATGAAAAATAAAAAGTTACAAGCAAAAAACATGTTTTTTTTACCAAAAAGGACCTTCAGGAGAATCAAAATTGC
Source organism: Tetanocera ferruginea (assembly GCA_958299015.1). Taxonomy (NCBI): domain Eukaryota; kingdom Metazoa; phylum Arthropoda; class Insecta; order Diptera; family Sciomyzidae; genus Tetanocera; species Tetanocera ferruginea. The sequence continues at coordinate 36,462,870 of OY282641.1, forward strand.
TTCGGCGGTTTTTCTCCGATTTGAAAAAAGTATGCATAAATCATTTTTATGAGTTCTTCTAACTTTTGAGACCCCGACCGGTCGACATTTTTTTTATCCATATAAGAATGATCCGGCCTAACGTCCACTTTTTTTAACTTTCACAGAAAATAACTGTTATAAATAAATTTACAATTGTGTACATGTACTTTCTTATTGTCAATTTCATCACACTTTGATTAAAAAACTGTTAAAAGAATGAAAACTATGATTGCGGTGCTTTAGAACGTTTTAAATAATGAGTTATAATCATAATTTTTGAGGTCAGTCGTAAAAATAATCCGACCTAACAGGGAAAATAAAAATTGCGAAAAAAATCTGTTGGTAAAAATCTTCGCGCTTCTTAAAATTTCCATCAACCGCAGACTCCACCTTTTAATTTTTGTCAAATATTTTTTCACCAAACCATTTTATTATTTATTTTTTGCCAAATATGGCCAATTTTCTTAAATTTCATTACTCAAACGCTGCAATAAGGTCGCATAATTCCCGCCGTTGATTGTTTTTCTTTTCTGGAAATAATCAAAGACGTTTATCTCAAGCGCTTCCAAAACAACTGACGCTATGTCTTTGACTGCATATGGAACGGTCATTGACTTCTTTGATTATCACTTTTTTTTCTCTCGTGCATTTTCAGTTGACCTGATCAACATCTAATACCATTTTGTGGATTTCAAAAACCAATACTGGCATTGTAACCGCATTTATCGACCAATGCGATGTTTTTTGTCACTCGGTCGGCCTCGTTTAAGCTACTGCTCAATATTTTATTGTTGTAAACGGACATAATGGAACCTTGTACCACTTTATTACTGGTTGAACAGAGACCTTTCAAATGAAAGTTTGAAAACTTTCATTGCTGCTAACAAAGTAGTGTTGTGCAACCACACTACAAATTTAAGCTTTAAATGGTTGATACATTCTATCATAGTCATTCATTTAAAAAAAGAACAACCACCACCGTCGGGTACTTCTGTGTAATCTCTCATATAATGTTTTCAATTCTGTCATATTTTATTGTTTGTACATCATTTTGGCTAATTAGACTAAAAAATTATTTTATAATAATTATTATTTTTTCATCGTTATACCTGTATATAATATTTTGATATATTTTAAAACTATAAATCCCTATTTTTTTTTTAAGAATGTTGTGCACGGTCAGATAATTTTTAAAAGGCTTTTGTTTTGTTATTCGGTCGATATCTTTTTTCGTAGCAAATTATAGATCCCATTCCGTCACTACCCACATGTATTATTATTAAAAAATATTGCTAAGCAAAAAATTATTACACATGATTTGAGCTGAGTTCTTGCATCCTTAACAGAATAAGCCTATATAAACAAACTTCAATAAAAACCGTTAGTTAAAGAATAATGCTTACACAGTCCCATCAAACAAAGTCAATAAAAACATGCAATAAAGATCAGCAAATAAAAAACGGCCAATATAAGTATTGCCTCATAATTTTTATTTGTGGACATAAATGTACACCAAAAGAAAATCGACCATAAAAAGCAATAATTGGAAACGAATTTATTATTTGTAATCAAAATGTCTGTCATTTTTTGTTGTTTTAAAATTATATTTCTTACACATACATACTTTTATGTAGCTAGCACTTATTTTTTTCAATAGATAGAAATATTATTTTTGCTGATGTAATTCGTAACAAATTTTCGTGAGTGTCTCAAGCCGTAAATTTTGAAAGTTTTAAAATGTTCAGGAAGCCATGAAATTTTGCTGCTAACGCCAATCATTTCTCATATTAACATTTTTGATAGAACGTGTTTACTCAGTGCCACCAACTTAGACTTCAATAAAGGCTCTCTACCATATAACAAGTATATGAAAAAGAACAAGATTGTTGTTTTTTTTATTTTTTGTTACTTTGCCAGCTATCCTTTTTCTGACCAAACGGATTCATTAGTTCTCACAAAACATTTCTTCCGCCCTTTGAAGTCCAGCCGACCAATTGGCTGATTTTGTCGGCCACTGATTGACCAAATTCCAATTGAAATTCATCTTGTATGCGCTGTTTTTTGTGTGAACTGAACTCTTTTCAATCATAGTAACAAAAAAAAAAAATCAAAAAAAAACCAATCCTTAGTCTCTTATTTGGCAACTTGCCTTGCCGACATGCCTACAGACATGATGTTCATCCTGGTCACTTGATTCAATACCCATATTATTGGTATTCACATCATGCACAGTGGATAGATGAACGTTAAAAGAAATTCGAAGCAGTTTTTCATCTTCAACGCAAAAAAGTAAAAGAAAAATCTTTCATTTGACTGAAAAGGCTTAAAGCGTAAAATCTGATAATTGTTTACTGTACTTTTTATTACAAATGCAGTGTTTTTAATTTTAATAAGATATCTGAAAAAGAACGTCTCTTAATTGTTGAAATCGACTGCGATGACGATGACATAATTATAAAATTTAAAAAGAATAGATTAAATTTAAAGAGATCTTGATTTTCTGGCCTAGAGAAGAAAAAGAAACTTAAATTCAGAAAAGCTTAAATGAGTTGATATCAAATTGACATTTTAATGACCAATAAACTAATTAAAATATATGGTACATTTAACTAAAATTTAAATAAATATATTAATTTTTTTCTTTTAAAATCCTTGTTATTTACAAAAAACAGGTACATTTTCCTTACTTATTTAAGATTTTATTTTATCCTTTTTATACCTTTAACCTGAAAATTCCGGGTATATTAACTTTGTGCAAACGTTTGTAATGCATAGAGCGAAGCGAGCTATCCATGTCCGTCCGTCCGTCCGTCTGTCCGTCTGTGTGTAGTCCGTATACACAGGATAAGAAGAAGGAGTTTAGATAATTGAATGAAACTCGGTACAGATTGTCACATAGACCCAAGGATTTGACTTTTGAATATTTTTGGAATCCGCCCTCGGACACGCCTACTTCTCATACAACGCAAAAATTGAAAACTGCATAAATAAATTAACCTACATTAACAAAATAAGGTATGTATACGTTTTTCTAAGAACAAAAATGTCCTTTAAAAATGATTGTCGTCCGCCCACAGACACTCCCACTTCCCATACAACCCACAAATTTAAAACTCAATCAATAAGCTCATGTTTAACACACAGAGATAAAATTGGGAACGTATGTATTTTATATCAAAACAAAGATGTCTTCGAAAAACGGGTGTCATTCGCCCACGGACACACCTACCTCCCATACAACCAAAAATTAAATGCTCAATAAAAAAGCTCATGACTTAAAAAAAACTCATGTTTAACCTTTAGAGGTAAAATTTGAAACGTATGTATTTTCAATCAAAACAAAGATGTCTTCGAAAAACGGGTGTCATCCGCCCCAGGCCACGCCCACCCCCATACAACCCAAAAATTTATAACTTAATAAATAAGCTCGTGTTTAGCCTACAGAGATAAAATTTGAAACGTATGTATTTTATATCAAAACAAAGATGTCTATAAATGGGTATCATCCACCCACGCCCACGCCTACATCCCATACAACCCAATAATGGACAACTCAATAAATAAGCTCATGTTTAACCTACAGAGATAGAATTTGAAACGTATGTATTTTCTATCGAAACAAAGATACCCACGGCCACGCCCATACAACGCAAAAATTGAAAACTCAATATATAAGCATACATTTAACCTACAGAGATAAAATTTGGTATGTATATATTTTACAAAAAAACTAAGATGAATACAAAAATTAAGCGTAATCCGTCCTCGCACACGCCCATCTCCCATACAACCCACTATAGCGAAAATACTATAAAAGCATTAACATGTGAGCTACAGGAATAAAATTTGAAATTTTTATAAATGTTTGTAAAGTTTTCATCAAAATTGAAATGCATTAAAAATATTTGCGTAACCCGCTCACGGATACGCCCATTATGCATTTTGAAAAAGTAGGTTTAGGGTATTTCATAGTCGGGCTAGACCGACTATAGACTTTCTTTACTTATTTTTCATAACCAATGTAAAAATCAATTGGTATTCTTCTGGCTTAAGGCTGAGATAAGGCGTGATTAAATTAAGAATTGCTAGAAATCAATTTTATCTAATCCTGATTTATTTTTGTTTTTCTTTTTTTTTTTGTTAATTTTTCATTGGAAAAGTATGATGTTTAACTACCTTTGTTTAAAATATTTGAAATTACATTCATAAATTGGTGTTGATAAGATACAAAAAATGCTACTTTAGATGATAGTTTTTGAAAGAATAATTTTAAGTATTCTATTTGCTTGGGCTCGAAAAAAATTGGTTTGATATATTTTTTACCTCATGATATTTTATCTTATATATCTGTATCAGTTTCATTATGTAGGCATAACACTTTTTATTCTTTTTTTTTTGTGAGAAACTCAAATTTTTCCAAATTAATTTAACGAAAAGCTGTGTTTTTCAGATAAAAAACATGTAATGGCAATACAAGGTAAAATTTTTGATCAAAGCCAAAAAGAAAGCCCTTGGAATCTGGAAAGTGAGCAACTTTTATTCTTCTCAGACCAAAATGACTGACGGTTGAAGTTAATTTCTAATTTTCTACTAACATCTTAATATGTAAAGATAAGCGTCCTGCTCCGTGCTCTATATCGCTCAAACTGTTATAGTTGTTATTGCAATGATTTTTAACATGTTCGCCTGAAACATAACCTGCTCTAAAATTATGCATATGAAATCTTTGCACTTACTATTCTTTATCTTTATACTTGAAGAATATCGTAATTTTCCTCAACTACTATACATCATACATCATGTTTTGCTATTAGCAGAAATTACAGAAATTAAGATTGAACAGCAATTACTACATTCAGTGACGTGTGGTGTCAATTGGAATTTCTAGAATTAAATCACAATGTTCGGTCTTCTGATCCAAGTTTTAGCGATTGGCTACTCAAATTAGGAAACGGAGATCTTACGAATGATCATTTTGTTTGTAAAGGTTCGCTAATTAATCCTTTCAATGGCTTGGCTAGGATAATCGTGTAAAATTTTTTTGAATTAATATTCCCATCATTTAGGCTATAAAAAGTTTAATAAAACATCCTTCTGATTTTTACGTGAGCTGCTTTGCTTTTGGCAGGCTGTCTAATATAATGGACAAAACCATGATAACGATGTATTATATACCGGATACCAATTGAAATGCGTTATTTATTGTGGTATTATAGGAAAAAAATCTTTTATTAAACAGCGAAATAAAAAATGTAAGGCTTCTGTTGAGCATAAATTCGAAAATCTAACTAAGTTAAACTTAATATATCTCCCTAAAATTATATTTGTGATGTTAACACAACTTCATTTCATAATACCAAACTATTTGATTTTAGAAAAGACATTGGAAAATAAAAAAATATTTTCCAAAGTGTCCAATATAATGAACAAATCCATTGAAAGGGTTGAAGAGATTTCTGGCAATACTTTGACTCCGGATAACATCAATCGTTATTCCAAAATTGCTATCCTGCTCCCAAAAAATTCCGATGTCTAAATATTTTAGTTGGTGACCAGTGACAGATCGGAGCACAGATTAAATTGAAGACAGTGATGATAACGATAAACAAAATTACCCTGCCGAGTTTTTGAATGAATATTGTTCTTCAGGAATGCCAGTGCAAAAGTTAAACTTCAAAATTGGAAGCATTATAATACTTCTTTGAAATTTAAATACCAAAAGAGGTCTCTGTAATGGAACGCAGCTAGTTGTGAAAAACCTGAAAAGTAAATTAATCAACGCACAGGCAATGGCGAACATGAAATACTTTTCATAGCTAGAATTGATTTGGCCCCGACAAATACAGAATTGCTTTTTACTCTCCGGCGGCGACAATTTCCCGTTAAACTGGTATTTTCAATGACCATAAATAAATCGCAAGGTCAAATATTGCAAAAAGTACGAATTTTTCTAAAATAACCGGTATTTAGTCATGGGCAGCTTTATGTAGCCATGTGTAGAGTTCAGCGGGCTGATGATGTAAAACTAAGCATTATAGATGGCAAGGGACAAGGTGAATTGGTTAAAAATTCTAAAAACTTTTTTACTAGAAATGTTGTTTATATTTATGATTCCCTCCCGTCGTAGGACGGGAGGGTATAAAAGGAATATATGATCATTCAATCCATGATCAAATTGGATTGATATGCACATAACTTCAAGAATTGCTGACTATGCAATATTCACACCGTTCATATTAAAAGGTGCTAAGGGATAACTCTCTCACTTAAGGATTGACAGACATCATTGGGACTTGCTTGCATTAAACTCGGCTATATTAGCAAGACCCCACTGGGAGATTATTTTCAGCTCGTCAATAAGTAAGTCATTCATGATTTGCCTCTTTCTCTCAATATCCAAAGAACTCGGGCGTTTTTAGGTCTCCAGTAGAGCGGGCCCCACGAAAGCCATACTAACGGTCACTGAGCAATTCGCTGTGCTCAAAATAGTTCATCAAGTAAAGGCTTATTATGCTTTCCATGCCTTTGGAAACGGCTTCTGGAAGCGGCAAATTAGCACCCGCAAGTCTGATGGCTGAATTTGAGCGGCCGGCCACTTTTGCAGTCAAACAAAGGTTGTGCGTTGGGTTTGAAGCCCACCACATAAAAAACATTTCAATGAAAATTAAAAGTAAAATTATCCCCACATCTGATGACGACTACCGCAAACGAAAAACTTAAAATGATTTACGGATATGCACCTGGAATATTCGCAACCTAAATTGATATGGTGCCTCTATCCAACTAATTAAAATCTTAAAAAATTAAAAAGCTGATATCACTGCAATCCAAGAAATGCGATGAAAGGGACAGGGTTTCTTACGGCAAAGATCCTATGATATCTACTACAGCGGCTATGCGGACAAGCACGAGTTTGGATGCGGACAACATAATACGACATCACGTCCTGCGAATCACTTCTGTGAACAAACGTCTTGTCATAACCCGCTTCAAGGCTAAATTTTACAACATCAGCCTAATGTGTGCACGTTCCGAAACAAGAAAAGATGACGAGACCAAAAACACTTTCTATGAGCGCCTTGAAGTGCATACAAGTGCTGCCCCGTCATGTCATTAAAATCGTGCTTGGTGCCTTCAACGCTAAGGTGGGCAAAGAAAATATATTCGGTCCAACACTTCCAGTACTACACGTGCGCACGATCCGTGGTGCTAACATAGACTCTTATCATTATCTTGTCGCAGCCCAGTTACGCACGAGCGTGTGCGCTGCTAAGAATGCTCGCAATCCTAAACAGAGAACGCTAGACGTCAACAAGCCAGTGATGCCAACCCGAAGAGAGTAAAAATCCACAAATGCGACATAAAAAATCCGTGTTAATCCGTGTGAGCAAATTTCTATAGTTTTTTTTTTTTCAATTTAAAAACTAAAAGCTTATAAAATTTCACAATAAGTCGTTTTTATATATTGTTTGTACTTTTTTTTAAATTTGAATTGAACTTATAAAAAGTAAGAAATAATGTAAAACATAACTAAAACTGAAAATAGTTAAAGACATAACATAAAACATATTTTCTAAAAACTTAAATCACAAAAAACTTTTTTCATTTTGTAGAAACATGCGATTTTTTTATAAAAGTAAAAACATTTTAGTGGGGGGAACATTTTGGGGATTTAATGAAACTATTCAACAAAATATTTCTGAAGGTTTTGTTTAAAAATATTTAAATAGAGACTCGCTAGCAATATTAGTACACTGAAAAAAGAGCATTTTGGGACAAAAACTTAAAAATTTCTTATCTCGAGACCATAAAAAAAACATTTTGGCCATTTCAGCCCTTGAAAGGACTTAGACTAAGCTTCTTATGATCAATTGAACTCGAGACCATATTAAAAAGAATTATTTTAGAAATTAACTCATTTATTTGGCTTTTGAAAAAATTTACCCAGATTTGGTTGCGTTCTAAAAAGTGCAATTATTTTGCAATCTGAAAATTTGGTAAAATTGAAAGTATCAAGAAACAAGATAATGACCAAACTACTTATTGTTTCTTTACAAAAACTAATGGCGTTTTCGCTTCTACCAAAAAATGTTGTCTTTTCACTGCCCTTGCCTTATTTCGTGTTCGATTCTAAAGTAAGTGCAAACGGGTGAGTAATTTCTGTGTTCGTTTCTTAAAATGTCTCACTCACACAGTGCAAAAAAGGGGCATTTTCTGCCCGACGAAGCTTTCTCAGAGGAGAATGTTGCCCTGCATATCAGCTGTTCTTAAAACGGCAATATTATTAAATGCGTTCGTTAGACAAGGATGGTTACATTCGTTCATTATGTGTTGACATTTCCTGAGTAGGAAAAACATGAACTTTTACAGGGTTGCGGGCAACATTGAAAACATTTTGCACAGCGTCAAGACAAAATTTTTTTGGAGAAACGGAAACGCCATAAGTTTTTGACAATGAGCCCTAATTTTTTGGTCGTCAAAAAACTTTTATGCATCCTTTAGATTAAATCATTGCCAACTTTACATGCAGGTGCATTTTTCAGGACTGCATTTTTTATTATTTGCAAATGCTGATAACTGCAAAGATGTAACAAATTAAGAAAACATATTTTTGAGTGATACGTAAATCTTTTACCGTTCAAATTAATTTTGACATTAAAATTGGCATAAACATATAAAAAAAAAATAAAAATAGAAACATATAAAAATCCTTGAAAATCCTCGAAAATCTGTGTGCAAATCTTAAAAATCCGTAGATTTGCCTTATTTTGTCGCTGTTGTCCGTTTATCTGTGCAAGGCTTAAATATCCGTAGAAATCCGTAATTTCCGTGTAGTTGTCATCACTGCAACAAGCTTCAGTCAAAACGGACAGCCGAAGTCTTTGCTAGACTCTCACACCTGCTTCAAAAAAACCACTCATCCGATCAACGATAACAAAATCTCTCCCCTTGTTTGTTTTCCCTTTTTTTTTGTTTTTACGTTGCTCGACGCTAACATATTTTATCATCTGTTTGTTTCATTGCACTATGCTAGCTAAAAAAATTATTTTAAAGAAAGAGTGTAAGACAATGTAAGACAATCGCAGTTCCTAGCTGAGCACAAAGAGAAGGTTTGATAGCAATTTGAAGTTGAAACTCTCGTAACACAAATGCGTGAAAAGCAAACGACCAAGCAATGCGAAGCATGGTTGGCAATTTTCTAAAAAAACTTAACACGTTAATTAAATATATTTATTGTTAAATTTTCTTAAAGAAAGTCCGCCTATGTAATTCTGAAGCACAAATATGATATTTTAAAATTTTTTCATAAAAATCGAGTCCAGTAGTTTTGGAGTTTACCTTTAACTTAATATTTCCACTACAATTTTATGTAATAGTAAAGATAACTAATTGTAACATCAATAAAAACTCTAACAAAAAAAAACCTACTTCAAAATTACTACAAAGTAAAAAATAATTTTAAATTACTATTTCTCTTAATTTCTTGGCCAAATGTTATAATATATTTTATATATTTATATTTTATATTAAATATATTAATTTTGTATGATAATAAAAGCTTTGTAGTCGGCGCTAATCGTTGACATAAAATCATGATATTTTTACCATCCCTCCTCTTTCGCAGTGAAACCAGTGAAACCATATTTAATAATTTTGCTTTATATTTCTAGTGGTTGCCTAGAAAAATCAAGCGTTTCACATTCGAGAAGAAAAGGATTAAAGTAGTTTCAATATTAAGTGAGATGCAATGTTTTTCTAATAGTGGCACGCCTCTCTGTTGAAACTAGCCTACTTTCTTGATCGTTTTTTGTTATAGTTCTACCCACTCTTGTATCGTTTTCAGTAGCCCAGTGTAAATATTGACTGAGATATAGTGTTTTTTTCTAATAGCGACACGCATCTTTGTCGCCCACTTTTTCATAGTGTTTTCAATAATTGTACCCATCTTACAAATAATTTTATTACATTTTTGTCGATATTATACAGTTTTTTTTCAAACACTGCTGCACCTCATAGTCGAATAACGCCTAATTCCTCGGTAGTAATTTGTAATAATTGTGTATATTTCTGTACTTCATTTCCGTACCCTAGTGTCAAAAGTATTCGGTATTGTGTTTTCTTATAATGCCACACTCTTTGTCGAATGATACCCACTTTATTGACAAGAATTTGTAATAATTTAACATACCTTTGTATTAAATTCCAGTATCCTAGTGTCAATAGTATTCGAGATACAGTGTTTTTCTAATATTGCCAGACCCCTTTGTCAAATAACGCCCATTTAATTGACCGTAATTTGTAATAAGTGTGATAAACTCAGTACTAAATATCAGTACTCTAGTGTCAATATTATTCGAGATACAGTGTGTTTCAAATATTGCCACACCCGTTTATCAAATAAGGCTCACTTTATTGAAATTAATTTTTTGTAATTGTGTCTATCTCTGTATTGAATTTTAGTACTCTAGTGTCAATTTTATTCGAGTTACAGTGTTTTTCGAAGATTGCCGCACCTCTTTGTTGAATAACGCCCACTTAACTGACCGTAATTTTTCATAATTGTACCTACCTTTGTCTTTTTACTGTTTCTTTCAGTACTCTTGTGTCAATATTTACTGAGATACAGAGTGTTTCTTATAGTGACACGCGCCTTTATCAAATACCGCCCACTTTTATAGACGAGCACTTCTGCGTTTCACTATATGTTTTTCACTATATGTTTTTCTGTTTGTTTTTTTTTCTATTTTTTAAAACCAAACTCTTAAAATATCACCCTTTATATCAACTTATATATTTTAGTCAATATGGAATAACGGAATATTGTCCGTGTCAAAATTTAATCTCTCCCCGAATAAAAAGAATATTGTTTAAATCATGCCGTCACCGTTCGTGCAACGGTGGAACTAGAAAAAAACTCTGTACGATCAAAATGTCTTGCAAGTGCCCGTTGCACTGCCGTTGTAAGAATTGTTTCCTATATTTTGAGTTGAGCCCATCATCAACTAAACAACTGATGAAATTTCCTTCAAAATCGTTATTTTAAATCGTAATTTTTTTAAAAACTTACATACTCACCCAAATTCTTTGTGGGAATCAAATCACCAGTGAAGACGCATGACAAGGTACAAAAATTACTCCGATTGGCTTCCGAAACTTGTGGAAAATATTTTATAATTCATAATTTATATTGGATTTTCAAAATCCGGTTCATGAAAATCCCTCTTTGGAAAAGTGTCGTGAAGGCCTATTGTTAAAAAATATACTATTTCGATAGAATTAAGCATTTGCTTATTCATGCATATTGATATAATTTAAATATATCACTAGACATGATGAACGGATGAACGGAAGAAAAATCCGTAAAAAAGCCCATATTTCTTAAAATTGGATAATATTTGGCAATTAAGAGAAATTTTTATGAAACAGTTTCAGAAAATTATGATATAAATGTTGAATTGTAAATTTTTGTCTCCAGTCTAGTCAGTCGGAATTATTTTCTTACTTAATCACATGACGTTTAAAAATAGGATGAACATGACAATTTTAGAAGGAATTTCTCTTACTTTTTGGAGGGCGAGGGACTCAACCGATTTTCCTCAAATTCAAAACAAAACACAAAAAAACAAATTGGCCATGTCAGCCCTTGAAAGGACTTTGACTGAGCTTCATATGATCAATTGTGTTGTGAGTGTTATAAAATATTTGCACACAATTGATCGTGAACTGGACTTACATGTCTTATGCCGACTCCGAACGGCTAAAGTTCTGAAGAAGCTTTACATGACATTATTTACTCTCTGAGGTTTGCCAATGTCCGCAGAGGGGTGGTGACCGATCAGAAAAATTTTTTTGTTGAAAAAACTTTTCGCCGCGACTGGGGATCGAACTCGGGCTCCGAGCATGCTAAGCCACACACTTAACCTGCATGCCACAGTCACCACAAAGTAACCTCAGATTCAGGCTTTATTATTTTGTCTTACTTTTGAAATTACCAAAGTTTTTACCAAATCTTTAAGACGCCTTAGTGGGTTCCATGGTAAAAGTTGAAAATACAACTCAAATCAAAATTTTGCCTCGAGTGACCAGAATCATAACTTAACAAAAATTTGGGGTTTTCACTTATTTGATAAGATATGTGATAACCAGGGACCGAAAATAACTGTTATTTATCAATTTTCGAATGAAAAAGACACAATCAAAATATTGTCGAAGGACATTTTCAAATATACCATTATGATAGAAATGGCCTCAGCTTTACGAATAGTTAGAGCATTTTAAATTTTCGACTGATTCTATAAAAGTTAAAAATTAACTGTTATTTTTTGCCTTTTATTTTTTCAGACAAAAATAACGGTTACCTTTTACTTTTATTTTATCGGTCAAAAATAACAGTTATTTTGTGACTTTTATTTTTTCGGTCAAAAATATCAGGCAATCTTTGTTTTTTTAAAGGCCGCTTGTCCGATTAAAAAACTTTTGATACCATATGTAAAACCGATGTTCACCGATGAGACCAAAATAATGGTATATAGTTTTTTAGCCAGTAAAATGGCCTTTGAAAAAACACAAATTGCCTGATATTTTTGACCGAAAAAATAAAAGGCAAAAAATAACTGTTATTTTTGACGGATAAAATAAAAGTCAAAAGTAACTGTTATGTTTACCCGAAAAAATATAAGGCACAAAATAACTTTTATTTTTGTCGGAAAACATAAAAGTTAAAAAATAACAGTTAATATTTGATTTTTTTGATAAAAACCATAACCGGTACGGTCCCTGGTGATAACTTATTATGTGATTCACTTTGATTGAATCCTATTTTGCTTGGTACTACAATAATTTTTTGGGGGTGGGGGTGGGTTGCGCTAATGAAACTAATATTATTATTATTATTATTATTAATAATAAAATAAATTTTATTATTAAAAAATTTCTCTATTTTCGATAACAGCAATTTTTTCTTTTCCACATTTTTCACATTTTTCAAGAAATATTTATTTACTTCTAGGCATAGCTGTTAAATAATGATAAGTAATCGTATTCATTAGAAATTAGATTATTTTTCTTAAAAATTCGAAATAATTGATTAAGTACGATTCTTTTCTGTCTGGCTCAGTAATCAAACGATTACGATTAAAAATAATCATCTTATAATTACGATAACTTGAAATTATGGAAATAATCATAAAGAATCAAAAGTAATCCACAAAAAAAAGATGGATTATTTTTAAAGATTACTTATGATTCTTTTTGATTATTTTAAGAATTTTTTATTCTTAGGCTCAAATTCTTAAAATAGTCAAAAAGAATCAAAAGTAACCTCTTAAAGTAATCGGATTATTTTTGTTGATTACTTTTGATTATATTCATAATTTAAAGTAATCGTGATTATAACTTGGTTATTTTTAATCGTAATCAATTACTAATCAGAAACTTGTTACTTAAAGATTATATAATGATTACAATTTTTTTTGAAAAATAATCTAATGGATTACTAATCGTAATCGAAATTTAACAGCTATGCTTCTAGAAAATAGAAATATTTCGCACAAAAAAATTCTCATTTAAAAAGAAAAATTTATGGAAATGAAAAAATTTTCTTATATTTTGATAAAAATTCACTATCAGAAGGATTTCTTTCAATAAAAAGAAATCTTTTCTCAGAAATAAAAAGTATTTTTCTCTAAAAACGATATATTTTTATATATTTTTCGTTTTTATGGAAGCTTTTTATCATTTTTATAGAATTTTTAGTATCGCAATTAGAGAATAGCATTCTCTGGAGAAAAGCCTATACCATTTTTCTCTAAATATGATGCCTTTTTTATAATATTCCAAGAAACTTCTTTCTGAGTACGCCTGAAAGATATTTAAAAGGGCAGTAAAAAGTGAATTGGTAAGTTTTTTAATTAGTTTTTTTAAAACTTTAAAGTCATGTGTAATTTGCTCTATTGTGCGCCTCAAACAAAAAATTTTTAAGAACAAATTACATTGTCTGGAAGTCATGAAAAATGTCAAGAACGGTCAGTATAGTTGTCAACGTTAAACTAAAAATAAAATTCATTAATTATTAATAAATTAGTTTTCAAAAATTTAATATTTCTAAAATAAAAATACTAACCTTGTGTAATATTTTTTTGCTCAGCTATGGACCCAATCACACAAAAAACAATCAAGTAAAACATTTGTATATTTTTTTTGTCATAATTGTTATCATTTATTTTCAATTATGTTGGTATAACTTAAATAAATTTATATCATATTTACACTTAATATGAATAGATCGAGAAAATTTTAAGTGGTTTTTTATTGTTTTTTATTTTTTTTTATAATATTTTTTACCAGTTCTTTTGGATTTCTGCAATGAAGAGAAATCTAATTGGGCTGCAGTTTTTGTATGCATTGTTTTTGTTGTTTTTTTTTTTTCTTTAAATTTGTAATTAACTGTGTAAGAACTGCTGACCAATTATTTTCATGAAGTATTTTTTGTTTTTTTTTTTTTTTTGCTTGTAGTGTTTTTTTTTCTGCAGAATTAATTTAACTAGTCAATACATTGTTAGTTTTCAATCTTTAACATAACTTACTAGATATTAAAATTTACAGATTTTTTTAATATACATACATATAATATATGCTTAAGCTAATTATATAACAGTTATTTAAATTTTATTTATATTAGAAAAAGATTTTATGTGTAATTTTATAATTAATTTATATGCTATAGCTTAAAAGTTTAAATTTAGTGTATTTGCAATAACAACAATTTTTTGTATAAATATCTTTGTAACTTGAACAAAAAAGAAATATTTTTCGAAACTGTATATAAGCATTTATATATAACAGACACAATGATAAAAATTATGAAATAATATATTATTTTTTGGAAATATAAAAAAAGTTGTTTATTTAAATATGTTACTACTGTAAAGATTTTAAGTAGCAAGTTTAACATTATGTACTGTAAGGTACGTGTTTTTTTTTTTTTTTTTTTTTTTTTTTTTGGTATTAGCTACATTTTTACACACCTATTTTGTTTTGGTTTTATTAAATTTGTTGACTTCTCTGAAACATTTTTTTACATATTTAATGAAAATCAAGTGTTTCTCTGTGTTTGAATAGAAACTTTATAAAAAAATAAACTCTTTTGAAGATTTCTGTTACTTATGTTTAACATATATACACCTATTTTTATTCATTTTTTATTCATTTTATAATTTTCTGTTTTTTTTTTTTTTAAATATTTATATATCATTTTGGAACCAATTGTTTTGTTTAGTATACAATTTTGAGCTAAATTAAGGATGAACTTAGCAGAAAAAAACCTTGAGAAAAATTTGAAATTTTAATAATTTTGTTATTTTTTTGAGTTTGTAGAATGACCAAAAAAAAAAAAAAAAAAAATACACCATCAAAGGTGCAATTTAGCAATTTTGCATTGATTGTGATTATTTTCTCATTATGATCATCATCTCTGTTCCATGAAGACTCTGGCATAAATAGAAGACAAGACAAGAAAATAGACACTTTTTACAATAAAAGTAAATAAAACTAGTCAGCAGCTTAACAACTCCACACTGGCACTGTGTCTGAAACACTATAGAACAAATTGAAAAGTTTTTGTAAAATATGTATTTGTAATAAAATATTTTATATATTATTTTAACTTAATATTTAATTCATGCTTTTAAAACACCAATGCACGCCTAACTATTTGTTTGTTTTTCGTAGCTAACAGAATGTCTGTCATCGAAGTCTATAATTATTTTGTTCTGTTGTACTGTGTAAGCTTAATACTCAGCCAGACAATACAGCTGCTGTGCTGCAACACTCACATCAAACACATGCGACGACCAACCCACTATTTCAAACAATTTCTGTTTACATCCTCCTGCCATGTTAATACCTCGTTGATATACTGAGGTATTGTATTTCAGCTCGAACAAACTGCTTTTTTTGCAATTTAGCTAAATAAATAAGTTCAATTGAATGATTTGCCAACTATCGCTTTACACGCTATGCTATTCTCGAACTTTTAATTTAAGACAAATATTCATGCATCACCTGAACCCAAGTCAAACTAATAATGTCTGAAAATGTCTTCGTCGTATTCTTCATGATTTTCTATCATTTTCTTGACTCGTCCCTCGACTTAATTTCATTTTTTGCTCTTATCGAGTCTGTCAAGTAGTCTTAAGCCTGCTTTAGCTGCTTGTTCAATATGTTAGCCAAGTCAGCACCAAGAGTAGACAGCGACAACGAGGATGACTACTACAATGACTACAGCGACTCGAATATTGGCGTCTCTTCTTGAAAAATGCAAAAATAGCATTCATTCATTCAACGTTTTTTTTCAAATCCCGATATTAATTCATTCATTCGTTCGTTTCGAGTTTCGAGTTTGGTGGCGGGTGAGACATAATACCAAGAATGCGTTGCTGTAGCTTACCACTTCAGCGAGCCAAGTTAATATGAGGCAACCCTTTGTTGAGCTGACAAATGCCGCGTCAGACACCATCTAAGTGTGTGTGTGTGTGTGCGTGTGATTGGATGTTTTACCCTACTTTTCTGTTGAGTGACACAATTTGATGCTTCGACGACGTTTAACGATGTCGTTTAAATCAATAAAATTGAAAAGGTGCGCTTTTCAGGTACACGTTCGTACACCTTGTGGAGCACGATTTTAGCAGCAGATTTGCAGTCAAATCAACATTCGTTAAAGAGACAATAAAAAAAAAATTGCGTGTAAGCATTGTTGTTGTTTTCTACATAGCTGCTTCAACAATATAGAACAGCAGATATTTATAAAAATAAAAATTTATATATAAAAGCTTAAAAAAGCAACGCGTGCAATTCAATGGAAACAATAACGTTTGTGGAAAATCAAATAAATAACATTTAAAGACATTTTCAATAAATCAAACTAAAATATACTGTATTTATACATAAATCAGCCAGATTTCTGAAAAAACACTAACTCACAATTTTATTATTAAATCGTATTTTCGCCTGTTTCGAATTTCAATTTAGATTTCTGTTAAAATTGCGAGTTTAATCCGAATCGTATTTGAATTTGTATTTTGCAATTTGGTAGAAAATGACAAGTTAGCATCAACATTAAAATCCGTTTCGTGCTCATGCTCAAATCATGTCTTGCAGTGATGTTTGTCTGTGATGTACCGAAGTTGTCAAAAATTTGACATAAGCTTGATTTTATTTTCGTAAATTTTGTTCGAGAAAATTAATAGCTCAAAAGAGAAAATGAAGAGAGAAGACCACTGAGAGTAATAAACATATACTGTGGAATAAACATTTTGATAACTAAAAATTAATATATTATTTTGAACATATGGTCAAAACATGGTCAAAACTTCAGTGTATTAATCTTAAATTCTGTTTTGGTTTAGCCGTTTGTCCGTACTGCGAGTGCAAAGTTGGACCGACTACGAAATCGGTACAGTAGCCACAGGACGTGTTTTTTTTTACTATTTTTGGTTAGTAAAAAATGTTGTTAATTTCACTTCAAATGAAGTAATTTTGTCATATTTTTTTCCATTTTTAAGTATACAAATGAATGCAACATCAACAACACACGTGTGTTTGTGATAAAAAAAAAATTGTCCGAAATTTTCTAGTACAAATTTTTTTACCTTCAAATAACGTTGAAAAACGCGTTTGTGTGTTATTTTAAGTAAGTGGCTATATATTTTGTAAAAATAGTAATAATAATAACCGTGCAAAAATAATTTTTTCAAAATTTGAAAAAAAAAAAAATTATTTTTTCTACTGTCCCAAATTTTATTCCGACCAACAACCAACAACAACCAACAACAACCAACAACAAAAAGATTTGCTTATTATTGTCAAATAGATTGCAAATAAATGTATAACAAAAAAAAAAAAAAAAAAAAAAAAAAAAAAAAATTGAAAAAAAAAAAATTAATTTTTTCTACTGTCCCAAATTTTATTCCGACCAACAACCTTATTTTTTTTGAAAATTTTTTTTTATCTTTATATATAAAATTCTTCAGTACATGGCTTTGTCACTGAAATCCTCCTTAACGGCTGAACCGATTTGAATGAAATTTGGTGTGTGCATGCGGCTAGGTCTGTAGATGGTTTAGATCTAAAGTTTGACTCGGTAAGTGGTGACCATTACTTTTTATGCATACAAAATAACAAAATTAATAATAATAAACAAACAAATCTCAAACTTTTATGATAGAAAGGCTTGATTTTTCGGTCGTATAAACTGTTTTTTAATTTTTACCGTAGAAACTTTAAATAAACCTTTCATTTATGCATACCGTATGAAAGAAAATTAAAAAGTAATTTTTGGTTTTAAATATTTTTTCAACAACAATTATTTTTATCAAAGTTTTTTCCTAAATAAAGAAATTTGTGAAGATGTTTTTTTGGAAAATTATAAAAATTAGAAAGAAAACGAAAATGAAAAAGACGAAAAAATGATGGGACGGACAATTAATCAAAATTTCAAACAAAAAAGAAATGAATGGAATCCTTTGTAAACTGACCGAGTTATTCAGTTTCAAAGTCAGCACTTTAATTTTTGATTGATTTTTTTCCTATTTCTAAAGAAAATAAAATAAGTACTAAAAACTTTTTGTGTATTTCAAGTTTAAACGTTTTTGTGGAGTCAATTTCTTGGAAATTTAAAGCAACTTGCATATTCTTATAGAAAACGAAATTTGTCTAATAAAGGACATCTAAACCATGAATATTACTTCCCACAAAGGTATGCAACTACCAACTTGCGATAATATAACTTTGAAAATTCTTGCATTGCGGAATATGTACCTTAAGCATTTAAGGTGCTTGATGAATCTGAGTACCTTAGTATGTTTGGCGATGACAAAAAAGGTAAAAAGTTTGGGTATAAATAGTTAAAGATAAAAATGTGGCGGCCGAGGCATTAAGTATAAGTGAGTGGCTTTGGTACCGAAGGACTTTGATTTAAACCCCCTCAACGGACAAAAGCACACCCCAGAAAATTATAAATTAAATGAAAAGCTTCTTGTGAACATGCAGTTTAGCATAAAACAGTTTAAAAAGCGAAGGTCTAGTTTTATAAAAATCATGTCACTATGTTGGTTTTCGCTAATCTCCGAAACGCCATAGCTGATTTAAATGCAATAACAATAGGGTTCAGCAACTATAGCTTTTTCGCACATTAACCTATTTAAGGGGGGACATGACATTGGCCGTTTTTTTAAATCGTCTTTTTTATAATTTTGTATTTTAGTAAATATTCTTAAGATTTCAAGATAAAAAATGCATGGTAAAATTCTTTCGTGTTCAAAAGTAACAGCCAGATTAGTGAGAGCGCATTTATATTTTTCCTTGCATTTTTCTTTGTTAGTTGCGGCAATAGCGGGTTCATTTTTTGACGAATTTTTAAAACTTGATTCGCTTTCGTATGACACGAGCTTTTTTTAAATTTTTTTTTTTCGATTTCTTATGAATTTTTAAAGTCAATATATTTTTCGAAAAAACATACTTTCAAATTTGGAACATCACCAAAATTGAAAAAAGATTTTAAAAAAAAGCTAATGTCATACGATAACCAATTTTGTTAATATTTAAAAAATAAATTTTTTTTCCAGATCGGACAAGTTTTGCGACTCCCAGCGCTGCAACCACGAGGCCCCGTTTTTTTCTCTGGCGCCAGTTTGGAGCTCTATAAAACCATGTTGGAGTGAAAAATATGTATTCTTTTAAAATTTTGTTTTCTTGTAATTTGTTCAATTCTCTACAGTTATAAAAAAATTTTGGAAAAATGTTTGTTTTTGACTGAGATATGCATTCTTAAAAAAAGGTATGTTTTCTCTGCCGCGAATGTCCCACCTTAAAGCCACAGCCCATATCATCAAAAATTATGATTTGTGCAAAAATGGCTCAAAACAACTTGGAGAAAATTTATCCACCAAAGTTGGAGTTGGGCTCAAAGACAACACAGGACATAACAACTAACCATGCATACAAAAAAAAAAAAAACAACAAATTGGCCATTTCAGCCCTTAAAAGGACTTTGACCGAGCTTCTTATGATCAATTGTGTTGTGTGTGTTATTAAATTTTTGCACATAATTGACCGAGAACTGGACCTACATGTTTTATGCCGACTCCGAACGGCTAAAATTTATATTCTCAAGAAGCTTTACATGGCATTATTTACTCTCTGAGGTTTGCCATTGTCTGCAGAGAGATGGTGACCGATCAGAAAAATTTTTTATTGAACAAAACTTTTCGCCGCGGCTGGGGATCGAACCTGGGCTCTGAGCATGCTAAGCCACACCCTTAACCTGCATGCCACGGGCACCAAATACACCATGCAGACACCCACATTTAATTCACAATAATTTTTTTTCTACTTTTGAGTTGATATTTTGACAAGTTAACATTAAGAAAGCTACAGTTGTTAACAAAGGTACTCATACGGTTTAAGGGAACAGTTAAGATATTGCTCGTTCTACTGAATGGTAAATACATTAAGTTGTTTGCGTTCTACGGTAAGAGATAAAATTAATGTGAGAAAGGAGTTCTGTAGAAGTGAATACACCAATTATGAGTTAGTGTAAATAGACAATTTCTGCAGATTTCCTTCGATCTCTTAAGGATTTCATTTTTAGCAGTTTCAAACGATCCTTATAAGGAAGAAGTTTTAAAAAGTCAGTTCCACTTAGCCTCTTATAGCAAACTAAACAAAAGATTTTGCGATTCTTTCAATTCGATGAACATGCACATAGTTACTTGGGGACCAAACTTGATTTGCGTACCTACTCCAAGTGAGGACGCATAATTGCATAATACAACGTTGTTGCAGTAATCATACTTTTGAATTCTTTGAACTAGCGTTTTATATATCCAAGCATTGAAGACGCTTTTTTGCAAATATTATCAAAATGAATATTGAACAATAACTTAGAATTCATGCATTTACCAAGGTCATTCACAGCATCTACACAAGTTAAAGCAGTTTCTTTTTTATTGTATTCAAATATTGAATTATTCTTTTTTCGCGAAAAGGTCAGAGTTTGGCATTAATCTGGATTTAGAAACATATTATTAGAACATACACCAAATTTCAAAGGATTTCAGATCGGTCTGGCGTTGGTTTAAATTGTCTTTAGCATCTATTGGACTGTATATTTTCACACCATCTGCATAAATTAGCAAATGAGAACGTTTAATAATGTGAGTAACATCAATAATAGCTTAAATAAACAGAAGTGAATTCTTTGAGGAACACCTGATTGCGCAAGGAATGCAGATTTGTTGAAAAGTGAAGAGAGTGGTTGTCACAAAATTGAACCGAATTGAGTTAAAACTGCAGCAGGAATTCCATCAGGTCCACCATTAAAATCCTCATCGATACAATATACTTTAAAATATCCCCAGAAGTAAACGGTTCCAGAAGAAACTTTGGGTCCTGAATTCACATATCCAAAATTTAAAAAGATTGGCAAATATGGCAAAAACTATAACGGCATCGTCACAAAATGCATCATTTATTTTGAATGAAGAAGGGAATCCAACAGTTTTTTCTTTTTATATAAGAATCCCTAAAATTTTTTTGGGTCAGACATTATTCTCAGCTTAATATTATCTAAGTTCCATGATATAATGTAGCTGACTATTTTCAAATTCCAGAAACAAACATCATAAGTTTCCAGTTTCCAAAAAAATCAATGGCATCATCAATATTATTTCCATTTATGTACTTTAAAATAACATTTGGTTTGCTATGAAGTAAATGATTCAACATCAAAAAGTCAGCTTTTTTAGAAGATTTAAATTTTTAAATGAAATTTTGTGACTGTGCATGGTTGGTTTCAGCTTGAAATATAGTTTTCGACCCGATAGATTGCGCTGGACTTCACCACAAGTATGAATTTTCGTTCTTTCAACATTTTTTCATTCTTCAATGTTTTTTTAATATTTAAACTGAGTAAGCATTAATTAAAATTCAAAATTTTCAAATTATTAACCAAAAAGGGAAATTTACCACAAACTTTTTAAGAAAAATATGGCAAGAATAGGGCGTTTTGCCGTATCATGTCTCATAACCAACACAAAAAAAGTGGAACCAGACTCGACCTGTGCCGGGTATTATCAGTTAGTATTAAATAAAAGTAAAAAAAAATGGACTAGAAAAGGTGATCAAAATAAAGCTATGGAAGCTCCAAGTGAAAATTGTGCAGATGATATCTCCTTTTTAAGGTTTATAACTTGTATCTAGTTTCTGCTAGATTAATTTGGCAGAGTTTTTCAGAATGATTAAGCTTTATCTTTTGTAAACATAAAAAATACAAAAAAAAAAAAGGTCTTGGGCTGTTTTATATCAAAATTCCGAAATATTGAATCTTTTCTCTGACTTTTTCACAGTTTCTATACTACAAGCCGCCAAAACTTGCCAAACCACCAAAAAATAAAATATCTTATATATTAATACGTAAACATTAAAGTTTGTCGTACGCTTTTTTGGTATTAATTAAAACTTAAAATAAATGAAACTTATATCATTCGAAAGGTTTTAATGCCCAGATGTGCAGAATGTATATATAAATGATATATCTGATAGAGGGGGTTCCCAACCTTCTAAGAGAGAAATTAAATTTTTGAGAAAAAATCTGCTTTTGGATTGATATGAAATTTGGTTGGAGGAGAGTTTTTTAGTCGCTCGAATTTAAGTTTTTTTTAAAAGTAACAATTTCTTAAAAAATTGTTGTTTTATGCATTCATCAATTGTTAAATTTGTAAAAAAATGTGTTTTGAACTCAACAAATTTGACTTTCCATGTGAATATCTTGGTCGGATTTTAACGGTTTTTAATTTTTTTTCATTTTTTCTAAAAGTTTGATAAATTTTCTTTTAAATGTGTTAAAAACTACAGCAAAATTCTAACCAAAAGTATTTTTAATGAATTTTCTTAATATTGTCGGTACTTATTTAGGTGTGTTTCAACCAAATGCCAAGAGAGAGAAAAAAACTGTCTCAAATTGAATGTTCTAAATTGGGAAGCCAATATCTCCGCTATCTGTGAATATATTTTATTTATTTCTTTTTTGTATTTAAGTCTTATCAGTTAACTTAAAAAACTTTTGAAAAAAATACCCTTTTTTGTTTGTTTATATTTAAATTATTCCTTTTAAAAAAAGACCATAAAATTTGATTTATTCTTAAGATATGGTGTAAAAATGATTTTTGTTGTAAAAAACCAAAAACTCAAAATTGCATTTTTGATTTTCTTTCAAAGTTAACACCGGATTTAAGGAGAATTTATTTTGTCTTGACACTAAATTAATAAACTGTCCGTGCCATCAAAAAATCAAGGCTACCCCTATGATTTTTTTGACAAAATTAAATTTTTTTAAAATGTTGTTTTTCTGTTTTTGAAAGAAATAATTAAATAAATAAATAATTTTTCTGAAGAAAATAACTTAATTTCTCCAATCAATGAAAAGTTATAAATAGGCAGTCAATAAATTGGTCGAATTTCGACACCAGGCGATACTAGTAAAAATAAATATGCAAAAAAATGTCTTTGGTCCCACTAGTTCCAAATAACGAAGAAATTTTATTTGCTTTTATTCACAGTCTTATCACCACCACCACAATATAGGAAAAATTTAATTCAGTTTTTGCATTTTAAAACTGATTTTTTATTAAAATGATGGTTTATGCTAAGCTGTTTTAAATATGATTATTGAAACTTGAAATTTTATAGGTTATTTTCGCACAAATACCTATGAAATATATATTTCTATTTAACCTAGTACTCTGTTTATTTGCGTGAAATTTCACATAAAATTTTTGGTTTCGTGAAAATTTTGACAAATATTTTGTTCGGTAGAAATTAAAATATTGTAGAAAGTCATGCTTTACTTTCTAAATAGAGAAAAATAAATATATAAAATCGAAAAATTTACAACAACTGTCATATTTCACTTCAAAATAAATTGGTAGTTCAATTAAATTATCGCTAGAGAAATGTTGCGAGTATTTTTCACAGCGAAACAGAGTACGACTTTAACAAACGTATTGTGAAAAATTTCACGCATATTTCACAGCTATAGTTTTTTTTTATATAGATTCGAGTGAAATTTCACATGAAACTGAACAGAGTACTAGACTTAAGGTGAATGTCAGAGTGAACGCTACAAGCGAAGCGATACTTCAAGCTTTGCTATTAAATGCTATAAGCAATGCAATTCTATGCCAGAGGGAAAGCGTTTTTATTATTAACTAGAAATGTTTCAGTTCAGTTTTGAAAGTAGCTTCGTTTGCATTATAGCATCGCTTTTATTCTGACATCTTTTGTATTTTTTTCAAAGAAAAACACAGGCAAAGCTTTGTGGCATTTAACTTTGACATTATCTTACTTTTGGAATTTTTTTATGTTTTTGAGTATTCCGAGATACTAAAAACTGGCACATACAAAAAGTGGTATTTTTGCAAAAAAAAAAAAAAACATTCAAAAAATTACATGATGCCTAACGGTCACCAAATCGTGAAATTATTTTGTGGACAGTACTTTAATAATTTACGAATATTTTAGAATGGTTTTATCAAACATTTTTTTTTTTATGGAGATTTGTTCTATGAAGACCAATCCGTCACGTATCGCTGGTGGATGCGTTAGAACTAGTGTCCGACCGAATATTCGGTTTCGGTTTCGGTTTCGGCCAGTTTCGGCCCTTTTAATCAGTTTCGGCTATTCGGCATCAATATGGCCGAAACCGAAACCGAAACCGAATATTTGATCGGACACTACTAACTCGGTTTTTACATATATTTCAATGGTAGATGTGAGTTCGCTTTCATCAAAATTTTTAATGGTGTTAAGTAGAACAAAAACGTGAAATTCAGTCATTTGATTGACCGTGTGGGTTGAGTCCAGCACAAAACGATAAATGTAGTTTTTTTTAGATTCTAATATTAAGTTATTTAACTTTAAATACTAAAAAGTTCCTTAAAGTGGTATTAAAATGATCTCAATATTTATTATTTTAAAGTTGAACATTAATATTCAAACGGTCATATTCATAAAAATATCTTGAAATAGATTTAAAGTGCTCAATAGTCAAAAATCTTTTTAGAGATAAAATGTTTTTTAAAATTTTGTTATTCATACAAATATTGTCTCAGCTTATTTGTTAAAATAGGAACACTCTCAATTTGAAATGGGAAAAGTGTCAAGAATGGTTCGTGAATTTGATGAATTCAATACTTTTTTGTTTATTTGTCACAATTTTATCAATACTTTGACATGCAAACAGTCAAAAAATTGTTTAATCTATGTTCTTTTGTGAAAAAATTGTCACTTATAATTTTTGTTTTCAATATTTTGAAATGTTTTGCCATGTTTTCATATTTTTTGAAACAGTTTGAAGTATTTTTGACAATATTTGTGCTCACATTAGAGTAAAAATTTTAAAAAGGCTTTATCAAGGGTTTATTGAAGGTTACTCATTTAAGAAGCCTTTATAAGAGATTTTTGTCGTTATTGGACGTTTATGGATATTGTTTTTGAAATTTTTTTTTGTAAAGGCTTTAAAAGAGGTTCGTAAATTTTTATGAATAAAGGCAAAATAATATTTATCGAATATATACGTTATTATAATCTGTTTCAATTGTTATGTTTTTGAAAGCTTTTAACTAAAAAATAAAAAAAATAATTTGTTTTTTAAAACAATTTTCAAGTAGACATTCAGTTTCGGTTTCGGTTTCGGTTTCGGCCGAATATTACAAAAATGGCCGAAATTCGGTTTTGGTTTCGGTTTCGGCCAAAATTTTGGTTTCGGTCGGACAATAGTTAGAACCATCCCACTCCACTCTAACTATTTTCTAAAAATGTGTTATGTATAGTTTTAAATTGTGAACACATCAGTTTAAAATTTAAGGATATCATAAAAAAATCACATTTTCTCAATTTTTATTTCAAGTTTTTCGATTGTTTTTATACAGATTGGGCGGCAGTTAACAAATGCTTAACTCATTTTTGGCGGCTTCCAGTTCCAGTTGAGCTAGAAATTTGAAATTTCTGATTTCATTTATTTTTGGGCTTATTAGAAGAAATTCAAAAGAATATATTCGGAAAAGCTTCTAGTTTTCCCGAAAATTGACATTGCATTTTTGCACCGTTCACCAAAATGGGCATAAATACGGGTATTGTCATGCAATTAAATGACGCAAATGGCATAAAATGCATCTTTTATATAAAATTTTTTAACTTTTTCTGATTGGAAGAAATACTTTTTTGTAAAAACTATATTCTTTAAATTTATTATTATGAGAATTAAAACGCTTCTCTAAAATTTTTAAAATTTTGGATTTTCAAGGCTCATAAAAATCATCAAAACTTTTTTTTTTTTGGACAAAATAAAAAAAGAAACAGTTTCGATAGTATCGTAAATGTAGACGCAGAATTCCGTTTAAGTTGTAACATCTTCTACTTTGTCTCTTTGGTCGGATTGTTTTGTTAATTTTGCACGTATTTTTATTGATCTTCCAAAAATTAACAAATAAATGAATAACACTCAATTATGGACTACTTATCGAGGCCAAAACAAAGAAAAAGTTAAAAAGTTAGTATGATTAAATGAGCAAACAAAAAAAAACAAGTAAAATTTCAAATTTTTGTGATCATTTTGTTAAGTTTGATAGGATGAGTTCATTGACTTAGTTGAAAAGAAGGCGAAACAAATGCACTTTCCATTGGTGCCACTTTCGTATCTGCCCGATATATAGTTTGCAAGCTACAGTCAGTTTAACTACTAATTTCAAATTAAATTTAAGACCCCAATTTTTAAAAAATCGTATGGTTACTATATTTCACGCTGAGCACATGTCCTTTCCTATCGTCTCTGTCTGATATTTAGTTTGCTAGCTACACTTACTGTTCGATGTATAGTTTGCAAACTACACTCGCTAGTGCTAGTGGGATGTGGAATCCAAATTAATTTGATTCCACATTCCACATAATTTAAAAACAAAAATTAAAATTTTACGCCATCTATTGGGTAAAAGCATAAAAAGAAATATGATCCAACTCGTTTTTTTTCATAAGAGTTAAATCTAACCGGATCACAGAACCATTTCGTTAAATTTGACAGATTGAGTTGATTGACTGAGTTGAAAAGAGGTTCATGACCTCTGGTCATCATGACCTCTGGTCAAAATAGTATACTAGAACAGTAGTGCATACATAAACCCAATGCACTAATGCTTACAATGCTGCCAAAGCGAACCAATCAGTTCGTGCAAAACCAAAGCATACAAACATAAACAACGAAAGAAAAACAAAGAAAGCAGCAGGCACATAAGCAGCTGATGATTGATTTTCGTTTATAAAAACATGCATTTTTCTTCTTATATTTTACTATTTTGTGACTTTAATATAATAGTGACAAAATCCAAAGTTAGATATTCATTCAGCGCAGGATATATCTGTTATTTTAGTATATATATTATCTTTGAACGAAGAGTATTAAAGGCTGTAGGAATACCCTAAAGTATTCGCCAAAAACGTTGCCTAATGACCTTGAAAAAATCTGTTAAAACGACCCCATACAAATCGCGCTGTAAGACGTAATTCTACGTCAAAAAGTTGATTAGATACTTTCATTGGATTTGAGAATCAATGTTTAGCAAATTAATCGTTTTCATTTCAAAAAGTGGGTTAAGGTAGAATTGATTTCTTCTAAATACATCATAAAAAGGGTTTTCCAATAAGAGGTGTTATTTTGAATAGCCCGGTATTTCGGTAGCTGTCACTTTTTAAGCTTATATTTTTTGACATGTGACAAGTAGAAACTACGTCATTACTAAAAATGGAACGATACACGCTTCAACAACGCATTGAAATTATAAAAATTCACTACAAAAATAGTGACAATTTTGCAGTCACAGTTCGTAAAACTATAGCATTTTTTGGTCGTTGTGAAGCACCTTGTCGAACAGCAATACAGAAATTGGTGGACAAATTCGAGCTGTTGGGTCAAGTTAGTGATGTGAAGAATAAAACCCGTGCACGTCGCTCAAGAGCAACTAAGAAAATATTGCTGCTATAGAAATAGTGTTGAAGAAAACCTAGGTTTGTCCATTCCTCGTCGTTCTTTGGAATTGGGCATTCCACAAACATCAATTCACCGTATTTTGCATAGATACTTGGGTCTTTAGGCTTATAGAGTTCAGTTGGCACAAGAACTCAAGCCAGCCGATTATCAACAATGTCGTGTCTTTGCTGTTTGGGTCCTTGAAATGCATGAAAATGATCCGGAATTCCATCGAAAAATCATTTTGACTGATGAGGCCCATTTCCACCTTGGTGGCTACGTCAACAAGCAAAATTGTCGCATCTAGGGCTCGGAAAACCCAAGAGTTATTGTTGAGAAGCCTCTCCATCGTCAACGTGTGCCTGTTTGGTGCGGTTTTTGGTTCGGCGGGATCATTGGACCTTACTTTTTCGAAAATGAGGTTGAATCAACAGTTACGAAGAATGGATTGCCCTTTGAGAGATGATTAATGATTTTTTATGGCCAGAGTTGAATGGTTTTGATCAAGACAACGTTTACTTTCAACAAGACGGTGATATGTGCCACACAAGCAACGAAACCATTGATCTTTCACGGGAAAAGTTTCCGGACCGTGTTATCTCTCCAAGAGGTGATTTAACACCTTGCGACTTTTTCCTTTGGGGCCATGTGAAAAATAAGGTCTACGCAAACAGCCCAGCGTCGATTCAAGACCTCAAAGATGGCATTCGTGAGTCTATCAAGGACATAGGGCAGCCACTTTGCGATTTTATTATGGAAAATTTCATGAAAAGGATATAGTCTTGTAAGCGTGGTTGTGGTGGCCATTTGGCTGAAGTTGTTTTTCATTATTAACGGCATACCTTGCTCTATATTATAAAACAAACATCAATATTTCATAATAACGCTATTTTTTTTTATATAAAAATAACACCTCTTATTGGAAACCCCTGTATGTCAATTTTCCATATTCCGATTGAACTTGAACTTTTGTAAAGACTGTTACTATCAAAGACCAAAATTATAAAACTTTCTGAAATTTTATAATTTTTTAACAAAAATCTAACAAACCGATAAAAGACCATTTTGCTTTGTGTCAGCACTGGTTAAAATATAGTTTTAAATGAACTATTTTACAATAAATGATACCTTTAAACCTATTTCATTAAACAGCTCTATATATCTTCACAACTAGCATTTTCTTGTCGCGTATTTTTTCTTTTTTTTGTATAAAAAGAACTTTTAAGCTTAAATTTCAAATAGTTTGCAAATAGACTGAAGATAAGCAAATAGCCAACATTTTTATATTTTTTTTTTCAATTTTCTGACCTTTATTTTTATGAGTTTGTCATGAATAAGTAATTCTAAGAAAGTAAGTAACCACTGCTGTGTCATTGATACAAAAATAAAACTCACCTTAGAGAGT
Organism: Tetanocera ferruginea; assembly: GCA_958299015.1. Classification (NCBI taxonomy): domain Eukaryota; kingdom Metazoa; phylum Arthropoda; class Insecta; order Diptera; family Sciomyzidae; genus Tetanocera; species Tetanocera ferruginea. The sequence continues at coordinate 36,492,371 of OY282641.1, forward strand.
TACACAGTTTTCTGCGAAATTCTTTTTTTTTTTGTATTGCGAAGGATGACCGACCACAGGGATCAATAAAATGTAATAAGCATGAAAGGATTTCGTGACTGGAATTTTTGCATGGTAGCCTGGCTTAATGGGCTTTCTTTAAGTAATATTTGTAATTTATTTCTATTGGAGATAGGCTACAATGTGATAAATTTTAAACGTAAAGTTTTGTAGAATGTTAAAATCAGAATTACAATAAAGTGAAAACATATGGTTTGGAAAGGTGTTGAAACATAATTTTAGAAAAGGGTGAAAGGTAAAAAATTCTTTGATTAGGGCAAATTTTTATATGCTTTATTTACTTGAATGCGTAAAATTTTTGAAAATATAAATTTAAAACATGCGGTGTAGTAAAATTTTAAATATTTCAAGCAGTGATTAAGTGATTTAAACTAAAGCTAAGGCATGAAGTTGAGCGAATAGTTACAGTTATTCTGTTGTCTTGCAAAAATTATGCCGTCTTCAATGGTTATTTTCTTTGAGTTGGTCAAAATATTTAAGTAAAACAAAAAGCAATACTCCACTTTCTTCTTTCAATTGCCATTTTATGTACTTTTGAAATGCCTTTCATTTATAAATATAAATCAATTTACATTTAAAAAGAACTTAATACTTAAATCAAGGCATAAATTATTTTAAAATTTTGTTTATTGGTTTTTTCTTTCCTATTTTTTTAATTAATATAATTTAGTTTTTTGTATGAATTTTGTTGTATTTTTAATCTAATATTTTCTTTCCTTTTTTTTATTTTTTTTTTTTTTCAACTATCATTAAAAATTAACTTATGTTTTGCAGTATTGTATTTAGTCAAGTCTTAAATTTGTATAACATGAAGTAAGCTTAAATTTAGGTACCTACGTATTATTTATACTTTTATAAAATCATCCATCCTGCCGCCACTCAACTACTCACTAGATTCTATTCCCGGTTTGTTGTTGGGTGAGAGCGGGTAGTTGGCTGTTCCATCACACACATGTAGCTTATGTCAATGCAGCAATTTCAACTGTTACGTTGTTTACGTGACATTACGTTGCCTTGCTTACCGTTGTCGTTGTCTTCGTCGCATTGTGAAATTGTCAATTAAATACGTAAGTGACTTCCTGTCACTCAGTCTGTTGCAAATATTTGAAATTATTTTTAAAAAAACTTTTATCAATTTGCATTTACTTATTTATACAGCAGCATTCAACAGCTTGACTGTGGAACTCCAATCAACCCACACATACCCGTTTGCATAACCTTACTACCATCACCACTACTACTACCCTTACCCATGAACCCCCAAAAGCACAGAGACGACCTGCTTCATCTATCGATTTTATGGTATGCACAAATTAACGTGACTATCGCCAATAGCCAAGCTAGTGAACCTGGGCTCCAATGTTGCCGCTCGTGTTGTTGATTTAGTTGTTGTTGTTGTTGTTGTTGTTGTTGTTGTTGTTGTTGTTGTTGTTGTTGTTGCTGCTGCTGTTCTAGTGGCTGTTGCCGCTGGTAGTGTTGGTAAAGTTGTTGGCAAATTTGTTGCAACACTAGCGTCACTTGACGCAGCTTGACGGCACAACCTAGTGCCAGCCTGCTGGGCCCGCTTATGCTGTAGGCACCGCTAGTGCTAACACCGCCGCCTCCAGAGCCGCCACTGCTGCTGTTGCTGATTTCACTGTCGAGAACGCTGCGATTTGCATGTTGCATTGCAGCAGGTTTTTCGCCTGCAAAGATAAAGAAAATGCAAGGATTTTTATTTTATTTTTTGTTGTTCTTGTTGTTGTTATTTTGTTTTGTTCTCTTTTGTAAAAAAGGTAATAATAAGCGAAACTTCTAAAGGATGTACAAGAAAAAGACAAAAAAAAAAAAAAAACAAAAAATGAACAAAGATAAGCTTAACTATAGCGCGCTTCGAAAACTGCTGCTTCGAACTGCTTGTTGTTGATTGTGTGCATAACAAATTGTTGCCAACATTGAAAATAAGAAGAAAAAAAAAAAAAAAAATTAAAACAAAAAGCTAACAAAACAGCCTTTATATTAATGGGTGGAACCAGCCGATTTAAGGTGCAAAAGTTGAAAAATGCGATAAGGAAGTTTTCGCTAAATTGTTTGCTTGTTAATGTAGAACATTTATTACGTTTCTGAAATTTAAGGTTGTCGGGAATTTAAATGACCTAGTGTTACTTTTGGGAGTATTTACTACGAGTAATATTTTTACTACGAGTAATAAAACATGCAAGTTTTAAGCTTTGTTTTTAGAATGTTATAGAGTTTTTCCTAAAGCACTGGTTTTTAAAGACCAGTTATAAGATTTAAGCGGAACACCAAGTTTTGGGTATAAAATATGATCCAAAAATGAATTCGATTTGTGTACCAGCGTTTAGGAAAATTAGGTACGTAAAAAATCAACACTGGTTCAAAAAAAGGTGAGTCAATTTCAAATTACAAAATCTTAGGTTCGCAAAAAATGCATTTAAGTTATTTTCAAAATAAATTAGCTTATATATAAAACATTAGTGTTCAACATATATTTGACCCAATGTTTTAAAAAAAGTATAAAATTTAATTATTGGCTCATTCCATCACATTTCATCAGTTAAATTTCGCACAGAAGGACCGTCCCATGGGTACTCAAAAACTCTTAAACCCTGTATTTAACTACTAAACTAGTTGGAAATATATCTGTTAAATACCGACATTTTTGAAAGACGACAACTTTTGTAACATATTGGTTACTACAGCACAGAGAATAAAGTCAGAATTTGCAGATACACTTGCATGTTAGAGAACTATGAGTATTTTTTTGGTTTTAGTGGGATGAGTCAAATTATTTTGTTCAGTTGGAATTAGTACACATTTGCACCAATAGCTATGGCCCATGACTTAAGTATACTAAGTTTTTTGGAACTCATTATCGATCTCTGATAGATATCTAATATCGCTCATTTGCACGAATAACGTCATAAGTCAAAAAAATGTAGTTTTGCACAAACCGCCTTTGAAGCTTTCAATTTACTCAGACTTTACATAGATAACAGAAAACATAATCTTTTCTCACGCGGAGAATATTGAAAATAATATATTAAAAATTTTACAAAATATCAAAAATGATATAATAAATAATTTTGCACCATGAACTAAAAAATCTAGTTTTTGAGATAAAATTTTTTGAGAAAATTTTGATAGTTAAAAAAAATGTCATAGTCAAGAAATAACTAAGTAATATACATATTTTGAGTTTAACACTTCACTTATTTAACTTAAAATTCATAATCATTGCTAACGACAAACAGTTTCATTCCAAAATTGCTCAAACCCTTTACATAGGAAAATAAATATTTATATTTACCTCTCAAAATACAGTAAAACTTTCCTAAGACGAAGTGTCAAGGGACCAGAATTTCACTTTGAATTACAGAGAGTTCGAGTTATAGAAATCAAAAACTACGAAAAATACTTCGAGAAAGCACGATATACAGTGGTGGCCGCAAGTTTAGCATACTTCGCCTGTATTGTTTGCAAAACTAAATAATATTCTCTTATAATCTTAATTGAGCCAAAAATTTGAGGTAAAGTGCTGAATATTTTGATCGGTATCAGAGAACAACTTGAGTGCGTTCAAATGGCATTTTGAATGTGTCGTCAAAATCCGAGCTACGAATATGCCTTCTGCATTACAATTAATGCGCAAAGACATGCACCAATCGCTGTGGTACGAATGCCGTAGAGTACGAGCGATGACGAATACGAATGCCTGCGAAACATGAATGTCCGATGAAGCCAGACATTCGCAACATTCGCCAAAAGCCACGAATATTCATGCTTTTATGTTTATTCGCAGCAGGAAAAAAATGTTAACTATAGTCTGCAGCAGCGCTCACCAGCGCCTACTCTTTAACAACAACTTCGATATTTTCATGATTGATGTAATTCGCCGAATTCAGTGTTCAGCTTCAATCTTACTTCTTATTGTTTTATTGTTGTAATTGCGTACTGTCGATCGATGCTTGTTGTTTTTTTTTTGTGTGTTCAATAATTTAAACTTGTGCCAACATGCGTGTTGTTGTTTCTGTCCTGTTTATTGTAAGAATACAAACACATGATTTTAGCTTTTGCACAGTCGCTGGCCATGTGTGGTTTTTGTATATTTTTTGTTCTTGGTACTTGCTTACTGTGCCACGTATCCAACGATTTGTTGTTGGTGTTGGCTTTTTGTTGTAATTGTTGTTGAAAGCATAAAAAAAACACTGCGCACAACAAAACGCCAGGAAAAAAAACAAAGAAAACAAAAATAAAATTCCACTCGAGCTCGAGTTCACCAGCAAACACTCGAGCTTCCAGCGAATCATTCGAATGTCAGCATTGTCTGAATGATGCCTTTGTATCGATTCGCAGTCGTCACACACTGTGCTAAGCAGCAATCGTTGTTTACGAACTCGACTGGTATGCATGCATGTTTTTTTTTTGTGCGATTGTGGCTGACGACCAGCGCTGCCGAAAGTACTACTATCGGAGTATTTTACTCCTATTGACTCTTGAGTACTACTATACTCCCCCCATACTAAAAATACTACTATTTCTTAATAGCTGAAAACGGCCTAATATATACTCGCTTTGAATGCAAAAATTTATTTTTGTGAACGCTTCCTTCTTTAGTTCACTTTGTTCGTTAAATTTTCTTGTTCACCTTGTCTCTCATTATGCCGCACAGTGTAACGAGGCGCCCAAATGGAAAAATCGCGAATTTGGAAAAAATAAGTAAGCAAACTCATAGTTAATTTAATGAAATTTCAGTTTTTGCAGTTTAGTACTGAATACTTTCTTATACCGCTAAAACTTGAATATAACTTTTATGCAAAACCTTAAAGAGGATATATCGTTAGATTAAGAAAAAATATGTTAAACGATAAATTAAAAAAGTTTTCTAATACCAAAACACAGTTCTAAAAATCGTAAAACAGCAAAATTTGTATATATTTTAAAAAAATTAGTGCTTTCCACTTTTATTCATTAACTTTTGTACATGTTTCAAAAAGCTTCAAAAAGCAACATGTACCAAGTATTAAAAGTACGGCAACATGCAACGTCTATATTATGCATTTTTTAAATGATTCAAAGGCGATTATTTAAAAATTGTTTTTTTTGGCTTATCATGTTTATGCAATAAACCCTTCAATTACTAAGCAAAATATTGTCTTTTCCACATGACAATGCAACTGCAGAAAGGAAATTTTCAAAGCTTAATTTAATAAGGGAATATCGTAAAGGTTGGGTATAATTAAATTCAACTACAATTGTACTACTACACTACAATTAAATTCCTCTTCCAAAATAACAAGGAACATTAAAAAAAAGGAGAAAATAATAACATTTTATATCATTATAAGTTTGTTTTGCAATCGTTATTGTTTGTCATTATTTCCAAGTACTAAAGTACTCCTAAAATTTAAAAAATACTCCCCAAAAACAGGAAATTTACTACTATTCAAAATTGCAAAACGGCAGCACTGCTGACGACGATTGTTATTCGAGTGGCAAAAAATGACGAATGGTCTCATGTAGTTCTCTAATCGGTATGAACCGTTATATGTTTTCTCTTTCTTTTGTGCACTGTATTACTTCTCTCGTTTAATTGCTAGTAATACGTAGAATTGGCTGGTCACAAATTAAGCACATCTTATTAATGGTGTTATTTACTGTATTTTCTCCTGATTTAACTCTAGGATGTTCGGCCCATCACGAGGCCCATAAGCCATGATCAGCTGTTCTTTCGATTTTCATACAGCTAAGTGTCAAAAAGGTAAATATTATTAGTTACGAGTAGTGTCCGACCGATTATTCGGCTTCGGCTTCGGTAATCGGCATTATCGGCCGATATTTTGATCTTCGGCTTCGGCTTCTGCTTCGGCCGAAATAGCCGATTATTTTTGCCGAATGTTTTTGCTAAGCAATTAGTTTTTTTTTTTTTTAATTATTCAGTATACATTTGAAACATTTTCATTGTTCGTTTTGTGTTTCTCTCCTTTTCTGTTCTTTTATGAGTTGGTGTTCATTCTTTGAAAATTTTATTCAAATGTTAAATGCAGCGAGTCCGACTGTAACTCTTTTGCTTTTGTTATGGACTGAAATATAAAAGCCGAGTTAACGCTAGCAATTTTCTGCCAAATTTTAGTTAGTATTACATTTATGTAGCTTTTCTCGACTGGATCGAAAATATATTCAATTTTTTTCTACTTTATCCTGACGTCAATAATTCGATTACAGAAAAATCCGACATTTGCAGAAAAACTCTTGCGTTTAACTCGAATTTAATGATTTCAGTAAGTTTTTTTGTACTGAATTGAATATAAAGGGTGGTTTAATTTTAAGGGCCGATGTTGATTTTAAATAAAATACAAATTATTCAGAAAATTACTGTCATTTCTTTTTATTATAATAATACTAGCTGGTACCCGGCGCGTTGCTGCCGTCCTTGTCCAATGTCTGTTCCAGTTTGCCATTAGAAGGCCATCAACAGAGAGTAACTCCACACTGAGTTTTAATATTCTGTGGCCATTATTTCCAAAGCTTTTAAATATAAACAACTGTCTTTTATGGGCGGAACCGAATTCCTTGTCCAATACCCGCTTTAGTTTGCGACTATTTCGGAAAAGTAGAATATCACCAAATAGTAACTCCAAACCTAGTTTCTTTAATATGTGACTATTATTTCCAAAGTGATTCAATATAAAAAATGTCTTATATGGGCGGAGCCACACCCATCGCACAAAGTCCATTCTAGCATTCCATAAGCAGAACACCACCAAATAGTAACTCTATTCTGAGTTTAAATGTTCTGTGACTTGTATGCTATTCTGTATCGAAAATTTCAATCGTATGGGCAGAGCCACGCCTCGTTTTCCAATGCCCGTGTTTGTTTTACAATTGCAAGACCTACCCCATCAGTTGCTTCATACTGAGTTGCATTGTTATACGACATTTAGTTCCAAATCTATCCGATATATAAAAAATGTAATTTTATGGGCGGTGCCCTGCCCCCTTTCCAAAGATCACTCAACTTTGATAGTCTAAGGGCACGGCTCAATAGTAAGTTCGTGCCGAGTTTCATTGATGTGTGACTTATAGACGAAAGTAGAACCAATAAATTTGTGTTCTTGAAAAAGTGCCAAGCCCCTCGCGGGTAAGAGGGTGAAAAATACCCTACGACCTATTCTCATACCTACCAAGTGTACAAAAAAAATTTCATTAAAAAATTTCATTCAATTATGTATGAAACAAAATATCGCCCAAATGGCCTCCGCGACCTCGGTGGCACACCTCCATCCGATGGTTCAAACTTTCGATGACGTTGAGGCATAATTGAGGTTCTATGCCGTTAATGTGCTGAATTATCTCATCCTTTAGCTATTGAATTGTTGCTGGCTTATTGACGTACACCTTCTCTTTCAAATTACCCAAAAGAAACAAGTCCAACGGTGTCAAATCACATGACCTCGGCGGTCAATTGGCATAGCCACCACGTGAGATAACATGGCCATTGAATTTTTCGCGCAAAAGAGCCATTGTTTCGTTAGCTGTGTGGCAAGTGGAACCGTCCTGTTGAAACCACATATTGTCCACATCCATATCTACCAATTCGGGCCATACAAAGTTCGTTATCATCTCACGATAGCGGACACCATTCACAGTAACTGCCTGACCGGCCTCATTTTGGAATAAATACGGCCCGATGATGCCGCCAGCCCATAAACCGCACCAAACAGTCGCTCTTTGTGGGTGCATTGATTTTTCGACAGACACTCTTCGGTTATCATTCGCCCAAATGCAGCAATTCTGCTTATTGACGAATCCTGAGGTGAAAATGTGCCTCATCACTGAAGATGATTTTCTTCGAAAATTGATCATCCACTGTTTCCATTTCGTGAATAACTTTAACGCGTGGCTGGATTATGTATCTTTCCATGGTTCAAATTGAATTTGTTTGAAATTGAGAAATGCCAAATGAAATGCAGAAAAATTTTGACGTTTAGGTGTGGTTCAGAGAACTGCAATTATTCTTGTTTTTGAGTCATTGGTTGACTAACACAAAAAAGAGTATAAGTGGATTTAAGTCAAAGAAAAACTTCCACTCATATCCACTCATACTCGTTCGTGTGTCGTACACATAGCGAATGAATGAACAAGAATAATTTTTATGTTGATATGAACCGATGCAGTGCTCAGTTCTCTCATTGAGTGAATGGATTTATTGTGCTAGCCATAATGACTCACAACACTAATAAACACCACGAGTGCTGTGGAATGACTTAAGTACTTTTAGTTCAGCTTTCTTATTATTTCATTGAAATTTAATTGTAAATGTCCAGCAACACGTGCTAAACGAAACAAAAACTGTTTTGCCAGAAGCATAACAAAAAATAATACTCAACTCTTTCATTTTCTTTCACAAAATGTAAACAAAACATCAAAAATCATCAGCAGGGCATAACACTAAATAATACTCAAGTCACTCATAGTTCTTATATTGCTCTCTCATGAATAAGTGAGTCACATCAGATTATTAACCAACATCCAATAAAGTCTTAATTGCAGACACACATGCATGTTAGAGAACTTTGAGTATTTTTTGGTTTTAGTGGGAATGAGTCAAAGTATTTTGTTGAGTTGGAATAAGTACACATTTGCACCAATAGTTACGGCTCATGACTTAAGTGTACTAATTTTTTTGATACTCATTGCAGGTCTCTAGTGTGGTTCACATTCAACATCGGCCCTTAACAAAAGCAAAGAATAAATTTTCTAATTTTTTTTACTTAAAAACATTTGTTTCTTATTCGGCTTCGGCTTCGGCCTTCGGCCGATTATTTTCATTTTGCCGAAGAATCGGCTTCGGCTTCGGCTTCGGCAAAAATTCACGTTCGGTCGGACACTAGTTACGAGTATTGGTTGTATGATGCAGTAGCTGAGGAGTGATGTCATAATTAGGAATTTTTAAGGGGGGATAGGGGGTAGGTATGCCTTAAAAATAAAATAAATTAAATTTTTAAATTATAGTTTTTTTGCGATCTAAGCTTGAATAAACCACACTTGAATAAGGTACACATATTCACATGGACCCAAGGATCTGTACTGTTGAATATTTTTGGAATATTTTTGCAAAATAAAAATCACTACATAGAGAATTATATTTAAGCTAGAAATAAAAATAAAATTTGATGTCTGTATGTATTTCTGTATGTATTTTATATAAAATTGTAGACTACAACAAGAAATGGACGTGATCCACCCATGAACTAGTCCATCTCCCATGTAACCCAAATATTAAAAACTCTATAAAGAGGCTTTCATTTGAGCTACAGGAATAAAACTTGGTATGAGAGCATTCTTTATAAAATCTTAGGTGTGCATAAGAAAGAAGCATCATCTGCAAACGAACACACCCACCTTCCATACAACTCGCTATAGTGAAAACTCTATAAAGACGTTTAATATGAGCTACAAAGATTAAACTTGGTATGTGAGTATGTTATATCAATACTATAATGTGTACAAAAAATGGGCGTCAACCGCCCACAAACACGTAAAAAATAAAAATTGGGGTAGGTCAATATGACCCAATGCTCGTACAGGGTTAAGAATATCGAAAAACGTACAAGGTTAGAAACTGTTTGCCCAATAAAATAATTTTGGCCACCTATATCGATGAAATACCCCTGTGTGATAGTTGGGCTGATTCTTGAATAATAAATGCTTCCACACACATACACATGCAGCGTAACAATATTATCAAAAGTGAACGATCGTGTTTGAACATGTTTTGTTTAATAGATTACATACATTTCCATACGTTTAACGGATGGCCCTCGTTAGGCCCAGCAGGTGCGCTTACCACCTTCATACATAAACAGATGAGGTTTGTTCAACGATATAAATGCAAATAATATGTAGATGGTTTTGTTCCGTGAACAAAACATAAGCGGTAGTTGGCATAAAATATTACGGCGCGCAAAACCAAGAAATAAAAATAGACAACAATTCAAAGTCAAAATGGGCCTCGAAAAGCCCAGCCGAACAACCTTGGGTTAATTAATTGTTTGGTAAGTTTCGAAAATATTTTTATAACTTGAAGTTGTTATTTGACAATATTTATAATCAGACATGGCTTCATAAAAATGGAGCACGGAGGCGCAGCGACAGATGGAACACCAATGGAAAAATAGTTGCGAGTTAGCAAAACTTTTAAATTGCTCCAAGAAGATAGTATACAACGCATTAAGTCATATTGAAATCTAAGGGACCATCAAAAATATTAAACAGTGTCTTCTTATATTAAGAAAAACAACAAAAAAGAGATATCTTTGATTTATAGAGCCTCAGTAGCGGACCCATTTAAGAGCTAAAATACAATAAAAAACATATGTTTCGGAAAAATTTGGCATAAATGTCTCCTCAAGAACTATTAGGAGAAGACTTAATGAAAAAAATTTGCATGAATGCATTGCTTAGCGAAAGTCACACCTGTCAAAAAAAAAAAAAAAAAAATTAAAGAGTCGAATTTCATTTGCCCGTGAGCATTTAGATAAACTAATGATTTTTTGTAAAACGTCCTCTCGAGTGACGACTACAAATTTTTCGGTTGGGATCTGATGGAAAACAATACTTTTGGCGTCCACCAAACATGCAGCACAACACAAAATACAGTTATGAGTAGGGTTGCCAACTCTGGAAAGTACAAAATCGGGACGGAGCCATCAAAAATGCGGAACAACATAAGATGCAATTTTTTATTTTATTAAATATTTCCTTTTATTCTTTGAGGAATTCAAGGTATCAACGATGCCTTTACATCATCGCATTGGTTACCTGATATTGCTTAGATATCTTTCCAACTCTTGCCCAATTCATGAAAAAACCAAAAAATAAATCTACAACGTTTTGATAAATAATATGTATGAAAAATGAATGATAAATTAAATTTGATAATAAAATTACACAGTTTTAGTAAACTGTGTTTCATGTCAAATTGGAAATTTAGATACAAACAATCTTCAGTTCTCAAATGCGGGACAAAAGGCGTCCCGCAAGGGGTCGTCGCGGGACGCTAAAAAATTGGCTGAAATGCGGGATGTCCCGCGAAATCCGGGACAGTTAGGAACCCTAGTTATGAGACAGTTAAGCATGGTGGTGGAAATGTAATCATGTGGGCTGCGTTTTGTGGGCACGGCGTTAGTCCCATACGCAAAATTGATACACGGATGGATCAGTATGTGTACAAAAACTTACAGTTGAATGCAATGATTCCATATGCAGATAAAAACATGCCACTTATGTGGCGTTTTATGCACGACAACGATCCAAAACACACATAAGGAACAGGGAAGAGTTGCTACGACAAGAACAGTGAAGAAGTTTTAAAATGGCCAGCTCAATCACCGGATCTCAATCCCATTGAAAATATTTGGAATGATGTAGAGCAACATATTACTACAGTAAAACCTTAATATTTGGATTATCTGTGGATCGAAATTCAAAAGGCTTGGAACGCAATATTAAGGGAGCGTTGCATAAAACTGGTGGAGAAAATGCCAAGAAGATGTGCGGCTGTTATTAAAATCATGGATATCCAACTAAATGTTAAGTTTTTGATAAAATGTTCTACTTAGTTTAGTATTTTCTTCAAAATGCAAAAATAAAACCTAACAAAAGTAATGTTACATTATCATTGAATCATTAGTAATACATTTGTAAAAACAGTTATAAATATAAATTAAAACAAAATAAAATATTTGATTAAACACGTGTCCAACACTGTACTGTAATTTTACTTTATGTAAAATTTGCCGAATTGAAGTGAAGTAATAAAATTGCTTTGAGACAAAGAGATATATCTTTAAAGTTGACCAAAAATTTCCGCCAGGAAACAGATTCAAACAAAAATGTAAAAATATTTCTTTCTTACTTTAGATTCCATTTTTATGTTGATTATAATAATATCTTTATTAACTTAACTATCTAGAACACGTTTATATAATCATGAAACTAAAATTATATTCCTTAATTTGGCCAATTTTGCTTTTTTAAAAGGTCAAAATAATATTTCATCATGAATAACTAATATTTTATTAAATACTATCGGATGCAAGCCGGTGAACTCAAGATTGTGCCTCGAACACAGAAAAAGTATAATTTTAAAACTGCTCTCATTTTAAAATTTTTTTAAATTATCAATTAAATTTTTTAAATTTTTTAAATTATCGTTTTTTAGGGTTTTGACACCTCAGTCCGTCGATGGGTTTAGTCAAATTTCTCGATCTGGTTTCTGGGAAAATGGTCAACCAGTTTGAAATAAGTAATTTCGAGAAAAATGAGTTTAAAGTTTTTCTTAGCACTGACTTTACATGCACTATTTAAATCGTTCTCTTGCCAAAGTCTTTGAAATTTTTTATATTTTATGTTTTATCTTGGGTGAAGTTGAACGTTCATAACAAATTTCATTGAAATCGGTCCAGGAGTTTGGGAGTTATTGCGCCATTAAAACGTACTACTAAAAGTGCCCTCTTACGGAAGTCTTTGGAATTTTTTATATCCTATGTTATCTTGGGCGCAGTCGAACCTTTATACCAAATTTCATTGAAATCGGTCCAGGCGTTTAGGAGTAATTGAGTCTTAAAAATGCACTACTTAAAGCGCCCTCTTGTGGAAGTCTTTGAAATTTTGTTTTTATATTATATTTTATCTTGGGTGGAGTTGAACCGTTCATAACAAATTTCATTAAAATCGGTACAGGTGCTTAGAAGTTATTATGTCTTTAAAACGTACTACTTAAAGCGCCCTCTTGCGGAAGTCTTTGGAATTTTTTATAGCCTATGTTTTATTTTGGGAGCCAAATTTTCATTCATACCAAATGATATGGAAATCGGTCCAGGCGTTTAGACGTTATTATAGAGTGCCATGCCCACAAAACGGTGATCAAACGTACTCGGTGATCAAATTTCAGCTCAGTCGGATAAACGGTGCGCGGTCTATTCGGAACAGACAGACAGACAAACAGATGCACAAACATTTGAGTTTTTTATTAGAAAAAAATTATCGAAATGCATTTTCCCACTATAATTATGCTTCTATCATCCGCATTAGCTGTTATCTTCGGGGCTTTGTCTTCAAAGTTTTTGAGTAGTTCGTTAAAAACTAGATTCCAAAGTAAAGGTGAGAGGACTCCTACTTGGAGTGCTCCCCTGCTTACTTCTCTTACCATGGTTGTTGAGTCTCACTCGGCTTGGACCCTTCTACAATTTAGTAAGTTGTCTATCCAGAGGTCGATTGCTGGTGGTATATCGATCGTGCGTAATCCGTTTATGATGACCGTAGTTGACACATTGTTGAATTCACCTGAGATGTCTAGGAAAGCCCCTAGTGCGACTTCTTTGTTGTGGAGCACTTTCTCTACATGAACTACTAGGTTGTGTAGTGCTGTCTCCACCGATTTTCCTTTCGTGTATACGTGCTGGTTGGCTGCAAGCAGCGACCGGTTTGTGCCGTTTCTTATATGCAGTTCTACCAGCTTCTCGAGTGTTTTGAGTAGAAAGGATGTTAGGCTTATTGGCCTGTAGTCCTTTGAATACAAGTGGCTACTACAACCTGATTTTGGTATGAAGACCACCCTAGCTGTCCTCCAGGCTACAGGCACATAGTTAAGTCTGATGCATCCTTTATATATTATCTCAAGCCATGGAACAACTTTCAAAGCGGACGCTTTTAACATGAATGGAAATATGCCGTCAGGTTGTGGGGATTTAATTTCTAAGAAAGAGTTTATAGCCCACTGGATTTTGTCTGGTGTTATTAGGTTTTGCGGAGTCTGTGACAGGATTGTCTAGTCTCTCTCTGTGACGTAAGTGGTTGAGACTTCAGTACAAATGGAAAATGTGCTTTTACGAGCGCATCTAGCGATTCTTGACTGCTTTCCGTCCATTCGCCATTGTCCTTCCGGACGTGACTCTGAATAGAGGGTTGTTTTGAGAGCTGCTTCCTGAGCTTTACTGTGTCTGTAGTTTTCTCAATGCTCGAGCAGAAGACCTTCCATGAAGATCTTTTTGCTCGCCGGCCATTGCTTTTGAAAAGTTTGAGCCTCCATTTGTATTCCCCCATATTTCCTCTTGGTTAGCTAATTTAGCCAGTTTGAGGAAGTCTTTTAGGTCGCGCCTTTGCTCTGCGAGATCAGGATTCCACCATGGTGGTCTGATTTTTCGCTTCGTTCGGGTGGGTTTACAAGAGGAGTGATAGGCTTTTATAAGTAGGTTTGAGAGAGTTCTTAGGGATCCTTCGATGTCGGATTCTGTATTTATACGTATTGGGGAAGGTAATCTGGTCTCAATGATTCTTTAAAACTGATTCCAGCTTGTGTTTCTGGGGTTTCTGAAGATCTTTTGAGCCGAAGTATAGTTAAATTTGATATTCATGGTAATATATTTGTGGTCTAAGAAGAAAAGCTGTTCAAGCACCCTCCAATCTGTTACAAGAGTGTTAGTATTTGACGTAAACGTAAGGTCTAAAACCGTTAGAGGAGGTAGAACCCACATATACATACCCACATAGCCTTAAAGAAAAATATCTTTAAAATTGAAAATCATGCGGGCATGTAGAGAGACCTCATAAGAATCTGAAATTTTAATAAAATATAGTCTCTACCTGAATCTTTACTGGCTTTTTATTTTGATATGAGGTTTAAAAATACATTTTTCTGATACTTGAAAAATTGTGCGTTAATTTATCATTCTGCAAAGTATTTATGTGTCGTATAACGGTGCCTGAAAGCTACTTGGCATCCATTTGCAATCTATTTCAAAGAAGAAAACATGTCAAAATACATAACATTTAGTTTAATCAGGGGCTGTATGACTTATATTTTTAATTTTTCATCAAATATAAGTTACATCACTTCAGCCAAGTCTGGAATGTTGGATCGGTGTAGAGGAAAAGAGCAATCAAGTGAAAAATAATTCAGTTGTCTTAAGTGCAGAAAAAGCTACAAAAACGGATTAATTTTCAAACCGTTTTGCACTCCACTTTTATCGCTGCAGCCTTATTAATAAGCGAAATATATACGTTTTACAGCTATGAAAAAATAAAAAGCTCATATTATCTCATAAAATGTGCTTGAACTCAATTAATGGCACGCCCGAAACTAGTATAGAATATTTGTTGCCTTTTATGCTATATTTTAACTACTGTTTCAATTAAAAAATTTCACAAAATTTATTGTTGTTCTTGTCATAAAATGTGTGCAAACATATTATATAGGATTTTTGCTCTTAAATCGCTCCATAGCTGTTTACTCACTTTGTATTACAATTTAATTACTTTATGGTTATAAAATTTTGAAATATTTTCTCTTCATTAAAAACTTTTTAGCATTAAAGTCAACGAACCCTGTCAAAAAACACACAAAAAGTAATCAAAGTCATAAAAGCCTGCGCCTTCCCAATGTATCAGACCATCAAGTAGAATTAAGCGTTAAGTACTCGAACCATATTTGAAGTTTAAATTCAATTATATTACAAAACAGCCATAAAATTATGCTAAAAAATCATTAAATTTTATCAACTACCGTTGCGGTACATTCATTCCACCAAAGCAACCAACCATCAAAGTCAAATATGACTGCGTTATCCATTTTTAGCACTTGTGAGCATAATTTGAATATTTTTTTGTTTTTTTTTTTTCATCCTCTAACATCCTGTGTTGTTTTTTTTTTTTTTTTGCACCAACTGACACAAAGCTGTCAAAGCAGTGATAACGTTTATTTTTTCTTCAAACAAACCCACAAAGATAAGTACGACACGCGAAACACTTGACACCATCAAAAAATAACGGCATATACAGACATGCCTCTAACACAACCTCAACAGGAGTACAAAAAGGAAATAACAAAAAAAATAAAAAAAAAAATTGAATGTAACATAAAATAAAGCAAGCGTAGGGCTTCACCAGCGGCAGATTAAATCAAATAAACTTTTGAAAAGTAAAAGAAAAATAAGAAGCAGTGAGCCTTAGAATTTACGAGCTCTAAAAAACACACAATTCCCGCCAAAAGTGCAGCCAGAAAAAGCCCACAGGTACATAAATCCTGTAAGGAATGTTCCGATAGCAATCAGAAAACCAACGCACACTGGCACGCCTGGCGCTTCCCGCACCCACAGATAACTGACTGGTCTTAAACAACACAAGCTTATCAAGCCTGATTTTCAGTTTATATACCAAGAGTGAATGCTAGAAAAAAAAAAAACAACAACTTCAAAAATCCAACACCACATTCTTAGAAGTAGGCAGGCTATGCGGTGCGCTAAATTGGCTTAAAAGGGCGCAGAGTAAATGTTCGGCGAGAGAGTTAAAGCGAACAAAAATAAACAACCAACAAAAAAAAATATCTACCAAAAAGCAATTCTGTTCTATGCTGTTTTAACTACCTTTTGGGACATGTCCATAGACAACATTTTCCGCATTAGGTGGCAACTCGGATGTGCCCTATACGGTTACGAATACAACGAGTACGAGTAACAAAAATCTTAAACATACAAAGCAAGGTCGTGTAGGTATTGGTGGTGGGCATGGCGTGTGTTTGCTTAGCTTGTAAAGGGCGCGTTGAAAAAAAAAAAAAATTAACAAGAACAAGTTTGTGCCCGCAGGACACTTTTTCGGTTTTTTATGCCTATGTTTCTTAGTTCACCTGCTTTTTAGCGGCACGTAAAAACGTGCAAATGTTGGCTTATTTTCTTGCACTCAGCAATTTTTATGTCTTTCTTACTTGTTTTCTGTTTTCTTTCTAGCTTGGCCTATATTTACAAAGTTTGCTTGCTTCTATTGCTTTTTATGGCAATCTTTTATTGCTTTACGTGCGCAGAGGTTGGTTGCTCTTTGCTGTGCTCTGTACGTTGTTTTATTTTTATTTTATTCTATTTTTGTATTTTTTTTTTTTTTTGTCAGTTTTTTTTTTATACTTGTTTTTGCAGCTTCAACTAAAATAAGCCAAAAACTATAATGGCTCTGAACGCTACCATATTCGACCACTTACTGTGTGCTCTCGGCTGTACCACCACGTACCGTGCTATTGTGGGTAGTCGTGTTAGGAGTAAACCTCAGCATGGTTGCTGTTAAACGTTTGTCTATCTTGGGTTTGGTTAAGCTTTGCACATAGATAGCAGTGAGCGGAAACTTCTGTGAATGACCGGTTAAGCTTGCATTGTCTTTTTATTGGTGGTTTTATTATTTTTTTTTTTCTTTTCTCTTTATTCCATCTGCTCATCCTTTGTAGACATGCTTGAGGTCTAGCGTTTAGGTGCTATCTACTTGCTACTCGTTATTGTCTGAGGCACTCAAGTTATAAGCCGAAATTTGAGCATTTCAGTTTTTAGTTCTATTATTTTTGCAAGTTCTTGCTTTAAATATCTTGTGTGCAAGCGATGTGATTCCAATTTAAGATAGAGTTGCACGGACATTTGAGCTTTGCGTTGCAGTTTGTGTAGCAGAATATAATCAAAAGAGCCGCGGAATACAATAGAGTGCAGTAAACTGGTTAAAGAAACATAAAACGATATTTTCTTTTAGTTGAAGTGGCTTAAATTAGGTTTTTTTTTATATTACTTAGCGTAGAGAGTTATATTTGGTTTTAGGAATATGAAGAATTTTAGAGCAAAAGTGTTTAAAAATATATCTTGCTAAAGGTTAGTTCGGTTGCCTTACGTTGGAGACTCACATAGAACATATGGTCCTTAGTGGTAACAGTTGATAAAAGCCTTGAGGGAATTATGTGGAGTATATCTTGTTATAACTCGCTCAGAATTTAAGGTGTTTTAGTGAAGAAAACTATGTCAAAACTTATACTCACAAATTATTATTCTTACTACTTTGTATTCTAGAGCGGATAAATTGTTTCGAAGCGATGTTTGTATTCTACGTTTAATTCTAAGAAATATAATCTTGGGCAGCATATGTAAGGGAGAGGTCCGTAAGTTGAAAACCTTTAGCTTCTTTGGCCATAATTTATGTTTTTTTTTTTGTCAAGTTATTATACCGTTCGAAAGAGCATGTCAATTGCTTCAACTCTGCTGAAGAAACTGATTTGACTACTTTCACAACAAAAAATATGACCTTTTTTGCTCCGTAAATTGAACACCATCATCAAAATCACATTAAAAAAAAAACATTAACTCCAAGTAAAAATGACCGATTCCAACCTTTTTTTTTAATTTAGTTTTAAATACAATATATTTTATCATCAATTTCCATTAATTTTTATCGCTCTGATCATATTGAGCAACTGCTAAAAATCCACTTGTTGTGCTGAAAATAAAAATATAAAACAAAAACAAGTAAAGAAAGTCTAAAGTCGGTCTAGGCCGACTATGAAAAACCCTAAACCCACTTTTCAAAAACAAAAAAATTTTTATTGCAAATGGGCTTGTCCGTGGGCGGGTGAAGCCTATATATTATATGCATTTAAATTTTGATGAAAAATTACACATACCAAGTTTTATTCCTGTAGCTCACAGTTAATGCCTTTATTGTGCTTTCGCTATGGGAGGTGGGCGAGTTCAGTGACGGATTACAACCAATTTTTGAACACTCCTTAGTTTTGGTATAAAATACATACATACCAAATTTAATTTCTCTTTGACAAGACAAACAAAACCTGATTTATTGAGTTTTAAACTTTTTGGGTTGTATGGGAGGTAGGCGTGTCCGTGGGCGGATGACATCCATTTCGCAAAACCATTTTTGTCTTGTCATAAAAAACATAAGTGCCAAATTTTAGCTCTTTAGGTAAAACACAGGCTTATTTATTGCGTTTTCAATTTTTGGGTTGTATGGGAGGTGGGCGTGTTCGTGAGCGGATGACGTCCATTTTTCAAAGACATCTTTGTGTTGGTATAAACCACATACATATCAAATTTTATTGTTGTAGGCTTATTACGAGCTGGGTTATGCAATTTTCAATTTTTCGTTGTATGGGAGGTAGGCGTGTCCGTGAGCGGATGATGTCGACTTTTCAAAACCATCTTTGTTTTGTTACAAAAAACATACGTGCCAAATTTTAGCTCTTTAGGTTAAACACAGGCTTATTTATTGCGTTTTCAATTTTTGGTTTGTATGGGAGGTGGGCGTGTCCGTGAGCTGATGACGCCCATTTTTCAAACACATCTTTGTGTTGGTATAAAACACATACATATCAAATTTTATTGTTGTAGATTAACTATGAGCTGAGTTATGCAGTTTTCAATTTTCGCGTTGTATGGGAGGTAGGCGTGTCCGTGGGCGGATGATGTCCATTTTTCAAAAATATCTTTGTCTTGTCATAAAAAACATATGTGCAAAATTTTAGTTCTTTAGGTTAAACACAAGCTTATTTATTGCGTTTTCAATTTTTGGATTGTATGGGAGGTGGGCGTGTCCGTTAGCGGACGACACCCATTTTTCGAAAACATCTTTGTGTTGATACAAAACACATATATACTAAATTTTATTGTTGTAGGTTAATTATGAGCTGAGTTATGCAGTTTTCAATTTTTGCGTTGTATGGGAGGTAGGCGTGTCCGTGGGCGGATTCCAAAAATATTCAATAGTGCAGATCCTTGGGTGCTTATGACCATGTGTACCAAGTTTCATCCAATTATCTTTACTCCTTCTTCTTATCCTGTGTATACGGACAACACACAGACGGACAGACGGACGGACGGACGGACGGACGGACATGGATAGCTCGACTCACGTGGTGACGCTGATCAAGAATATATATACTTTTCTATACCGGACTCGCTTCGTTCTATGCGTTACAAACGTTTGCACAAAGTTAATATACCCTGACCTTTCAGGTTTAGGGTATAAAAAGAGTTACCTCCATAGCCACATATTTGGAACCTCAATAAAATATAAATATTGCGGATAAAAAAAAAAATACTCATTAGTAAAATAAAAGAGCTACTGAAAAGATATCGTCTCAACAAGAAGAAAAGCGGAAAGCAACTATTTGCAAATACCTGAAAAATTCAAACACCACGTACAAAGAGATCTCTAAG
The DNA here is from genome assembly GCA_958299015.1 of Tetanocera ferruginea. Lineage (NCBI taxonomy): Eukaryota > Metazoa > Arthropoda > Insecta > Diptera > Sciomyzidae > Tetanocera > Tetanocera ferruginea. The sequence continues at coordinate 36,512,464 of OY282641.1, forward strand.
GAAGTTGGCGTGTACGTAAAAACTCTTGGAAGGACCATAAAACGATATAAACAGCTTACCACTTTATCAAAAACACCAGGCGCAGGGAGAAAAAGTGGTCCAGCTAACCAAGCGGTGGCCCAGAACGTTAACGACTCTTTACTCAGAATCCAGGCACTTCGGTTCGTGATATGGCAGCAAAAGCGCGAACATCGAAGTCAAGTGTTCAACGGTTGAAAAAAATTGTACATTCTAAGGAGCTATAAAGTACAAAAAGTACCTGATAGTTGAGAAGAAAAAGACGCCGAAACCAAGAACCCTCCGAAAACTGTATCGCGATTACCTGCCCAAAGTTGATTGCGTGATCATGGACGAAGAAACGTACTGCAAAGCGGATTAGTCGTTCGTAGTCGGCATAAAACATGTAGGTCAAATGTGTGCAAACATATAATTTATTTTTTTTCTTGTTTTTTTTTCAGTAAGATATTAGGTGCGTTCGGGATATTGAACGATTAGAAACAGCTGCTTCTCAATTAAGCAAGTTTTTATTTGTAATGTTTTATTAACAAAAACAAGCCAAAAAGCAAATAAAAGAACTTGGGTAAGTTTTGACGATGAGATTTTCTCATCAGCCAAACGCAAACTAAACATTCTGTGTAGACATGGCATAACTGAATTTAAAGCTACTACTTAAAAAAAAATATTTGTATGAATATAAAAAATATTTCATAAATATTCCATGAAATTTGTAAAAAAAATCAAGCGTTTCGCACTCACATTTTACGGAATTATGTTATAGTATATATTAGACCGGATAGAAATTAAGATTCCGCCGGTCGGAGTCTCAAAAGTTAGAAGAACTCATTAAAATAATTTCTGTATACTGTTTTTTCAAATCAGAGAAAAACCGCCCAAGCAATTTTGATTCTCCTGAAGGTCCTTTTTGGTAAAAAAAACATGTTTTTTGCTTGTAACTTTTTATTTTTCACAGAACGCATACCCACACCTGCTAAAATATTAAATTTCTAACTTATACCAATATTCTGATATACAAAAAATTTAAAAATTATGTTCCATTATAACTCTTATTGACCACCAAAAATTGAATTTTTTGATATTTTTAAAGACATTTTTTTAAAACCGCTTTAAAAAATACATTTTTTTCAAGATTTTCGTGAAAGTGTTATTATTGGAAAGGTATTAAGTTCTTCTTTCTCTCTATCTATCGCTTTAATCAAAGCTGTGTGCGAAAACTGACAGAATGTGAGAAATCGACTTTAGAAATCTGATAAAATTAAATATTTCTTATTCATACAAACATATTTACAAACATAGTTACATTTAAAATTTTTTGAAAAAAATCAGGTTTCTCGGAGATTTTTCAAATTTCAATCATAAATTGGTTAATAACATACATTTTCTACGACTCTGAGCAATCATTTTGAATCTTTGAATTTTGAATCTTCCAACTTTTTTTAATGAACATAAAGCAGAAGTTTTAGCAATTTGGTTGGTCATTCGTTGGTCAAAAAACGTTTTTTAAAATTCTATCAAAATGAAAAAAATATAATGATGCAGTTGGAAAGATATAAGGTAAAATTCTATGCATATGAAAACAAAACATCTTGATTTTACTCGTGTCATTCCAAAATAAAAGGCTGTGAAAATTCGGAATCGTTGGTTGAATCGAACGTTTGTGTATCGATTACAAAATTGCTGCCAAAATATTAAAATATTACATTTATATCTCCTAATAACAAAGCTAACAAAGAGACCTCCGATAATTTAAAACGTTGAATATTGACGTCGTAAAATCAAAACGTCGTGCGCGTTCCCATATACTTCAATAATATAATTTGCAATACTATAATTGTTTGCTTGTAATTTAATCAAGAATAACACCAGAATGAAAAAGTTTTGGCAAAAACTAAAATCAAAATTTAAGGCATTTGATTTTAGTTAATGTCACTCATACGCCACAGTGCTTTTACATTTTGTCTTAAATTTTGATTTTAATTAATGTCACTCATACGCCACAGTGCACTTCCATATCAAATCAAATATTTCAGAGTTTATTTATTAAAATTTTACGTAAAAAACTCAAATCAGTGATTTAAAAATAAAAAAAAAAAAAACACCCTAATTGGAGCCTTCAAAAGCAATAAGACATTTGCTTGTAGAAGGAATTTTTATGAAGGTTTTACGATTATTTTTTAATTGTTCCATAATTGTTTACAAAAATGGAACAAGAAGATAATGGTTTTTATTATTTTCGTCTTCTGTATGTTTCCCAAAACACAATTGTCCTGCCTAACTTATGGGCTGGTTTGGCTGGATTTAAAGTTATGTGGCCTCGCAGACTCAATAGATGAATAAAATTTCAGTAGAAAATTGCAAGAAAAAGTTTGCTTTAACGCATGTGATATCTGAGAACCAAGTTGAGATCAAACTGCGAGTAACCAGAACTCTGACGGTTTCTCTTTTAATGGACACTCTGCTAATGGGTTAATGGAGTAAAAGTGAACAGTTTCATGCATGTAGAACCAAGTTTTGCTGTTAAGTTTCAAGAGAATGGGTTGACCCTTATATAAACTGCGTAGATTTTGTGGAGTCAGAAGATTTTGATGTTCTGGGCAAATCGATTCAATCTGATCTTCGTTAGAATGATCATTTGTATACTCGATGGGTCGAAAGAAGTGACCAAGTGCCTAGATTTTGAAAGTGGCACAAGTAATATTTCATTTCAGCTGATATTCGGATGGTCTACAACTCATATGCATATTAGGCCGAAAATGGATTAAAATTCGCACATTTGGTAGCATATTTGAAGCTTCTCGACCGAATCAAAAATTGTGCGAAATAATTGAAAAGCAAAGAAAGTGGTTGACACAAAATGAAACCGCATTGAGATAACACTGCGGCAAGAATTCCACCGGGTCCAGCATTAAAGTCCTCATCGATCGATCCGATATACTTTAAGATATCCTCAGAGGTAAAGAATATAGGCTCCAAAGAAACTTTTGGTCCTGAATTCACATATTCAAAATACTCTTCAACAGGCTTGAAAGAATCAGAAGAAAATAAAACCTTCCTTTCAAAATACTTGGAAACTTTTGTCAAACAATTCCAAGTCAGTAATGCTTCCGTTGAGCAACGTTTCAGTTAACGCGTTAATATTTTCTGAGAAATTGTGGGTTGACAAAAATATGTCACGCGTCTTAGACCGTAATCCTTATATTTTGGTAGTAAAGGGATAGCCTATTTTGTTTTTTTGGGTCTGACGGGCTGTATTATTTGACCTTCCAGACTTATTTTTAGGCTTAAACTCAGAGACGAGAATATTATCGCCACACAAATTAGAATTAAGAACATTTACAAACTCTTCAGCTGCAAACGTTAAAATAAAGGAGGCGTTAGATGGTTAATTTCCTATTTTCTTACAAACGCAAAACACATTTTGACTTAGTAAATTATTATGTTTGACATAACATCAATATATTATTAATTGTTGTGTCGGGTTGAAGACGCGAAATAAAAACCATTTTTTTTCTCGACTGCCCTTAAATTTATCTGATTATTGGGCTCAGTTGAAATTGAAGTTGGGCTATTTATCAATGAAGGAGTGGGAGTAGGAGGTGTCAAAATAATGACTGTGTTTCCATTCTCAGAAGGCATAGCAGAGGGCTGCTTTGCCTGAGAACTATGACGTTTGTTTTATTATTCATATTATTTTTATTTTTTCTCTTAATTTTTGAAATTTTAAGCTCCTTGTCTGATGGATCTATTGTTTGTGTTTCGGAAGAAACAATTCGAGAGAAAGAACTCGAGGCATTTTCCGATACAGAATTCTCATCATAGACGCTGGTACTCGATGCTGCATTAACTTCGCTAAAAAAGCAACAATTTTTCTAAAATTGTTGTTTAACGAGTTAAGAATTTCTCCAAAATGCTTAATTTTAGCATACAGTTCATCTGGGCTAAGGGCCCTGCACGTAACACAGTACCAGCGCAGACCTGAACGTACAGATATTAAATCGTTAAGGCACGATTTTGAGCTTCCAGCGCAAGACAACTGAACATACGATTCAGATTATTTTGGCTTATTCTATTTTTTGGCTTATTATATTTTTGGATAAAATATCAAAATGTTTGACAGTAAATAATTGCTTCATCTCTCAATTCTATTGGAAATCAGCGCAATTTTGGTTGCCCACCCCTTCTGAACAGGTACTACCTTGGTAAGTGTTCAAGCGAAATCATAGCTTGAAGGAATTTTTGCATCGTATTGCAACTGCTGATAAAGAATGGGTTCATTACGATAAACTCAAGTACAAAAAATAATGCGGCCCGCACGTTTTTGCGCCGAAACCGAAGAAAAAGCCTAATATTCATTGTGACAATGTCCAAGCTATGTATTTGGTGGGACCAATTAGGCTAGGTGTACTATGAGCTGCTACAACTGAGTGAGGCTATAATAGGGCAACTCTTCCGAACTCAACTCATACATTTGTGTGGAGAATTAAAGCAAAAATGGCCAAGATACGCACAAAGGAACGAAAAGGTAATTTTAAAATATGACAAGGCTTGGCCGCATCTTGCGCAGTCGATTAAAACATCCCGTAAAGTCGAGAAAAGTGCGAACAAAGTATGATCAACATGCGACCGACTTAACGCGAGTTAGTCCTACTTCACCAGCCGCATTGACCGGGCTTGCCTCTTCCGTCTACTTCGTCTTCGTTGATGCCGCATGTCTATGAGGATCACAACTTTCGCTCTTGTAAATTACTAAAAAGTTGTATCGTTTTGTGGATCGCATAAAAAGACGCATCTTTTTTCAAAATGGTATCGGAAAATTGCCAGAAAGATGGGGAAAAGTTGTGGCTAGCGATTGTCAATAGTTTGAAAAATGAATTTGTATCAAATTTTTTATCAGTTGTAGTGAAAATTGGGTTGAACCTTTTCCCCTCATTCGATACCAAAAAAGGTTGTAGACAAGGTGTTTGCTTACCATTCAAAGTCTGCTTAGTATTCTTTTTCTTACTAGAAGATGATAGTCGAATAGATTTAACGCTAGGCTAGATAAAACAAAATATCTCGGATCGACAAACAAGTAGTCCCAGCGTCTTGGAGACCACGTCACAATTGACAACACATTCATTGAGATTTTTAAAGAATTATTTGGGATCCAGCATTATTTTCTCCAATTAAAGGATGTTTTTTTATGATGTTTTTTTTTTCAATATGGATTGCTCTATTGTCTGACGGTTGTTTTGACAGTTTAAAGTGACGTTTCTACTCAGTATTGTTTGGTAAACCATCATGAATAGGTTAACTCCAGAACAACGCTTTCAAATCGTGGAAATTTATTTTTAAAAACAGTGTTCAATTAAAAATGTTTATAGAGCACTTCGTGAATTTTATGCTGCACATAATCGTCCGTCTGAGACCACCATAAAAAACGTAATTACCAAATTTCGGTCTACATTCACTCTTTTGGATGCCAAGCCACCGAGAAGAATGAGTAGAATGCTTACAGAAGAAAATAATGCTGTCGTTGAGGCCAGTGTCGAAAAAAACGACAATTTATCGGACGACACGTTACCGTGAATCCACACAGAACCATGATCAATGAATTTTTGTTGCCAAATCTTCATGATATGGATGTGGACAAAATGTGGTTTCAACAGGATGGTGCCACTTGTCATACTGCGGGCGAAACAATCGACTTTTTGAAATAACATTTCTATGACAACATTATTTCGAGAAATGGACTAGTGAATTCAGGGGCGCAACCAGGAATTTTTTTTGGGGGGGTTTTATCAAATGTAGAACCTTTATATAAAAACAATTTTACGTAATTACAGCGGCTGAGTTGTAGCGGTTAGTGCGTTAAATTTTTGCACAAATGGTTCCTTGTTCAAACTTCAGACATAACCAGCACCATATTTTTTTTTTTTTTTAAATTAAAACGGGTCACTGTCACGACATTCTACCCGTACAGAAGGTGAACAGCAGTAGTAGCGGTCGTTTGAAAACAAACTGGCTGCAACGTTGTTTAGGATCTGTTCGGCCAAAATATTTTGCAAGCACCAGTTGTAGGCCGTTTAATGGATTTTTTTCTTGTTTGGCAGTTGTACGAAGGTTATAAGGCTTGAGCTAAAATATTTTCATTTTTACTCGGGTCCCAATAAGGTCAGCAAAAATTCAATATTTTTCTCCCCACACATTCAGAAAAAAATACCTAACTTTTTCCGATAAAAAATTTCTATATTTTCGATAATTCAATTAGAATAAATTTTCACATTTTCAAATAAATATTTCTTCACTTGTGGGAAATGGAAATATTTCAATGTCTCTAATAATGATAAGTATTTTTCTCGCACAAAAAATTCTCATTTATAGAGAAAAATTTAAGGAAAATGAAAAATTTTTACTAAATTTTCATAAAAAATTCATTGTGCGAAGTATTTTCTACAATACAATGAAATCTTTTTTCAAAAATAAAAAAGTCTTATTCTCTAAAAACGATATATTTTTATATATTTCCCTTTTTCATGGAAGCTTTTTATCATTTTTAGGGATTTTTAAGTACCACATTTAGAGAAAAGCATTCTCTGGAGCAAACTCTATAACATTTTTCTCTAAGTATTATGTCTTTTTACTTAGTCCGAAAAACTTTTTACTGAGTGCAGTGAATTTTTCATCCATACATCTCTTCTTTGTAAAAATACCCAATTGGCTGGCACTAGCTTTAAAATTCGTCCTTTAGTGAGCACTAATTATGCTCAATTCCGAAAGTAAAAACCGCTAAATTTCTGTCACTTGGGATGAAAAACAAAGCGTCTGAATTTGAAAAAATCATTTGGTATTACTTGTTCAATGCGCAAATGCTGACGAAATCGAAATAATATATTTTTAATTTAATTTGCGCAATTTTGAGGGATTTTCATGAAACTGATTTTTAAAATCCAATGGAAGATTATGAATAAGGCGTATAACTATATTATGTCACTGGATGGGCGAACAGAAGAAAAATTTAACCAACATATTTTTTTCCCAATAAGCCATAATTCCTTAATATCGGATAATATTTAAAAAATTAGAGAAATTTTATGAAACGGATTTTAGAAACTACGATGGAAAATTAGAAATTGTAAATTTTTTTCTCCACTTTCGGAAGTCAATCGAAACTATTTTTATATTGAATCACATGACTTCACTATGAACTTAATTCTGTAGAGTTTGTGTTATCGATGTTTAAAAAATGACTTGAAAAAGGACGAAAAATAACAATTGAACGGGAAATTTATTTGATTTTTTCAGTGGCGAGTGACTCAACCGATTTTCCTCAAATTTAAGCTTTTTTACTATGTCTTACTTTGGAATTAACTTGTTTCCAAATATTTCAAGTTTCCTTCATGCTAGAAGTTGAAAAGATAGCTCAAATCCAAATATTTTCAACAACCCTTCAAGTGGTCAGAATCAGAATATAACAAAAATTAAACATGTGTAGTAAGCCGGATCGAAATTGAAATTTGACTAGACACTGACTTAAAAGTTAGAGGGACTCTTAAAAACAATTTCTGTATAATTTTGCTTGAATCGGAGAAATCTCCATGGAGCGGTTTTGGTTCTTCTGAACATCTTTTCTGCAGAAAACGAATTTTTGCATAAACTTTTTTCTTCAGAATGCATACCCAAGATAAGCAAAACACTAAACATTTTCATGGTACACTAAAAAAATTTTGGAAATTTTTTGTGTTTACAAACTCTATTGAGACCCCAAAAAATCCATATTTTGTCATTTTCGAAAAGAGGTTGTTTTAACTACGTGTACAATATGTATTTTTCATGATATTCACATGAATTTAAATTTATTCGATAAATTATTCAGCTCTTCTTTCCATTGATATATCGTATGGAGCGGTTTAACCAAAACTAAGTGCCACAATTATATAAAATGTCAGAAATCGATATTCAAAAGCTTCCTTCAGCTCAATTATTATTTTTTTACTGTTTGATTTTGGCAAATTTTGGTGGGTATATATATATTAGTGGGTACATATGAGTTTTTAGGTACGCAAATCGATTTCTTTTAACCAGTTTTTAGTTAAATGTGCGCCAGATAGCGCTCCAGTACAAAATTCATGATTTTCGACTATTTATATTTTTTAACACTTATAAAAAACTAATTTTTCATAGTACTCAGTTTTGATTAAACAACACCATACGATACACCAAAAGAAAGAAGAGCTCAGTACTTTTCCAATAATCTTAAATGCATTTGAATATCAAGAAAAATATATTTTTTATAGGTGTTTAAAAAAATATTTTCTAGTTTTTAAGAGTTTTTCTTACTTTTGAGTCGGAGTCCGGCTCACTTTTTTTTCTCCATACAAATTGATCCGGCTTAATGTGCAGTCTGAAGGAATAAAATTTGACTAATTTAGCAGATTATGCATCAACCAGAATCGATTTGAAAAATACATTTGGGGTTTTCACTCATTTAATAAAACGTGTGATTGCTTTTTCTTCGTACTACAATAATTTTTGGGGGGGGGGGGGGTTTAAACCCCGAAACCCCCCCTTTGGTTGCGCTTATGGGTGAATTGGCCTACGCGTTCGTGTGATTTGGCGCCACTTGATTATTTTTTGTAAGGATACGTGAAGTCATTGGTTTATGTGGATAAACCAGCAACGATTGACGCTTTGGAAACCAATATTCAACGTGTCTTTGCTGAAATACGCTCTCAAATGCTTGAAAAGGTGGTCAAAAATTTAACCTTCAGAATGACCTTTGTGCAAAATAGTCGTGGTGGCTATTGGATGCCCGAAATTATATTTAAATGTTAAATACCCAGATATTATCTAACACATAAAAAATTTTTTTGGCCATTTCATAATTTGCCATGTGTTTTATTTAAAATTCAAATCAGCAAGCTCTTAAAAAAACACTCTTTATATTGGTGCTGAAATGAAATGATGAAGGGATTTCACGCTCTATGCATCACAAACCTGGATGTTAAACAGCTCTGCTGAATAGACTTTTGAGGCGTTCGTTGGGAAATTTCTCCGCAAAATCTATTATTCGATTTGCGTCAATGGCAAATAAGGGAAGTATTCAAAAGATTCTGCTAAATTTGTTATTGTATGTGACAGATTTCATGTCATTTGATTAATTGTTGATGAATTTTTTTTTTTATGGAAAAGATTTTCCGTTTTTATGACATTACTTTGTATAGGATTAAATAAAGTCATTAAATTACTTTTGTAAAATTAATAATTATTAACAGTTTTGATAAAAGCAAGTTGAAGGCAAGTTGGTTTTTAGCGGATGTTGCTCATTTTCGATCTTGATGTTTATTTTTTAGAAAAAAGCTCAAGAATCAAAATTCATTACAATAGCTTTATATCAAAATGTTTATTATTTTTAATTATTCAAAGTGCTTTTAAAAGAAACAAAGACGTGGTAGAAAAATCCGGTTTCAATATCTTGTGTATCATTCGATAATCAAACATTTTGATGTTTTTTAGCCGTTGTTCTCTATAATTTTTAAGAAACTAAAAATATTTTTGTTTTGATATTCTGAAAAAATTTGTTTACAAAACTATTTTTGCTTCTAGACGATCAAAACCAAACAAAAAAAAAAAAAAAAAAACAAAACAAATGAAACAATAAAATTATAAAATCTACAGATATTATTTTTTTGCTGTTAGTGTGGAAACCCTTTTTATGAAGTATTTCTTGTACAATTATACAAAAAAAACAAATTCTGATTTTTGTCCATTACAGGATCTACACTGTGTGCTTTTTACATTCGTTATATCGAATACAAAAATTGTGATAATTCTATTTATATGAAATTTTTAATTATATCATAATAATCATCATAAATTAAGCTTAAATGTATTAAAATGACCAGGAAAAGAAAAAAAATTGCAGTTATTTGTTGTCACTAATAGTTTTTTTAATAAAAATATAGTATCAATTCAAACCAAACGCAGCACCCAGTTAAGCGCATTTCAACCTTGCGCACATTCAAAATCGTCTTAAATTTCTGCCTCATCCACAACAATAAATCACTTTTAAGCTTTCAGTAGATGTCCGGCTACTATGATTGTGTTTTTATTTATTTTAAGTTGGCAACTCCTATTTTTTCAGGTAAAACTTAGACAAACATAATAACGTAAACAACAAGCTAGCTAGTTAAGGAAAAAATGTCTGCAAAACAAAAAAAAAATTACAGCTACTGACTGACTCACTTACCGCGTAGAACATGCACCGTTATGCTGGCTGGGCGTGCATTCGACGGTGCACACGTGTAGTTCCCGGCATGATGAAAATGCACTTCCTGTATCGTTAGGACGCTCGTTGACGGCGTCAGCAAGTAGGAAGATTGATGTTGCTGAGCCGCCATTAAGGATGCTAATGATGACAAATGGCCGTTTGTATGACTGCTATGATTATTGTTGTTGTTGTTGTTACTGCCAGCTATGCCACCACCAGAGGCAGCACCACCACCACCACCACGTTCACGTAAACTGCTACCGCTGCCTATATAAGAGCCGCCACCATCTAAGGTGGGTGGCATATTTTCTGCTGTTGAGGTCACCGAGAAACCATCCTGCGAATCGTAATTCACCATTTTATTGTCATGGTACCTAATGCGATGAAAAGCGCGACACAGCATGGAGAGCAAGAAAAAGCATAAGAATGAAAACAAATAACAATTACAAAAATAATATAAATAAATGTTTGGAATTTTGTTGAAATAACTTATTTATTGGTCGCTGGCTCATACGTACCAGAAAACAAAAGCTGGATTCTCTGTGGCACGCTTTAGTTTACACTCCAGACGCAATGCGGATCCCTCGTCAATGTGTAGATCCGGTGCTCCGGTAATCTCGGCAACAGCCTCTGTAAACAAAAGTTAAGAGAATTAATGAAATTGTTTGGCAATTTGTAGGATTTCTTGCCATGTTGGTCTTGATTTTTTATTTTATTTTTTTGGTTTTTGTTTTGTTTTTTTGTGTGCGTGAGTGTGTGAAGAAAACTTTGTTTTTGTGGAATTCTGATGTTGTATATAAATAGACAAGAGGCAGGCCTTTAATTAAATATGATAATATAAGGTTTGCTCCTGCTATGTTGCTAATCGTGTCGGATTGAAATGAAAGGAATTTGTCTTATTTGTATTTTGAATAGTTTTGAGCAAACAAAATTCTAATAAAAGTTCTTGTTTCAATACAAATTTATTGAAATTCCCTTTTTGCTGTTAATTTTAGGGAGAGAGATGGCAGAAGTTTTAGCCTGCTCGAAGGCATAGCAAGGATGAGTCAAGTTAAAATACATAAAAGACATTCGATAGTGATAAAGTTAAGTCAAGAACAATAAGATAAACAAATCTAATAATGAAAGTTTTGAAATTAATTTTAAGGGCAGATTATTTGTTCAAGAAGCAATAAATTATATTAAAAGAAGTTTTTTTTTTTAAATATGTTAAAATTAATGTTGGTAAGAATTAAGTTGTGAGCACAAAAAAAAAATAAAAAAAAAATCAGTGTTATCTCTATGAAAAGTTGCAAAATTAAAAATTGAGAGCTGTCTTGGTGAGTTAAAATATAAAATGTGAAATAATAAAACTCAAGAGCACGTATCGTTTTGATAGCAACATATTAAAAAATTCAGAAAAATGTGTAATATAGTGTTATAAAAATAGTGTGTTAAAAAAAAAAATTACAGAAATGCAATATGGTAATATAAGAACAAATTTAAGAATTTTTTTTGTCATTCATGGTCCGCTTCACATGAAACTCTTTAATATTAAGATGTCAGAATTCTACATTCGACTCTAAAGATATTTTAAAATTTTTTCTCTGAATTTGCACAAAAAAAAAATTGTTTTCATAAATTTTATAAATTTGTTCCACATTCCTACGAATTGTTCGAAGCCGAAAATATCACCTTAGAACAAATTCATGGTAGCAGTGAACAGCGTTTACATCATTTGATGTTATGAACAAACTCATTATATCTGTGAATTTGAGCATTAATTCATAATACATAGGAACGATATTTTTTTTTTATATGAACGTTATAATTATTTATAACATATACGTATGAATTTATAAAATTAGTCTTCTCATATCTTAATTTTGATAATTTTTTCATAATAAAGGTCTCTTTCTAAGGCTCTTAAGTAATTGATCAATTACTCAATTTATTATATTTCTTTAGTGTGTAAAAGTAACAATTCACAGTATCGACGCAGTTAGCTGGATTCTCTTTTAAGTAATTTTGATAAAAAAAAAATACTTTTTGATTACTTTTCAGTTTTTTGTATGAAAATATGCTTTACTTGGGAGCTGGAAACAGGCTTTATTATTGAAAAAAATAATAGTATGTATGAACATTTGTCTAAATTTAAAAAAATAATTCATAATATTTCGGAATGAATTCGAAAATTGTATGTATTTTTTTTTTCATAAAATAAATTTTCATACTAACATAATATTTCTCTCTCTTTAATTATCTATTCTCTTCCTCTACTTGAAATGAATGCGAATAATTTGCATGTTTTATTTTACTTCATTTTAAACTAAATGCAAAATTTTGGTGACCGTGGCATGCGTTATAAACATCGGGAAGGACCTCTCCCCGCCTTTCGATATCAAGCGAGATTTCAGACAAGGTTCCTTATCGTGCGACTTTTTGAGTAGAGTTATAGAGATTGGAGATATGGATTATGGATATTGATTGGTGCAGACATGGATTAGACAATTTTTCCAATTTTGTAACCACTATAACTTGTGGTGACCGTGGCATGCAGGTTAAGTGTGTGGCTTAGCATTCTCGGAGCCCGGGTTCGATTCCCAGCCGCGGCCAAAAGTTTTTTCAATAAAAAATTTTTCTGATCGGTCACCACCTCTCTGCAGACAATGGCAAACCTCAGAGAGTAAATAATGCCATGTAAAGCTTCTTGAGAACATGAACTTTAGCCGTTCAGAGTCAGCATAAAACATGTAGGTCCAGTTCTCGGTCAATTGTGTGCAATTATTTAATAACACACACAACACAATTGATCATAAGAAGCTCGGTCAAAGTCCTTTCAAGGGCTGAAATGGCCAATTTGTTTTTTTTTTTTTTTTTAAATGCAAAATTTTCAAAAACTGTTTAAACAGTGTTTGACATGATATTATTATTTTTATTGAAACTTTTTGAAGTTTTTGAAAAGTATCTTGTATATTTTTTTTTCTTAAAAATCACCTCAAAAAAATTCCAGCAATCTTTATATATCTTTCTTTTACAATTATAAATTATATTTAATTTCGTGCACTAACCATTTGAATGAATATGAAGACTCATTCTTAAATGTTAAAACAAACATTTTAAGAATAAAATTCATAATATTTATGAACGCATTCTTAACGCCAATCATGATTTTGAAGGGGTTCATACGAATATAAAATTCCATACACTAATAATATGAATTATTTTCAAAATTTAATGAATCTGTTCTTTGATTTTATAACTCAATTTTTTATTAAGGAAATTAAGTTAAAAATTTTGCATAGATCGTTTTTTTTATGCATTTTTGCATTTAAAAAAAACTAACTGATAAAATAAAACTTTTAAAAATACATCTTTCAATCTTTTTAGTTGAAGCACTCACTTGTCAAGACAAGATTAATTAAACAGCAAAACGTATATCATGTTAGAATTCTGAAAATTAAAATACACTCAGAAAAAATTACCTCGGAATATGATAAAAAAAGGCATCATATTTAGAGAAAATGGTATAGACTTAGCTCCAGTGAATGCTATTCTCTAATTGCGATACTAAAAATTCTCTAAAAATGATAAAAAGCTACCATGAAATAGAAAGATATATCATTTTTAGAGAAAAATACTTTTTTTTTGAGAAAATATTTGTTTTTATTGAAGAAAATACTTCTCATAGTGAACTTTTTATCAAAATATAAGAAAAGTTTTTCATTTTCAATAAAATTTCTCTATAAATGAGAAATTTTTGTGCGAGAAAAATACTTATCATTATTAGAGACATTGAAATGTTTCCATTTCCTAGAAGTAAAGAAATATTCTACGAAAATGTAAAAATTTATTCTAATTGAAGAAAATTTTATTTGAAAAAGAGAAAATTGCTATTATCAAAAATAGAGAAATTTTTTACCGGAGCAAGGTATGTGTTTTTTTTTTCAGTGTAGACAATATATATATAAGAGTCCAGTTAAAAGTAATCTGTGCCTTGAAAAGTTCGAATAAAAACAAATTTTGGTCTGGCAAAATTGATAGTTGAACGCAATAAAGCATTAAAGTCACGTATATTGTATGTAGTTTGTAACAAGTAAGGAAACTGTAAAGTTGCTCCAACCCGACTATGAAATGCCCTGTACCTCCTATAATATTTATATATGTATTGATATAGTTAAACAAATATCAAAAACTTCTTAATTTTTCAAAATCCATGTATTCCTTTACATTTTTTAAACAGATTTATAATATGGTTTGTATGGGAGATGGGCGTGTTCGTTCGTGGGTCAGACTCACTTTGTGTGCACACCTAAGTTTTGATATAAAATCTACCCATACCAAGTTTAATCCCTGTAGGTTATAAATAAACCATTTTACGGAATTTTCAATATTGTAAATTGTATGGGAGGTAGGCGTTTTCGTGGGTGGATGACACTCATTTTGAGTGAGCACCTTAGTTTTGATATAATATCTTCTCATACCAAGTTTAATCCCTGCAGGTCATATATAAACATTTTCATGGTATTTTCAATATTGTGTTTGTATGGGAGGTGGGCGTGTTTAGGATCAGGTGACACCCTTTTTTTATAAATGTCTTAGTTTTTGTTCAAAATACATATATATTTAATTTCATTTCTGTAGCTTTTATAGAACCTAAAATCTCTCTATACAGTGATTTAAATTTGTTGGTTGTATGGGAGATAGGCGTGTCCGTGAGCGGATTCCAAAAATATCCAAGTACAGATCCTTGGGTCAATCTGGATATGTTGACCAAGTTTCATGCAATTATCTCAACTCCTTCTTCTTATCCTGTGTTTACGGACAACACACAGACGGACGGTCGGACAGACAGACAGACGGACAGGACTAAATCGACTCAAGAGGTGACTCTGATGAAGAATATATATACTTTTCTATACCGGACTAGCTTATTTTCAGGTGTTACAAACGTTTGCACAAAGTTAATATACCCTGACCTTTCGAGTTTAGGGTATAAAATTATATATTTTAACCCGAAATATCACACGGTTACCATATGGTAACGTAAAAAGTGCAAAAAGATTTATATGAAGAAATAAACTATTAAGTTTTGTCAACAAAATATTTTCTATTAAAGATTTACATTTTACTCAAAGCGTTACCATATGGTTAAAAGTAAGCGGAGACTCCTTTGTGGACAGAAGATATTGGGAAAACTTGGGTCGGAAAGTTGAAAGATTTTTATCAAAGCTAAGAAATCAAGAAATTTACCTGACTGGCACGAATACTGACTCAGTGCAAGCACTTATACAAAAACACTAAGGAAAGAACAGCGTAATTCCTGTAGACTTTTTTGCGGCAGTGTAGAAGAATCTTCTGAAGCAGCCAAATCTTATAAGATTCTCGCTTCACACCCTAAATATCCAAAATTTTAAAGAAATAAGATGGAACGTGGACATCTTCATGTGAGGAAACCCAAGATCTTCTTCTGAGTACCCATTTTCTGATAACTGCAAAGGCAGTTATATGCTACGGTTAGTATCAAAACAAAAAACAAAAAAACAAATTGGCCATTTCAGCCCTTGAAAGGACTTTGACCGAGCTTCTTATGATCAATTGTGTTGTGTGTGTTATTAAATGTTTGCACACAATTGACCGAGAACTGGACCTACATGTCTTATTCCAACTCCGAACGGCTAAAGTTCATGTTCTCAAGAAGCTTTACATGGCATTATTTACTCTCTGAGGTTTGCCATTGTCTGCAGAGAGGTGGTGACCGATCAGAAAAATTGTTTATCAAAAAACACTTTTCGCCGCGGCTGGGGATCGAACCCGGGCTCCGAGCATGCTAAGCCACACACTTAACCTGCATGCTACGGCCACCACAGTCGGTAACAATATACAGAATTAATCTCATCGATATTAATATATTTGATATCATTTGAAAAATAATTTGGTGACTTATACAAAACCGAAAAATTTTCCGCAATCAAGAAACTTTTCAAAAATGTTTTGTTTACGCAAAATTTTGACTTGCAATAGTGTGTTAATCCCCAAAGATCTATTTTGAATGATTTTGCATAATTGAGGAAAAAATAGGACCGGGAAGTAAAACGTTAACAAATTTCCGTTACGTTACAGCTTCGACTTTAATAGACAAGACTGAGGTCTGCAACATTTTACTGCCTTATTCGCGACCATAAATAACACAGTATCACAATATTACAGTGATACCAAATTGATATCAGAAATTTGTTTCATAGACATTATCTTCATAATTCCCAAAGCAAACTTACCCTGGGAGAACAAGTTCAAGAGTCATGAAAATTAGAATAATTTTTAGAATAGTTTTTTCTTGAAAACAGTATTGTTGACAGTTTTTGTTGGTTAATTTCAATAGAATAATAATTATGTATTTTAGTAAAGTAAAGGAGTTAGGAAACCATCTTAGAGTTTTAAATAGACATCTTCAAAATAAAATAAAAAAACATCAGAACGCCATAAGATTGTTATAAAACGTCATTTATTTAATTTAAGTAAAAAATTTAATGAATTTTAATCAATTTAATTTTGTTTTTAGAACTTTTTAAGCAATTAAAAAATTGAGCTTTTAAATTGTTTTATGTAACAGGATACCCAAAAACATATTAATATTAAAAATTATGTTCTAGCAGGTAAGGGCTGCAAATAAGGTTTGTTTGTCGATGTATAGTCTCAGAACTAAATAATCACAAAATTATAAAGTATATTGCACATGAGCACGTTTTTTAAAAAGCTCTGGAGAAATGTATTGCTGGAGAACATCCGAGCAAAATCTTCGTTTACATAAAATCGAAAAAGTAATCCAGAAAATTTCATTCTTCGCTTAACCTCTCGCCTACAGAACCCATTATTTTTATATAGTCATGTCATTAGAGGTAATCGCAAGCGCTGTCACTTAAAAAGATTAAGCGCTTAAAACGGTTGGTTTATAACTGATTTCACGAAATTAATACTTAAGTAGCAACTTTCAAGTTGATGTGATTGGATTGCCGTGATTTTATTACGGATTAAATTTAAGTTCTTGCATTAACATTTATGTAATGCATTTTAGAATCGATTAAAAAACAAGACCTAACGAAAAATTTTGCTGGGATATTGGATGAAATGTCTACTATACTAGCATGTTTCAGCACTTCTTAAGATGAATATTTGAAGTACAAAAGCTTTTTTAAAAAACTTTATGGAATATAAAGTGAGGTTTATTCACTTTAATAATGAATAAAAGACTAATTAAAAATAAAACCATTAAAAAATTATCTTTGACTTGCCCGAAGTCAAAATGAAGTCGAAACTGAGGTTGAAGTTTATTCGAATTTATTTAGGTTATATTAATTTGATGACCTCAATTTGTAAGGAGGATAGGCGTATTTTTTTCCAATTTTTCATATTTCAAACTCAAAGTACGTTTATTTAACAATTCAATTCAACACATTAATTTTTGTGTAAATTATGAAGGTTTTGATATTTTGGTGACGTTTCTATGGAAGTATTAACAAAATTTTGTTGAATTTCAACTTCAGGGTATATGTTTCAAATTTAAGCATTACAGTGGAGCTCCAATTTAGCGAACACCGATTTAACGAACTTCCAATATTAATTTGGATAAACCCTTATTTAATGTTCATTGTTGACTCTATATTGCTAACATTTGAAATTGTAGGTATTCTATTTAATAAACATTTGCTTCTCTGAGCGTGCTTCGTTTGTTTTTGAATTTGTAATAACAATAATAAGTATGTACTCATCTAATTCTCAAATTGTCACCTCGGGTTAATATACATAATGTAGGGTTTCCTTTTTAAAAAACACTAGTAAACCTGTTGCCCGAATTCGAGCAATTCAATAAAAATAATTTGTTAGAAACATTATAGATGTTTAATATATGAGATTCTATTCAATAAATTATAACGAATAACGATATATTGAGTCTCAATAATGATATAAAAGATCATTATCTGAATGGTTTGACTTGAAACGTTTGATCTGACACAAAATTTTTTAATGTAACTGTCAAAATACGAAGACGGACTTATAACGGAATATAACAACTGAGAAAAACATAATTACTATTCGAAAACATCGCAGCTTAACTCTTCCAGCTATAAAAAATAACTAATGTTAAAAAAAAACGCATTAAAAAATAGATTTAAGAAATAATACTAAGATATATTTCAGAAATTAATAAAAAGTACTTACAGAACACCTACAATATCGATTTATAACACATTTAGATGAAAAAACACCAAAAAACATAGTTTTTTTTTTAAAACTGTTAAAATTTAACTGAATTGTTTGCTCGGAAATTGTAATTTTTGATTTTGGAATTGCATTTTTCGGACAATTGACATTTGAGGAATGCATAAAAGATAATTTTGGTTAAAAATTTTTAGTTTTGAAAAAAATTCAAATTCGATCAATTCATAAGCTCTTCTCACACTAAATTTCAAATCGATAAAATAACGGATGTTTGTACAAAAATTTAATTTCTGTTTTAAAAGGTTGGGAACCCCCTGAAGTGAAATCACAATTTTTAAAAGTGGTTTGCACATATACAGCCTAAACCTAATTTAATTTTTACCAACAGCTTTCTAAACATTTAATAATAATAATTAATAATTAAAATAATAATAATTATTAATTATTATTATTTTAAAAGGCTGATGTATAGCGACCGAGATTTATAAAATAAAAAGAAATTTACATAATTTTTATGTTGCAACCTATTTGGCTTCATTGAATTATTTGGCATCAAGCTCTAAAAATAATTCTTAAAAAATATGTTTTTTAAGAATCATAAACTTAAAATAATAATAAAAATTTTCATAGCATAAATGAAAAGTGACCTTTACAAATCAAATGAAATAAATAATAATACCTAAAACAAGTTAAAAAATTTAACTTTATTGGAGTGCATAATTTAGACAAAAAATGTAAGATATTTGTTTCAAGTTGACAAATTCATTAGCTTTGTTGTATGATAAAAAACTCGAAAATAGTATTACCGATTTAATGAACTTTTCGATTTACCGAACGACCCTGGACATTATATCTTTCGTTAAACTGGAGCACCACTGTATGACAAATCTCAAATCATGAAAATTATTTCATTATGGACTTTAAAGAGATTTGCAATAAAGAGACGGCTGTAATCGTGTGGACAAACGAATGAACAGACGGACGGCTTAATCGACTCATGGTCGTGAACAAAATTCCGTGACAAAATTATTGTGTCCGCTACGCTTTGCGGGTGAAGTATAAAAAATATTTAATACAAAACTTTGAAAAACGTAGAAGTAGAGTCGGTACAGCGATTAATCAGATTTTTCTTATTCCTGGTAATGCCAATGAATCAAAAAACGTAGTTAATACTGAAGTATTAAATAACTAAAATGAAAATATCTTCACTTTATTATCATTATACTATTTAATGTAATTTGCTTCCAAATACAAATATTTTAACGTTTTTTATTATTTATTAACGTTATTATACCCTAAACCTGAAAGGTCAGGGTATATTAACTTTGTGCAAACGTTTGTAACGCATAGAACGAAGCGAGTCCGGTATAGAAAAGTATATATATTCTTGATCAGCGTCACCACGTGAGTCGAGCTATCTATGTCCGTCCGTCCGTCCGTCCGTGCGTCTGTGTGTTGTCCGTATACACAGGATAAGAAGAAGGAGTTGAGATAATTGGATGAAACCTGGTACACATGGTCACATGTCCCAAGGATCTGCACTATTGAATATTTTTGGAATCCACCCATGGACACGCCTACCTCCCATACAACGCAAAAATTTAAAACTGCATAACTCAGCTCATAATAAGTCTACAACAACAAAATTTGATATGTGTGTGTTTTATACCAACACAAAGATGTCTTTGAAAAATGGACGTCATCCGCTCACGGACACGCCCACCTCCCATACAACCCAAAAATTGAAAACGCAATATATAAGCCTCTGTTTAACCTACAGAGCTAAAATTTGGCACATATGTTTTTTATAACAAAAAAAAGATGGTTTTGAAAAATTGACATCGTCCGCCCACGGACGCCTACTTCCCATACAACGCGAAAATTGAAAACTGCATAGCTCAGCTCATAATTAGCCTACAACAATAAAATTTTATATGTATGTGTTTCATACCAACACAAATATGTCTTCAACACAAAGATGTCTTTGAAAAATGGACGTCATCCGATCACGGACACGCCTACCTCCCATACAACCCAAAAATTGAAAACGCAATAAATAAGCATGTGTTTAAGCTACAGAGCTAAAATTTGGCACGTATGTTTTTATGACAAGACAAAGATGGTTTGGAATAATGGACTTCATCCGCCCACGGACACGCCCATTTACAATTAATTTTTTTTTTTTTTTGAAAAGTGGGTTTAGGGTATTTCATAGTCGGCCTAGACCGACTTTAGACTTTCTTTACTTGTTTTTATTATAAGAGAAAATGTCCGTGGCGAATCCTCGGACGACTGTGGCCTGCTAGTATTTTATAATAATGGATAAAGTTAAGGAACTGATAACTATTTGAGAATAGAACTTACAAAAATTGTTTTGTCAAAAAATCAATCAAACTGAACCGGTGAGGATCTAGAATGAGCAGGAACTAATCGTTGCTTTAAATAATAAATTCATAAAAATTTATTTTTCAAGGATATTGTCTGTTGACTATTAGATTTGTATTTAAATCGTCCTTAAAGTCAATTGTTTATGCATTAACGAGTTAAAAAATTGTAAATGTATCCTGCTGGGTCATTAAATCATTTGTCTGCATCAAATTATGAAAAGCAATGGTTGACCAAATATTCATTCATTCATTCATCCTGCAACCAACCAAGTAACCACAAATTTTCTTAATTGAATTACAATTAAATTAATTTCCATAAATAAGGCCTTAAAATACACACAGAATGTGATAGTGTGTGGCAGTATGTGTGTGAATGAGTGTGTTTGTATGTATATGATTTTGGCTTGATTGCCTTTTAAATGGCGTTTTAACAATTAAAAACAAAAAAACTATAAATCAATAATAAAAAAAAAATCCTAGGCCTGGTACTTTATATGCCATAAGCTGAGAATGAAGTGCTTGCTTTTGTAGGCAATTTAAATTAATAATTTTGTGAAAATATAATAATAAACACACACACACAATCAATATAAAAACAAACACGTACAAGCAATTAAACCATTATTTTGTCTCTTAAATTTTATAAAAAAATTATTGTTGTCTGACAATAAATGAATGCATACAAGCAAGTATAAAAAGTGCATGCGAGAATGTTTATATATGTGCGACGGTTTGTACATATGTGTGTGTGTGTGTTTTTGTTTGTGGCATAAAGCTCTTCATAACTTACCAACAACTTTTAATTCGATAAAAATCGATTGAGTGGGATATATCGATAATTGGCACTCGTAGAAACCGCGATCCTCCTCGCGCACCGATTTAATGCGCAGCGACCAATGGCCCATATGGCGCGTGTGTTCGACCAAAAATCGTTTATCGCTGCTGTGAGTCGATAGACCGACGGTAAGCAATTGAAAGTCCTTGCGCCGTATCCAAGATACCTAAGTAACAATGAGAGAGAAAATGGATTAAATACAAATGTTGTGTTTTTTTATACAAATGGTAGGTGGGTAGTTGAACATTTTAAAATTGAATTAAACGCATATGAGTTAAAAATAAATTCCACACATATTCCTGGCTGCAGTAAAACATCTGTGTCTCCTACACACACAAAATTAGACTCATAAAAATGTGTACAAAACTTATAACTACAGCAACAAAAGAAATAAAAAGGGGAAAAAAAATCTGCTTTATATAGAAAATGTACAAAACGAAAGGTAGAAAAAAATTGTTGATGATTTATGAGCATCCTTTTTGCTACCTTTTGACCTAGCTAACTGTGTGCTTGTATGTGGGTGTGTGATGCGTGATTGTGTGTGCTACATAGTAAAACACCTGCAGCTGCCACGTATGGCATGCATTTAATTTTTATGCGCGCCCTCATGCGGTTGTTTTTTTTTTAATTATTTTTTTTGCTTTCCATCCAACCACATACCGAACACTCTGGGTACACCAAGCACTCACATATGTGTAGCTAGCTCATTGAAGTGATGATTGCGGTGAGAAAGAAGAGATTTTTTTTATGCTAAACTTTTATTACTACTTATTTTAAAAAGCGGAACTTTTTAAGTACCTTTCAGTGTGCTTTTTTGTTTAGTTTTCCGCTTAAGTTTTTTGTTCATTTAGTTCAACGTTTGAAACATCAATTGACCATAACAGCTTGTTGTTTCTGTTGTTGTTGTTAAACAACCAACCATCCAACAATACATTTTTTGCCAGCAAAGAGCTACTCTTCTTTTTTTCAAATGAGCACTCAGTTTTGTAAGCATTGAAAATACAAGCGAAGTTTAATTTGAAATAAATAAACATTTAGCAGTTTTCAATTTAATTTTTAAACCATTCTTGGTTTTTGACTCAGTGTTATAGTTGTACGAGTTCACTTTTTTGCAGTTCATCAATTTAGAATGAATAACAAGCAGTATTTAATAAAAATACGAAAAGTAATCTTTTATGATATGAAGTATATTAAATTACAACATTTGAATGCTTTGATGTTTGTGTCTGTTACAACTTTCAACCCGAAAGCGACGCAGCCAGAGTTTATGTAGTAGTTGTTTTAATGTTAATACGAAGGTCAAATCTGAACCTTTTTAAGGCTGTGATTGAAAGTTTCCAAAAAATCCAACCCACAAAAAAGCTACTATTAAGCTAGCGACAAGGTATGACGAAGATAGCTATAAAAACTATATTAATTCTGCAACCACTCGTTATAACTTCTATAAGAACAAAAAACCGAACGTTTTTGGGATGAAGTTCCTTAACTCGACTTGCGGGTGAAGCAACTTGGTAGAAATCGTCACGTCACAAAATGCGGTATGCTGTTTGCGGTATGTTGAGTATATACTCTCTCTCTCTCTCTCTCACCCTCACTCTTTCTCTATTTGTGTCTTTGTCCCTTTTTATGTCTCTTAATGCCGACTTCGTGCCGACTTCGAACGGCTTATGTCCATTGTCTATGAGAGGTGATGGCCGATTAGAAAAATTTGTTTTGTTGCATAAAGTTTATGCCAGATGTGAGGATTGAACTCGATCTACCACGTTCCGTTGGCTCGCACGCCAAACACTTAGCACGCATAGTTACGGCCATCTTTAGATAGATAGTATTTCTTACCTACAAACCTACCCTCCTTTTCACTACAAAGAGATCAGACTACCTGCAAGGAACTGTCTACCAAACGGGAAAATGGGAAATTATAATTTTTTTTTGATATGCCATGTTTTAATATGCCATGTGAAGGTGGCCTTGTTAGCCGAGTGGTTTCGGATTCGAATCTCGGCCAGGCCTAAGATTCCTTTATATAAGGTTGCGTAAGTTTTTTGACGCATCCTTATTTTATGTAGACAAAAATATTTTGACGTTTGCAAAGTAAGGTTTTGTGCTGATCGAAAAAGAAGTATTTTCAGGTTTTTATGTAGTTTTCTATTATATTGTGCACAGAATCAGACAAGTTGTGTTGAAATTTTGGTTTTTGGTAAAATTAGAAGTAAAAGTAGTATTAATGATCAACGTTGTCCAATGTAACTCATGTCTCGACTCAGAAAATATTTATTTGGTGTGTCTTTCTTGATTTTCTTAATTTATATTTTTACCATTAAATTTTTTTTCGGGTATAACACTGAAATCCTTCAATTAAAGCTAAAATTATGGGTAGATCACTCTCAATGGCTTAATGTTATCAGGACATCCGAATTTACAGATAAAACAACAGGATTAATAAAATATCTTAGCAAAAATGTGAACATTCAGTTTATCAAATAATACTAGAAAAAACTATAGTATTACACTGTGTGTAATTTTTTAAGTCACGGCAAAATAACCATATACGGACACCACTACGTGATAAAAGACTAAAAAAAAAAGACCCGTGTCTCCCAATTTTCCCCAAAGTCATGCACTTTTTGTTTTATGGGCCACGCCTACCTCCCATACAACACAAATAATGAAAACTCTATAAAGAGGCTAATATCAAAGTTACAAAACTGAAACTCGGTATTTGTGTGTTTTATGTCAAAACTTAAGTGTGTTAGAAAAATGGGCGTTATCCACCCACTTACACGCCCACCTCCCATACAACCCCAAAATTTAAAACTCTATAAAGAGACTAATATTAAAGTAACAAAACTGAAACTCGGTGTTCTATGTCAAAGCTTAGGTGTGATAGAAAAATGGGTGTTATCCACCCACTAACACTCCCACCTCCCAACCCCAAAATTTAAAACTCTATAAAGAGACTAATATTAAAGTTACAAAACTGAAACTCGGTATTTGTGTGTTCTATGTCAAAACTTAGGTGTGTTAGAAAAATGGGCGTTATCCACCCACTTACACGCCCACCTCCCATACAACCCCAAAATTTAAAACTCTATAAAGAGACTAATATTAAAGTAACAAAACTGAAACTCGGTAAGGAACAAAAATTGCGGTAAGGTCAAAAGGAACAAAAATTGCCAACACATAAAATCCAAAAAACTTCACCTTCCAGGTCAAAATCGCAAAAAACTTAAAAAATTTCGATTTTTTTTTACCTTTTTTCCCGTGTTCAGGTCCATAGGTAGCAAACCGTTCAAAATTCAAGGAAACAATCAACTACAAAAATGTACCTAAGATCTCAATAAACAAATTTCTAAAACATATAAACTTCCTAGAGATGATTCTTAACACCGTTTTTTAATTGCATTTGTTTTTTATTTACTTCAACATTGAGTTACTATGCTATCTATTACAAAAATATTAAAAAACTAGTAAGGTATATCTTCGACTTGGCCGAAGTTAAAATACCCCCACGACTGATTCTTAAGGGTTAAATAATCTTAAATTAGAGAGTTTTTTGTATGAGATTTTAGAAAATTTTGTTAGTTTTATGTGTCTAAAATACAAACATATCAAATTGTTTTTCTGAAGCATAAATATAAGCCTTTTTATAATATATTAAATTTTGGGGTTGTATAGGA
This sequence comes from Tetanocera ferruginea, assembly GCA_958299015.1. Taxonomy (NCBI): domain Eukaryota; kingdom Metazoa; phylum Arthropoda; class Insecta; order Diptera; family Sciomyzidae; genus Tetanocera; species Tetanocera ferruginea. The sequence continues at coordinate 36,537,829 of OY282641.1, forward strand.
GGTGGGCGTGTTAGTGGGTGGATGACGCCCATTTTTCTAACACACTTAAGTTTTGACATAAAACACACAAATACCGAGTTTCAGTTTTGTAACTTTGATATTAGCCTCTTTATAGAGTTTTCATTATTTGTGTTGTATGGGAGGTAGGCGTGGCCCATAAAACAAAAAGTGCATGACTTTGGGGAAAATTGGGAGACACGGGTCTTTTTGTTTTTAGTCTTTAATCACGTAGTGGTGTCCGTATATGGTTATTTTTTTTGGTGTTGCACTGTGTTATATTCAAAAAACCGTGTGAGTTATTTGCTCAAATGACTACGCTATTTTGCTCTCATTTTCAAATAAGTGTGCCGAAATGAGAAAACGTTAAAAATGTACGCAACCTTATATATATGAACCTTGGGCCAGGCCATGGACCTAGGATTTTACATTTCTTTAATTATTTCATCATTTCAAATCTACTGTTGTTAAAAAATGCACCACAATATTTATGATATTCGAAGTTGTAGTTGATGGTAGAAAATTTTGTGGATCAGATTGCTGAAATACCTAAATTGACTGAGGAAAAGACATAACACTTTTCCAAATTCTAATTTGCATGTTGATATAGCTTTCCTCCACTCATAGAATATTCTGCATTAGTTTCACTTGCTTTTAATTTTTTTCTTTCTTATCTATCACGCCATTTTTGAACCAAGGTAGACATGACTGAATAGCCACTACATTCCTCAAAGCCACGGTAACTTAAAAGTATCCCCAAGGAGTCACGAAAGACTCCTTGTTATATTTGAAAGACACGGTGTCGCCATGGTTGGATATGGCAAAGATATTGCAATCATGATAAGATAAAGCTTGGTGACTACAGTGTCCGATGTCATACAGGCAGAAATTACCAAGATGTTGCACTAATGAAAGTCTCACCGCAAACCCTAAAAAACCCGTTATTGTGCAAACTTGCCCTTCCCGATTTGAAGAGAAAGCATAGTTTTTTCAAACTCAGTTTTATATTTTGGATTATTGTTCTCAACTACAAACTATTCTGGAATCTTCAAATAGACCCTAATATATTATCAGTAAATCCACAGCCTCTCTGCATAAGAACTGAGTCATAAGTCCTAAAATTATTTTTCTTTAGAACTAAACAATTTACAGCCACATCCAGATCGAAACCAGGTGCAGCCTGCACATGAAAGTAGAAAAATGACATAGATATTTAATCAGAAATCTACAACAAGAACAGGAAATTTGTAATCAAAATAATTCTCTACTGGATTTCTGTGATTTAAATGGGAATGACAAAAGGGACTTTTTGACTAAGCAAGCAATCCATCACCATCGACAGAACCGGCACCGTTCTGTGGTATTGATGAAACCACCTTTAGGCACACGTTCAGGCAACACGTACAAATAATCTCCTCATCTTAATGTCATGATTTTTTTGAGAAATACTACTGGGAAGAATAGCTCAAAGCAAAAACTTCGAAACAGTTATAGAAAAATTCAAGAAAAGTAACAAAAAATGAACTGAGGACGTTGGTAAATCCAACAAATTGGCCATTTCACCTTTTCAAGAACGACTTTGGATGAGCTTCTTATCTTGTATTGTGTGTTTTATAAATCTTTGTTCACATTTGATGTAGAACTAGATCTGCATGATTTATGACTTCAAATGGTTGTTCAGATAAACTCTAGCTGGTGCTAGTGGTGATGGTAGCAACCAGCCTATGCTAAGCCTGTGAAGAGGAGGAGAGTCGTAGTTTAATGCAATTAAACTTTACTTGATTTATATAAAGTTGCGGCCAAACTACAGGTTGTCTTAAAGTCTGCTGGTTGAGTTTTGAAATTATATTTTTTGGTTTCTTTACACGGCGATATTCAATAAACTTAGTTGAGTGACTTAATTAGTTGGGAGATAAGGGGGCGATCTTCACATGGCAACGTGTCTGACGGCCTCAACATGGCGAAGCCAGCAATATCCATGTCGAAATCGTTTCAAACATCCGCGTGGTGTCTCCTGGAAACGTCAAAAAACTATCACCCGATATACTTTGACGGCGAATCTGAGCGGCGGGCTTCCTTTGGTCATCAAGCAAAGGTTGTGCGTTGGGTTCGAAGCCCACCATGTAATAAAAATATTTCAATGAAAAGTTTAAGAATGAATAAAAGAATGATCCCCAAATCTGATGACGACTACCGCAAACGAAAAACTGATAATGATTTACGGATATGCACCTGGAATGTCCGAACCCTAAATTGGGATGGTGCCTCTATCCAACTGATTGATATCTTGGAAAGATATAATTCTGATATCACTGCAATCCAAGAAATGCGATGGAAAGGACAGGGTTGCTTACGACAAGCATCCTGTGATATCTACTACAGCGGCCTTGCGGAGAAGCACGAGTTTGGATGCGGAATACGGCATCATGTCCTGCGATTCACTCCTGTGAACGAACGACTTGCCATAATCCGCTTCAAGGCACAATTTTTTTACATAAGCCTAATATGTGCGCACGCTCCGACAGAAGAAAAAGATGACGAGACCAAAGAAATTTTTTACGAGCGCCTTGATGATGCATACTAGCGCTGCCCCCGTCATGACTTAAAAATCGTGCTTGGTGATTTCAACGCCAAGGTGGGTAAGAAAAACATATTTGGTTCACGACAACACATCCGATAACGGAATGAGGTTTATTGACTTCGCCGCAGCTCGAAACATGGTCGTTAGTAGCACTAGATTCAAGCATCTCAATATTCATAAGGCCACTTGGCTGTCCCCTGATCAACAACATGCAACCAAATTGATCACGTTTTGATTGACGTAAGGCACTCTTCCAGTACACTAGACGTACGCACGATTCGTGGTGCTAACAAAGACTCGGATCATTATCTTGTCGCAGCCAAGATCCGCACACGTCTGTGCGCCGCTAAGAATGCTCGCAATCCTTCACAAAGAAAGCTAGACGTCAACGCTGCAGTCAAAACTGACGGCCGAAGCCTTCGCTATTCGACTCTCACTCCTGTTTCAAGAAAGCACTCCTCTGATCGACGATATATGCGGACAGTGAACGCACATATCGCACTCTAGGCTGCCGAAAAGGGGATAGAATACCACCGCCCTCACAAAAACCAGTGGCACGACCAGGAGTGTCGCGACGCCACTGCAGAGAAAGACACCGCCTACAAAGCCACCCTGCAGTCGGTTGTAACACGTGCTGTTATGGAGCGATACCGAGAGAAGAGGAGGGAAGAGAGACGCATTTTCAGGCGAAAAAAACGAGAGGCGGAAATGCGTGAGTGCGAGAAAATTGAGATACATGGCGACAGAAATGAGACTCGAAAGTTTTTCAAAAAAATAAGACGCCTAGCCGATGGTTTTAAGACCGGAGCCTCTTTCTGCAAGGATGAGAATGGCAATCTAGTGACAGATATCCTGAGTACACTGATGTTATGGAGGGAACACTTCTCTAGTGTTCTAAATGGCGACGCTGACAACAATTCCGCAAGTGGAGATGATATCCCGGAAACCCCAATTATGGATGACAGCGTTAAAATTCCGCAGCCCGACTATAACGAGGTCTTAACAGCTATAGCTCGGCTTAAAAACAACAAAACCGCAGGAGCCGATGGCCTACCGGCTGAGCTGTTTAAGACTGGTGGCGAAGCTCTGTTTAAATGCATTCACAGACTTCTTATGCAGAATATGGTCGGAAGAATGCATTCCAGATGATTGGAACCTCAGTGTGCTCTGCCCAATCTACAAGAAAGGAGATCTCACCATTTGCGCCAACTACCGTGGGATTATCCTTCTTAATATCGCATATAAGGTCTTGTCGAGCGTATTGTGTGAAAGACTGAAGTCCATCGTCAACCAACTGATTGGACCTTATCAGTATAGCTTCAGACGTGGAAAGTCCACCATCGACCAGATCTTCACGCTCCGACAAATCTTGGAAAAGACCCTCGAAAAACAAATCGACACACACCATCTTTTTGTCGATTTCAAAGCCGCCTTCGAAAGTCCAATAAGGAGTCACCTATATGCCATCATATCTGAATTTGGTATTCCTGCGAAGCTTATACGTCTTTGCAGGATGACACTGAAAAACACCAGCAGCGCAGTGAAAATCGGGAAGAACCTCTCCCTTCCGTTCGATACTAAGCGAGGTTTCAGACAAGGTGATTCCTTATCGTGCCACTTCTTTAATATTGTCATGAAAAAGATCATCCGAGCGGCTGAACTGAGACGCAGCGGCACAATCTTCTTTAAGAATGTTATGCTGATGATATTGGCATCATTTGTCATAAAACGCGCAAAGTCAGTCCAGCATCATGCAGCATTCTTCAGGTTAGAGAAAGAGTCGAGTTGAATGGGTCTTGCAGTGAACGCAGATAAAACGAAGTATCTTGTGTCAACGAACAAACAGTCCCAGCGTCTTGGAAACCACGTCACTGTTGACAACACCTCCTTTGAGGTAGTGAAGGACTCTGTTTATCTGGCATCCAGCATTAACTCCTCCAACGATATCAGTATTGAGATTAAACGAAGATAACTCTTGCCAACAGGTGTTACTTTGGGCTCAGTAGGCAATTAAGAAGCATAGCTCTCTCTCGACGAACAAAACTGACGCTCTATTAGTGAATAATCATGCCCGTCCTACTATACGCATCACAAACTTGGACGTTGAGCAGCTCTGATGAAAGGCCTTTGGGAGCGTTCCAGAGAAAAATCGTTCGCAAGATCTATGGTCAAATCTGCGTCAATGGTGTGTACGATGGAATCTCGAGCTGTATGAACTATATGCCAACATCGATATAGTCAAGAGTATTCAAATTGAGCGGCTTTGCTGGCTTAGTCATGTCAGAGAATGAATGACGATGCTCCAGTGAAAAAATTATTTGATTCGGTACCCAGCGCTGGTTAACGCAGACGAGGAAGACACATCTCCGTTGGAAAGATAAGGCATTAAATAACCTGACGCTGATGCTGGGAGTTTCTAACTGGTGCCAGCAAGCGCACGACAAAAGGGGCAGGCGAAAATTTGGTTGTTAGCGCCATCTAAGTTAGTAAACTTGGATACTTGTAATAGATTTATTTAAAGTGAAGTATCTTTTTCGAAAATACTGCAATATATATAAAATCCCAACGTAGAAAGCAGGGTCAATTGCCCCAACTTAACCGGTTCTGTGACATTTTTTATTTTACCTTTCACAGGAAAGTTCTTATTTAACCTACGATATAACTCAGAAGGAGACCAATAGTTTTTAAATGTGTTTTGTTATATTTATCTTATCGTTACCAATACCTCAGTGTAAGTGCACTAGACTGTCATGCGATGGATGTGGGTTCGTATCAAGATCAACTTTTTTTTTCTTTTGAACGCACTTTTAACTATTGTAATATATATAGTGTTTATCTATGTGTCCTCCTTTTTCATATTTCCTAAAGAAATTTTCCTCCCTTTGTCCATTGTTCTCCCTAACCAAATTTTGATCTAGTAGCACTAGTCATATCTGATAGAGGAAATTGAATTTCGCATGAAACAATTGAAAAAAAAAGACCATTCAGTCTTGGCTGGAGAATATAAACTTGGATTTATGTAAAAAACTCATAATAGATTTATTGTTCGGATTGGAACAAACTCTGCTTGATACAACACAGTCCTGATAAAGCATCTGTTGAGAGTTGATTGCATGAAACCCCTGAACTCCTCTCCATGGGGCAAGTAGAATTAAGCTTTCTTACCAGGTGTCTATTAAATACACTGAAAAAGACTTTCGTCTCGGCAGTTAGTCCAAGCCAATTCAAAAGATTGATAAAATGAAAGACATTATATGATAGAGATTGTATGGTACAATAACGGCCTTCTAAGTGTAAAAGTCGAGATACCGCCACATTTATGTCGAAACTTAGCAATTTTACTTTTCCAGATTTATCGCACAGTTCAGAGTGGACAAAGCAGTATTTAAGTATAATTTAAATAAAGTGCAAGATTATAAACGACCATCCCCAATGCTGATGCAGTTAGAAGCAACTTTGCGTTTTTAGCGGAAGATGGCTAAAAAAGCTTTGTTGGTAAGGACGCCAGCATTGCGTTGCGGTGTCCTTATTATTAGCAGTTATGTTAAAAATATTTCAACAGAGACTTTGTCGTATGATATTTTAAAATAAATTTTATAAATAAAATAAAAATGTCGTATGTCATTAAAATGCATTCGTCAAATGAAAGAAAAGCATTTGTCGGTATAAAAACTTTTTATTTCATACTCACTCAAATTTCATTAAAACAATAAGAATCCTCCAGTAAAAATTTCAGCGGTTTTAAATTCACTTAAAATTCCGATAAATCGGACTACAGAACACCTACAAACCGTCAAAAAAGCAAATATCGGAATCGTATTGCAGAACACCTTTCAATCAAATGTCATCGGAAGTTAATTCAGTTTCGACATAAATCAGATTGTAGAACATGCCTGTTTATATAAGAATACCTACGAAATCTTTCCTCAAACTACGTTTGTTGAAATTTCTTAGTTTGTTTAAGTTAACTGAAATATGGACATATCTAGCTAAGGTAATGATGATAACTAAAATAGTTCAAGGATCAGCATTTTTCATTATCACTAAATTTTTAACCTTTTTAAATAATTTTTAATAATAAGTGCCTCAAATTTGTTTGTTTTTCATAATTTAAAATTTTGTTTGTCATATAGCATCTTTTTGTAACGAACTAAATTTGACAGCTATTACAAGAATTTCAATTACATATTAACTATTCTGCCAACCCAAAGACTTTAGTTGAGAAAAACATTTTCAATTTAAACATAAACATGAATGAATCACAATATTTAGTGCTTTTTTAAAATGAGAATAAAGAGGGCGAAAAAAAACTAAAAGGAAATTGAATGTGATATAAATACTTACTGTAGCTGGCGAATTCAATTTGACGACACAGGGCAGAATGGCCAGGCCACCCTTTTGGGCTATGACGCGTGTGTTGTTCTTCGTTGCAAACTGCGATTGTGCAGTGTTGCCAAAATGATTCTGCGATGAGGACATTTTACCCATATCTATAAAGGAAGCACAAGAAGAATAAGAAAAAGAAGATGAAAAGGAAGAAATGGAAGAACGTTGAAAAAAGATTAAAAAAATTGCATTTGCAGCATGTTGACAAAAAAATAAAAATATACAAAAATACAAAAACATTCTACAAATATTTATATAAACAGCAAAAACACATAAATTCAAATTAAAGCCTGAATTTACTAGTGTAGGGAATTCAAGTTTTTTTTTTTCTGTTATTTTTATTTTGGAGTTGGTGTTTGTGTTGTTCTTCTTGAAGCACACCAACAAACACATACACACGCCAAGCGGTTTGAGGTTTTGTTGATGTAGAAGTAAAAATTCATTTTGGTAATGGAAAAATTTATTTCGTCCTTTTTTATTAAGAGATGCCTTTTTTTTATGCATGTTATAATAATAAAATGGCAATATGTAAGTGTATGTGTGTGTGTGTGTAAATGTGTGCCATTTATTTGTAGCTTTAAACATTTTTTGGCATTGCATGCTGCGAGCGCGTTGCGGCTCTGTGGCTGGTGTGCTGGTTGGCTTAAGTGCACACGTTTGTCTCCAAGGCAGTGTGTTTATGTGTGTGCGTGTGTTTTTGTGTCTGCATGTGTGTCAGTTGCTAGTTTTTATACTTAGCTTTTCTTTGTTATTTATTTATTTTTTTTTTTTTTTTAATTTACTACTACTTGCCGCAGCAGCAGCTGCCACAAAGTTAAATATATGAATTAAAATTTTTTATGTCTAAATAATTCTAAGGACAGTTTTTGCTTTTTTGGCGCCGCTTTTTAATATTGTTGTCTTTTTTTTATTTTGTGTTTATTTTTACATTTTGAGTTCAAGTTGCATAAATTTAGCACAAGCTCAATTATCACGGTTAGGCATTTGTCTAGATAAATGGGGCTTCTTGACTCTTTTAAGTACTTTTTCATTTTTTTTGCGCAAAAAGTTGACAAAATTATACAATTTATAGATAAGCAAATAAAAAAAAAATCATCAAAATATGCAAATAAAAACAAATATGGGCATTTCCACAGAATGGTCTTCTGGGACCGAAAAAAAAATGATAATAAGCCAATAATTTTTTTGTTATTATTTAAAAAAATGCTTGCATTTTTAGAATTTACTGCATTTACAGCTTATTCAGAGTTTATTCAGAAAAAATTAGCCGGATATCTGAGATATATGTTTTTCTTGCTTTAAGCTGCTTTTAAGGGCTTTTTCTCTTTAGTATTTGTGGTTTATTTATTAATGTTATGTTTTCACTCTTCTTATAAAATCCATCTATAAATTACAAATAAACAAGAAAAAAAAATACCAAACAAAGCTCGTTTAACGGTAAATTTTTTATATTGCCTTAATTACTATTCGAATGTCGCATTCTTGTACCTAAATCATCATTTGTTATCAGAACTTCGTGATCGTTCGTAAGCCAGTGTCTGAAAATTGTAACTTAAATCAAATTAAGTCGCCTCATTATAAAATAGAAGTAAAAAAAAAAAAAAAACAAATTGGCCATTTCAGCCCTTGAAAGGACTTCGACCGAGCTTCTTATGACCAATTGTGTTGTGTGTGTTATTAAATGTTTGCACACAATTAACCGAGAACTGGACCTACATGTTATATGCCGACTCCGAACGGCTAAAGTTCATGTTTTCAAGAAGCTTTACATGGCAATATTTACTCTCTGAGGTTTGCCATTGTCTGCAGAGAGGTGGTGACCGGTCAGACAAATTTTTTATTGAAAAAAACTTTTCGCCACGGCTGGGGATCGAAAACGGGCTCCGAGCATGCTAAGCCACACACTTAACCTGCATGCCACGGTCACCACTAGTCACCACGGTCACCATAAAATAGAAGTTATTGCAGGTAAAAATCATACTAAACATTTAATATTGACTATAAAAGTGTGTCGCGTTCGCGATCATGTGCCGTTTTTTTAAAAAAACTTTGTATGGGAAGTATGGTAATGTTTCATTCGATTTTTCTGAATTTTTAACAAAGTGTTAATAGTTTAAATTAAAGCTCATGTGCAAATTCTCAAGTCATTGGATTGTTTTTTTAATGCATTTTTAAATAATTTTCCATTTGGAGAACGTCAATTTGTATGGGAGTTATACGTGGTTTTCATCCCATTTGCCTTTTTTTCGAACATGATCTTTATTTTTACGATAATTAATATCGAATTTGATGAAAATAACTTAATAATAAGGGCTGTAATCATGTCAACAGACAGCGGGACATACAAAAACAGGGACGGACATGGTTAAATCATCTAAGGTGGTGGTACTGATGCCTACTATATGTACTTTTCTATATTTGCTACGCCTTCTTATGGGTTTAAAAAAGTCGTGATGAAGTAAATAACCACAATCGTATAACGGGTGGCGTTACAATAATATATCATCATTTTCTCACTAGCCTCTTAACTTAATATGCATTTTTTTTTATTAATATTACTAAAATAAAACTAACAAATATTATAATATATACGATGTTTTCGATAGGTAATGTGATATTAGGTGAAATAACTTAAACTAATTCTAATAACAAACGTGATGAAAAATTATGTCGCTTGCTAGACAAGCTCAATAAAAGAAACGAATAAAAATATAAAAAAAAAACAAATTGGCCATTTCAGCCCTTGAAAGGACTTTGACCGAGCTACTAAGGATCGATTGTGTTATGTGTGTTATTAAATGTTTGCACACAATTGATTGCCGACTCCGAACGGCTAAAGTTCATGTTCTCAAGAAGCTTTACATGGCATTATTTACTCTCTCAGATTTGCCATTGTCTGCAGAGAGGTGGTGACCGATCAGAAAAAATTTTTATTGAAAACTTTTCGCCACGGCTAAGGATCGAACCCGGGCTCTCGAGCATGCTAAGCCACACACTTAACCTGCATTCCACGGTCACCACAATATATCAAATAAAAGTATATCAAATTGTTAAATATTTCTTGAAAGCCACATTAATCTTTTTTAATTTAAAATTAACCGCTTTAAAACATTATATTGTGTTTTGCAGATATCTGCATTTTTCTAAATGCAGTCGAAAACGAGTTCCATTTTTTGTCGCGTTCACAATGCCATGTTTATTGTTAATATTTTGGAAACATAACATATAGAGAACCTAACTTTTTTTTTAAATATAGTGCTAATAAAATGCTATCGAAAAATTGAAAAAAAAACAAGAATATTTGTTTTGAGTTTTCTTAAGTTTTTTGCTCTTCAAAGGCATGCGAATGTCTTATTGTTAACTTATTTTGAAAATATGTCATCCGTTGGCTGTGATAAGGTTCTCTAAGATTACCATTCGGCATATAACTGTTACAATAATTTTAAGATTTCATTTTTAATTAAAAATCAAATAACTATTTAACTATTCAAGCAAAAAAAAACAACTCGCGTGTAGCAACGTACACGTGGCAGAAGTGAAACTTTTTAAACAGTAAGAAATAGGAGAGATTTTAGTGTAAAATAGAGAGAGAAAGTATCTGAAAAGAAATTCAATCAATACGAAATGGAATAATATTCTGTTGATTCAATATTTTCATCAAGGAACCGTACCGGCTATGGTTTTTATTGAAAGTGTCACATATTAACTGTTATCTTTTAACTTTTTTTGCTTCCGACAAAAATAAAAGTTATTTTTTGCCTTTAGCTTTTTGGGACAAAAATAACAGTTACTTTTGACTTTTTTTTATAATCCAAAAATAACAGTTATTTCCTGCCGTTAATTTTTTTGGTCAAAAATATCAAGTAATTTATATTTGTTCGGTAAGTGGTGACCGTGGCATGCAGGTTAAGTGTGTGGCCTAGCATGCTCGGAGCCCGGGTTCGATCCCCAGCCGTGGCGAAAAGTTTTTTCAATAAAAAATTTTTCTGATCGGTCACCACCTCTCTGCAGACAATGGCAAACCTCAGAGAGTAAATAATGCCATGTAAAAGCTTCTTGAGAACATGAACTTTAGCCGTTCGGAGTCGGCATAAAACATGTAGGTCCAGTTCTCGGTCAATTGTGTGCAAACATTTAATAACACACACAAAACAATTGATCATAAGAAGCTCGGTCAAAGTCCTTTCAAGGGCTGAAATGGCCAATTTGTTTTTTTTTTTATATTTGTTCAAGTCATTTTATCGATAAAAAAATTTTTATACCATTATTTTCATCTCATCGGTGAAACATTTTACACATGATGTCAATCTTTTCAAGCGGCCTTGAAAAAATACAAAGCGCTTGATAATTTTGACCGATAAAATAAAAGTCAAAAGTAACCTTTAGTTTTCCTCGAAAAAATACAAGGCAAAAATAACAGTTAAATTTTTACTTTTAAATAATCAGTCAAAAATGTGAAAGGCACTTAATATTCGTAAGGCTGAGTACATTTATACATAATGGTATATTTGAAAAAGTCTTTCAACAATTTTTTTCATTTGAAAATTGTTAAATAACAGTTATTTTCTGTCCTTGTTTTAGTTCAGTTGGTGTTTTAGTTGCTTTCGAATGTCTTCTCAACTTTGTCACTTTTTAAATGCTAGAATGCATTTGCATAGTACTCGTTGAAGTAGCCTCCGAAAGCAGAGGCTCCTTCAACCTCCTGCTTCCTGATCATAATAATTGCTATGTTGAGTGAGGGCCTCGTAAGGCAGGGAACGTTGATTGTTGAGTGTATCAACTTGGTTGGCTATAAAATTTTGTTGAGATGATGGCCGAGTTCCAAAATACATTTTTACAAAGCATCAGTTTGTTTTTCTGGGAATTGGTTCTTTGTAGATTCACCAAAATACACTAATGCTTCGTAAAAATGCATTTTGGAACTCAGCCGATGTTGCAATCAACTTACCTTCATCATTATAGCCCATCCACAATGACGAC